>CP129445.1:28312500-28912500 GCA_030445155.1 Quercus variabilis
ATATATATATATATATATATACAATATAGAAATTCTACTCTAGTTTAATTTAAGTATATACGTGTGTGAAGCTGTTTCCTGGAGACTTGAACCTCTGTCTTTGCCCCTATACCCCACAAGTACTTATACTTGTGGAGTGACTATCGTACCAAGGATGTGCGGTGGTTCATACCTATCCCTAAACTTAAATAAAAAAATAATTAAAAAAAAAAAAACACACACACACACACACAAAAGTATACGTCTTTCTATAATTTTTTTTTTCCACTGTTTCTCTAAAAAAAAAAATCCAAAATACTATATATATATATATATATAATACCAAAATGATGAGTATGTTAATAGTCCATTGGCACACGCAGGATGCAAAAAAAAGGCCGTGCTGCAATAATTCATTAAACAATCCTTTAAAAGTTGTGAACCACACGCTTGGTTCGACTGCAACAATTCCACCATGAATCTAAGATTACTTGGTGATTGAAATTACTGCTAAGTGCTAACTTTTCTCCAAAAAAAAAGGAAGTATATATATATATATATATATATAAAAGGATTAGTCTTCAATTTGGGAAGTTTTTAACAAATTCGGTAAAACAAACTATATCAATTAGCTTAATCAATTAAAAATTAAAACCGTCTTCTTCTTCATCTTCTTCTTCTTCTTTTATTTTTATATTTTTATAATTGTTTATAAAGAGTTAAACCTAAAAATAAAATTTACAAATTACCCTAACCCTAAACTTGCCAGAAACGCAAAAAACATGTCCTATATATGTCACTCATTATGCATATTTCATTCTTTATAATTATACAATCTTTTTTTTTTTTTCCTCACTAGAAATACATAGATTTCAAGTATGTTGGTTGAAGAATTAATATGAATATTGTTTTCTTTGGGAACTAAATCAACTAATATTATGAAGTTGCCAAGAACTTAGAGATTAGATTATACGGTTTGATGATATATGCTTTGCTTTCTTTATGACATATATTTTTCTGGTTTATGGTAGAGACTTGGAATATAACCAGTAGTTACTCGCAATTTGAAGCTTCACGTACTCCAAAATGTTGTGTTTCCTTGTCTGCATTCTACAACAGTACCAAGTATGTATGTGTATATATATATATATATATATATTTGTGCTTATTTAAGTTTAGAAATAGGTATGAAATGCAATAAATAAGAAATAATTAATAAAATTTTAATCAGAATATTAACATTAATAAGTGTTTTTTTTTATCGTTGGATTTATTTAAATCCAATAGTTTAAAAAATGTGTAATTCTAAAGAATTACACCAGATATAACTTGAATCCATCTTAATTCAAAAAACTCTTTTAATCTTATATTATTTATAGAGGACAGAGAGCGCTCTAGAGAGGTGAAACAAAAATAATACAAAAGTATGTTTTACACAAGCTACTGTGCTTGTATATTAGAAAAGTACAAGGATTTGTTGTGTACAGGTTGCTGACTTGCTGGAGTTCTTTCTTTAAAAAAAAAAAAGAGGGGGGGGGGGGGGGGGGGGGGGGGTGTTCCGTTTCTGGAGTTGCTGCAGTTTGGGTTAGGTGGCAAAAAATTGAAATAACACATGTCCAGGGGCTAGCTTTAGTACTCCCTATGGAGAAAACTCTATCTTACACTACCAACTGTTAATGCTCTCTCTAGGTGTAAGCATGGCTAAGCTCTGGAAATGGGTCCCTTCATCTGTAGTAGAATTGGCTTGTCGTTTTTGTAATATTAAACTATTAGTACCAATCTAAATAAGGAGAAAAAAGTATCAGTACCAATCTTTAAAATAAAAGTGTAATTAATTGAAAGTATTGAGCTTATTGGGTGAATATCAAGACTAGATTCTTTTCTAAATGTATATATTATTTACAAATGTTTATTGAAAATACTTATTATAATTATTTTTGCAGAATTAAAATTAATAAAAGCCTACCAGAAATTGACTATGTCATAAGAAATATTAAGTAGATTAATTATACTATTAATTAAAAAAAGTGTTAAAAATACTTCAATAAAAATTAAATTTTTTTGGGGGGGGGAATAGATAAAAATTAAACTTGAGTATTAAATTTGAATCTTAGAACGCAAGAAAAATGAATAATAATAATAATAATAACTAATTGCTAACCCGTGTAATGCATGGGAAAACTTTGCCTAAATGTATAATATATTATGAAACAAATGATATATATTAATTAATAAGCTTTAATAAATAAGCTTCTATGATTTGGCCTATGGATCACATCGAATTCGGCTCAATTATTAACAAATGACATGAGAAAAAGGAAAATCTATTAGATTAGACTAAGTTTTATTCATATTTCTTAATCTCATACAATGCACAAAATTTTTTTACATAAAAGTATAATGTATCATTATAAAATTCAAACTGAAATTATCAAAACAAAATGAATAATATATGACCACACAACAGAAAAATATAAGAGAAAGATGGAGTTACCCTCAAAAGACTAATCCATTGCTATAGTTCACAGGTCCAATTATTGCAAAAAATGAACCCAAAAATTCAAATGTTAAAACTTCCAAAAACCTAAAAATATAAAAGAAATTAAATATACAAAGCTTAGAAATTATTGACACAAAACAAAAAAAAAAAAAAAAAAAAAATGATTGTGACTACTCTACTCTACATGGAAATATAGAGAAATATGTGTTACCTCAAAAGAATGAAAAAAAAAATGTGGAAAATCAAAGAACTTGATGTCAAAAATTTCAAAAGTCCAAACAAATAATAAATAATAAGATGATTTAGAGCCAAAAATTATTGAAAAAAAGAATGACTACACAATAAAGAAATATAGGAGATAAGAGACCAATTTAAGATGTTACATTAATGAACCCAATAATTTAGAAGATAAACTTTCAAAAGGCCATAAAAATTAGCAAATCAGAAGATTCAAAGCCTAAAAATTATCAAGAAAAACCAAATATATATAAGACTACACTACAAATAAATATAAGAGAGAGACAGAGAGAGAGAGAGAATGTACAATCAAGAGAATAATCCATGACTATAGTTGTTGAAATCAAAAGATTTAGAGCCTAGAGAAATATATGACTACACAACAAAGAAATATAAGTGAAAGATTGGTTACCATTAAAAAAATAATCCACGGCAGTGTTTGTGAAGATAGCTATAGCAAATAGTGGAGCCATATAAATCGCATTTAATTTCAAACATTGCTTTGAAAAAAAAAAAAAAAAAAACCTTCTCAATCATACATTAATGTATGCAATTGCTCAAAGGGTATCCAAAATACTGTGTTTGATTATACTGGCAACATAAGGAGAATTCTTTTCAATTTATGCATCATCTTCTAATATAACTCTACTTTTCCTACAATATACACCAATTATTTTAACAATAATTTGAAGTTTCATAAACACAATATGAAAAATATTCTTTGGGTTTCGAATATAAAGGTACAAAATTGTGCTACAAAAACTAACCTTTTTGAAAACAAAAAAAATAAAAAATAAAAAACTGAGTTGTTGGTGTACCAAAGACAAAGGAAAAGAAGGAATAAGTTGAGTAGAAAATTGTTCCTATTTCCATCTTAAGCTATTTGTTGATATAGCAATCGCTTAGGGGGCGTTTGGTTTGCCATGATAATATGATATATTTTGTAATTTTAAATTATAGTAATGTTAAAAAAAACAAAAAAAAAAAAAAAACAAAAAAACAAAAACTTTAATGTCATATCATTGTAATGTGCATCATATCAAGGGCACACTACAGCAAACCAAATGCCCTCTTAAAAAGGGCGATGTCAACAAATATAGTTAAGATAATCACAACTGAAATGTAAATTTTCTAACCTGTCCTCTCCTTGAACGAAGGAGTTTGAGATAATATAATGCCAAAAGAATGCACAAAATTAACAACAGCATGATGATCCTAGAAGTCAATAAATTAACAACAATATTTCCAGTGAGAACCATCTAACTTTCAAAGTTCCCACCAATCCATGACACATAATACGAATGATCAAATTCAAGACTCTTATTGCACAATACTAAAAAAACGTGAGACAAGAATAGTGATGAAGCAGAATTTCACCTTGTTAGTATGTTTTTCATCAGTACGATGGACGACCTGGAGCTCGTCAGTATGTTCCTTGTCAGTACTATGGACAACCTGGAGTTCCTGTACCAAAGAAAGCACTAAGCAAATAATGACACTGATTTGGGGCTTGCTAAGGACTCTCCGATGCTTAAATTAGCTTAAATTCTTTAGAAATCTGTAATCTGTAGAGTAATTTGTGTGTGTGTTCAACTTGCCCCACTTGTCTCTCTTGGTTTTATATAGCCTTTATATGAGTAAATGCTCAATTTACTGGCCTTTCTAATGTTATACCACAGTTGGAGGATTTATAGCCTAATAATGGCCATTTATCATTAGCCTTTTAACATCTGTGACAGCCATTAAATGCGAATAATTGGACGGCAATAATGGTTCTGTGCTCATTTATTATTTGGACATTAAATGTTGTTTGGAACTAATACGTTTACGTTTGTCCATACTTTTACTCATCATTAACATGGATGGTTTGCAATATGGACGAACATTTTATCACAATCCATTAGTTATGGTAGAGTTGGAGGCTTAAATGCTCATTTAATAGCCATTTAACTTCCCCATTAAATGTTCTATAACAGCTGTGTAATAATCAGCTTAAGGTAGTTGTAACAGCTGTGAGATGGTGGCTAGAAAGGCTGTATGTCCGTTACACTTTCACCATTTAAGAGAGGAATTTATATCTGAGCATTAATGTGTGTAATGGTTATTAGTGTTATTGACGACCTATTTTACTGACGGTTTGCAATCTTATAGACAACCAAAATCACTGAAGGTCTGCAGATCAAATGTTACTCTTCAAATAGTATATAGATACTAACCACAATCTTTATTAATAAATTTTCCAGCTCTTTCATTTAAAAAGATACCTTAGCTTGAGGTTGGCCCACAAAACATCAAATACCAAAAGCTTTAATGAAACTAGATAGAAGAGATTAAGAGAGATCTTGATACTGCAGAGAAGAGAGGCTTGGATGAGAAGAGAGTGAATGGAATAAGTCGGTTATATTGTTCTAGGTTTAGGGTTTTATTTCTAAGTAGTAGTGTGTTCTAACTATAATAACTGAGGATAATACTGAGACGTGCTTGCGTGTGTAATTCACTTTTCTACATAACAAAAAGTAGAACAACATTGCACTATAGAAGGTGACATGCAAAGAGAACACACACTACAGTGACCTATTACAATATACTACAATTTCATTGTGGTATTTTCATTTTGATATGTATCAAAAAGGAATTGTGTGGGTTGTTTTTGTTTCTTTGATTGCATCTTAATTTATTATGACCTTTTGCATTGTTCTACATAATATTGTTCCTATTCTTTATTATACTGGTGAAGATAAGTGTGCAGTAAATCAAATACATGAGGATGTGATCATGTCTATGTACGAGAATGAAATAGAAAATCAGAAATTTTGTTTTTTGTTTATAAATAATGCTGACGTGGAAAATTGTGGAGCTTAGCAAAAAAGTCAAAGACTTTTGTTTTATATATATATATATATATATAATGGATTGGGTTCAATTTATACTTAATATAACTTTAAATAATGTTACACTACTCAATATTTTTTAATTGGATACGAATTTTGAGAAATCTACTGTTGGATTACGTTATCTTCATATATTCTCCATACTTGGAAAATTTCAAGGTGATCAAAAATTAATAGTTATATTATCAGTCAATTATTTAAATTCAAATTTTTGTAGTTTAAAGTAATGCATAAAAGATGAGTTTATGGATTAAATGGTAAATAACATTCAATTGACATGAAAATAGGCACGAATGTTAAGAACATATAAAAGATGTAATTCAACGGTGAGATTTTCAAAATATGAATTTTATAACAAGTTATTGAGTAGTGTAACATTATTTAAAATTACACCAGGTATAACTTTAACTTAACCTATAGATAATAATTGATGAAGCCAAAAATGGACCTCGTCAGTATGTTCCTCATCAATACCAATGGACGATCTCCATTAGCTGTTGATAAGAAAAGAACACAATGGAGGTCTCCTTGGCGTGAGGTTGATTGATTATACTCCAATGCTTAAGTTAGTGAAATTCACCTATAACAAGTTATTGTGCAGTGTAACATTATTTAAAGTTATATCAGGTATAACTTTAACTCAACCCATAGATAATAATTGATAAAGCTGAAAATGGACCTCGTCAGTATGTTCCTCATCAATACCAATGGACGATCTCCATTACTTGTTGATAAGAAAAGAACACAATGGAGGTCTCCTTGGCATGAGGCTGATTGACAATACTCCGATGCTTAAGTTAGCAAAATTCACCTATAAAGGAAATCTCTTACAAAGCAATATCTGGAAACTCTAACATGCCTTTTACTTGAATTCTTCTTTCCCTTTTATAGCTTGCCACGGATGGGCATAATTATGTTTGTTAATGCTGTTACCGGACGTTTTTCTCATGAGAGTAATGTAGCATTGATTGATACTGATGATTTCCTTAATGGTGTAACTGATAGCCGTTAGATAATCATTTTGTTGGTAATTGTTCTAGCACAGTTATTGATTCATAGCTGTCCCGCGGGCATTTATTCATACTTTAATGAGTGGTGGTCTGCTTCATCCACGAAGGTGACGCATGTTGACAGAATCTTGTTCCCAGCTTTTGTCACAAACATAGCTAAGGTCGTCTTCCACCTAAACCACTTTTACATAGATATTCGTCAATAATAATATATTAATTATTTGAATATAACAAAATTTATTCTTAAACCTAAAATTATATCTCCCAGTGCTAAGTGACCCTCTACAACTAAAAGTCCAATTAAATGCAATGGTCCTTGCTACTTCCTACATGTCCATTTATAACTTAAAATGCGAATAGACAAGGCCCATTTTTGCAAGGTGATAATAGGTGTTTTGGATGCTTGCATCCTCATACTCACATAAGGATGGCCTCATAAGTATAGGACCCACCCTCATGTGAGTGGGAAGATGCATGCATCCGAAACACCTTCTTTTTCTTCATTTTTTCTAGCTGCCACAAAGTACTCCAGTCCAAACTAGGCAATAGGCACTAGTACTACCATGTTGTGTATGGTATAGTACATTGCTCCTACGTTCCATGCCTATCTTTTGATAATAGACTAATAGCCTAATAGTTTCTCCAAAAAAAAAAAAAAAAAATTTCTAATATGGTGCACCCATTTTGCCCTTTTTTATGTCAGCAGGAGGAGTAGATTACAAATCACGCATTACTTCAGTTTCATTAAATTTTTAATGCATTAGATATCTGGGAGCATATGTATTTATTTATTTTGATAAAAAAATTATTTATTTTTTATTATTACTTCACCCATTATTTATTTATTTATGATTGTAAGGTTGAATTTAATCAACCATCTTGTTGGTTTTATTCCGTGCCAAATTTACTTGTATTTTAGCATTTAGTAATCCTGTATTTAGGTGAGAATCTTGTAAGGGTAATGAGTGAGAGAGTGTGAAGAAATGCTCAAAATTATGCAAAGAAACAGAGACTCGCGACTGGATCTCGTGGGTGGCTCACGGCTTGCAAGTCGCCAGAAGTTGCACACGTGCCAAGCATGCCAAAAGTTAAAGAGTCGCACCAACTATTGCACTACAGGACAAAAGTCTTAGGCTGGCCAGGCCGTTAGCTTGTAGCTTGAACTCGCGACTCAACCAAGTCGCGAGGCCAAGCCGCCAACTTGCCCTGTTTGGGAAAAACTGACGTTTCACATTTCATTATTACCCTAGTATAGATACCCTTCATTCTTACGAAATGTAGAGAGCTTCCAGAGAGAAACCTTAGAGAAAACAAGATTGCCTCATCCACAATATTTAACTAAGAGACTCTTCAAATTCCTCTACTCTTTTCCTCTCCATTGATACATCCTTGAAAGGTTCTTGACCAAATCCTTTTCTCACTATACCGACGACTGTGAGAAGGTTCTTTTAGTGCTAACAGAAGCAGTTTGAAAGGGACCAATGGTTATTGGTTGATGCTATGGGTTATAGCGGAATCCGATAAGTTAGGAAAAAAAAAAGGTTTGGCACAACCTCGTTAGAGTAGAAAGCTTGGAGGGCTTAAGTACTTGAGTAGATTAAGATTAGAGGCTCTATTGCTGTTCATGTATCCCAGCTACATTTTCTAGTGGATTATTGACCGCTTGGAGGGTGGCGGAGAGATTTTACGTCGAAAGTTTTGATTTCCTCTTCGATAACATATCGTGTGTTGTCCTTATGTTTGCATCTTTCTTCCCTTTATGTTTACCATTTAATTACTACTGTGATTGTGATTTTTTATGGTTTAGATTGTTTATCAATTTTGTTATAAGTTTGTTATCATCTTCCACACATATATTGTTTGATATAAAGCTTGAATTGGTAATTTGTTATTTGGGGGTCTAAACGTTCATAGTGTTTTCAACGCTATTTAAACTTTCAATTGGTATCAGAGCGGGTGCACTTGCCGTGGTTTAAATACCTAAGTGTGATCCTTGACCCCTTGTGTTATTTGCCATGGATTGTGCTTTGTATGCCTCTTTGTATGATTTGGTTAATAATGAGTGTAACATGCCACGTGTTTGTGAAAATGCCTCTATGAGTGACAATCCTCATGATTGTGACGCTATATTACATGAATCTTTGAATGTTGTTGATATTCCAAATGACAAACTCTTGAAGAAAAATGCTAAGAAGTTTCAAAAGAATTTGAGCAAGTTATTTTGTGAAAATGATGATTTGATTGCTAAGCTCAATAAATCCAACAAATTGGTTGAGAAATATAAAAAACTTGCTGAAAATTCTCTTGAAAAGCTGAAAGAGTTTGAATGTTTGAATATGGACTTGGATACTAAACTTGTTTTGCCTAACAAACTTGTTGATGATCTTAAATGTGAAAATGAATATCTTAAGATACATGCAAAGTGTTTGATTGCTGAACCTATTGCTAAACTGGATGATAATATATGTTGCAATCATGTTGTGGTATTGGATTTTGTGCCTAATGTGTGTTCTATCTCTAAGGACAAATCAGTGTATATTCCCCCACATAAAAGAAACCAAAAGGTGGATAGAAAGACTATTAAGTCAAAGCTCCCATTTTGGCCTAAACCTAAGGTTTTGGATGGATCTAAGTTTGTTCCAACTTGTCACCATTGTAGTGTGATCAGTTATATAAGACCTCGATGTTCTAAGTTGAAGAGAACAAAAACATGTTGTTAGATCCCTTCCTAAAAAGCCTAATAGACATAAACACATTGTTTGTCACCATTGTGGTGCTTTTGGTCATCTAAGACCTCATTGCTCTAAGTTTCATACTCTTAAAAAAATTTTAAAAAAAAAAAAAAAAAAAAAAGAGAAACTTGAACTTCTTGGCAATTGTGCTAAAAAGAGTAAACTAGTTTTGAGTGAAAATAGCATGTTGTTAAAGAAAATGTTTAATACTCTTAACTCTTTGACTATGTGCATCTCCGATTCTCATTCTTTCAACCCCCGTCTCACTTCTCTTGAGACACTCATTCTAAACAATCATTCCATTTGGATGAGGAAGAGTTCTTATGGTTGAGTTTTTGCTCTTTTGGTCTTAGATCTAATTCATTCGATCTTTGTAGGACCTTTCATGCATTAAATGCCATATCTTCATGCATTTGTGCATCTTGCATTTTTTTTTTTTTTTTTGCATTATTTTGTTTTTGATCTTACTTTTATGTTTTAGTTTTGTGAGTAAAAAATCCAAAACCATATAAAAAGTGAAAAATTCAAAAAGTTTGATCGTATATGTTTGAGCACATATCACATATGAGTTTTGCCTTGTACTTTTGTACTTATGACTTTGTGCATTTACGAGTTTAGCTTGTTCTTTATGCACTTATATCTTCGTGGGAAAAATATTGATATCTATATGTGATTGTTGTAAATCTGATGGAAATTTAGACCCCTTAAACACACAGATTGAATAGCCTAGATTAATTAGCCAAGTTGTTACTTAGTCAAATTATGCAATTCTAGGTTAAAACAATCAAATAATCATATCAAGATATAACGCAACGGAAAATAAATAAACACAAGATATGATCACCCAGGAAACCACTCGGTAAAAACCTGGGGAGGATTTGACCCACCGATCCTCAAGGCATAACAGAATTCACTATGAAAGAATTGAAGTTCTTACAGAAGGACTACAAGCTCCCCGCTCAACTTCCTAATGCTACCCACCAGTAAAACTTCCTGACACAACCACGCACAGGCTCCGAATCCACAGACTACTTCTTTCTTGAATTCTTTAATCAGCTACAAGCTCCCCGCTTGCTTTTCTTTTAAGTTCCAATGGTTGCAACAGTAATGATCTTCAAGATGTTGAAATCATCTCTACCTTGAAAACCCTAAGTTTTGTGTAAAGGAAGTCTCCTCAAAGATCTCACACGAGATTCACACAAAACAGCAATGTATGAGCAACAAAGCAATATGGACCACCTTCAAAAACGTGGCTAGGGTTTAGTTTATATACCTAGGGTAAAAACACAAAACCCTAAACGTTTAATGAAGTAGGGCTGAGTTGGAAAATCTACAGAAAGTTCAACCTGTGCGATTTTCGATCGATTAAGTCTATTATTCGATCGATCGAGCTAGGCCGAAAGTCCCAAGTACTTCTGCAGCCACTCGATTCCAACTTTACAATATTAAACCAACTTTGAGCAATTTTAAACAAGACTAAATACAATGTTTTGATCATGGTTTGCCAACATTACAAATTAGAGTTCTAAATACATAAAATCCTAAGACCTTAGAACCTAACAAACTCCCCCTTTGACAATCCGTGACAAAACTCTAATTAACAGCTCAAAGTTTTACAAATAAAAAGCCCTTTATAAAGATAATGCTCATAAAATCAAATTCAGCTTAACTACTATCCATCAGTTGCAAGTGTAGACAGCAGCTTAGTTGAATCAACCTGAATATTCCTGAAATACTCAACAAACGCATAAACGCATGTGTGACAGAAAAGAGTAAAAACAACAGGTATAATATTCTTGTAAGATTCACACAATCACAAAATAAAGACATATAAGAATGATCAAGTCATAAATATAAATCAATACGCAGTGAATCATAAAGCAACAAGAATCAATAAAAAATAAATGTATATCAATCAATGTTACTCCCCCTAACATGAATATCCCAAAAAATGATATACATAGTGAAGCACCTAGATACAATCTAAAACAATATCTCCCCCTAACTACAAAAGTCTCCCCCTAACTACAAAAACCCTCTACAAATCAAAACTCTACTCCCCCTTTTTGTGACGGAATGCCAAAGAGCAATCATGAGTCGCCATCAAAAGAAGGTGGTGAGGGAGAATGAAGACGTGCTAAATTAACTCGGAGAGCACGAATCTCATCCAGCAAGTCCACCAAAATCTGACTATGAGCCTGCTGAACAGTCATGACAGTCTCCAAAGTACGACGAACATTAAAGTCGGCTGAAGGAGGTGGAAGGACATCAGCAGCAGCAGTATCAGCACCAACTGGATCAGGAATATCCTCACCAGCAAGACCTGCAGAAGAAGAAGGAGGAGGAGGTACGCTACTAGAGGGCTCAGACCTAGTGTGTTTAGAACCAGCTCGAAGATGAGTGGCCCTCTGTCTAAGAAAAGACGCACCGATAGGAGCAATCACATGAACAGACTCAGAGGAAGGAAAGCCACTAAGATCAAGATAAAGAAGAATCTTATGAATGAAAATAGGATGAACAAGAGCATGTGAAGAAGATGAACTCCTATAAACCTTGTTCAAAGAACGAAGAAAAAGATGGGGAAAACTGATAGGAGCATCAATAACCAGAGCGAACAAAAATACACACCTCTCAAGAGGAATGGTGTACACATGAGAAATGGGCCAGATGGAATGACAAGCTATCCGAAAGAACAGATAGTGCAACCCGGAGAGTTCAGCAGAAGTGATCCGAGGATCAGAACCCCACTGGACAGAAGTCCCAGTGATGTAAGACAAAACATCGCTCAGCTTGGGAGACTCGTCATAAGGATAGACAGGATCCCTAACCAACGGTACCCCTAGAGCAGCAGCCATTACCTGAGGAGTAATGGAGTACTCTACGCCTCGTATCCAACTTTTTACTAAAGTGTTGGAATCATAGATGCGGATAGAGATGTTCGAATAAAACTCTCTAATCAAGGCAGAAGGTGGAGGAGGATCAGAAATGTCTAACAAAGGTAACCAGCCCTGACGCTCAAAGTTTGCCCTAATGGCAGGATCTAGCTCATCTAACACAACAAAACGCTCAGCCCAAATCTTCCTCTTAAGGTTAAGCTTCTCAAAAAGATCTTGGTTTTTCTCACTCGGAAACATCTCACGGTCAAAGGAAGGAGGGGATGGAGAGGAAGAGGGAATGGACCTACGGGCTCTAGTTTTCCTAGGCATGATACTAAGGAAAGGACAGAGACACAAAGAGAAAACCAAAATAAAATATAAAAAAAAAAAAAACAAAACCAAAGGCCGACTGCAAGTTAGCACAAAAAAAAAAAAATAGAATTAAAATCTATATGATGCATGAGCAGATACAATGCCATGATGCATGTACTAATGCAGTGAGCAATTAAGTTTAATTGAGATTAAATTGACACAATTGGCTTGAGCAGGGAATTTTCTTAACAAAAACCCCAAAAATTTAACATCAACTGAAAATTTTTAAAACAAAATGATGAATTGAACATTATAAAACACAACACATAGATTACAATGCTTAATTTCATCAATACAACAAGCCAATTTCATCAAATTCTACTCAATTTAACAAAATCCCCAATTCGGATCAATTAGAAACCCTAGAATTTTCAATTTTTCACCAAACTCAAAATTGATCAAATTAACCATCAAGGATTATGTTTATGATGTGTCCCCACAAAAACCCAATGATCAATTGCATAAAATATGGCTTGAATCAAATGAAAATCCCAAAATAGCATAGTGTGAAAATCGCCCTTAAATGCATGAAAATATGCATGAAATGATGAAAATAAAATCAAAAAGAAGGGCAAAAGTGTCTTACCGGCTTGAGGAGAGAGAGATTTTGCAAAAACAACGGAGCAAAATGACAAAAATTTTGATGTGGAGCCCTGCCAACTCGGAGAAAGAGAAGAAAAAGTTTGAAAATTTTTGAATAGGAACTTTGAAAAAGTCAGAAAAGAACCTTTTAAAAACCTTTTTCACGATATTTGATCGATCGAAAAATACATTCGATCGATCGAATGAAACAGTCATTTTAGAACAAACGAGAGCACTTTTTCGATTGATCGAAAAACAGGCTGGATCGATCGAAATGGGCAGAGGCTCACTAAATTTTGAGAAAAAATCCAGTTTTGAAAGACACAAACCTAAATTTTTTAAAACAACTCCTCAAAGCATTAAATTGTAAAAACAACATGCATGAGTATGAGATGGAATGATTTTTTCTTCAAAAACCCAAAATTTGAAACCCAATTTTCTCAAAAACAAATTTCAATCATACTTCCATTGAATTTTCTCAAGCAACAAAAATGTTGTGCACAAATCTCAAGATATTTTCAAACTTGGTTGGTCAGACCATAAACACACACACTATTATGTACAGTGTTTAACAAAGAGTAACTTGTGTAGTGTGTGATACTAGCAAAAACTTGAGATACATGTGAGGTGATATGTGAATGGCAATCAAACACAAAGTCTACACAATTCATCACATAGAATTTAAAAGAGACTATCACCTAAAGAGTTACATCCTATAACTCCCACATCTCCTAGAATAAAAGCTTACAATCATGTAAGTTTCTTGCATTTTTTCCTCTTATTTGTATGAGATGACATTCAGCCTAATAGTACACACCGGTTTGAATTAAGTGAATTGGCATCAAGCCTAATAGTACACACCAGTTTTAATTTAATTTGAGGCTACACCTTATGTTCTTTTTGTGCATGTGCTACACTTTCTCGAGTACAGAATCTTATGATATGCACAAAGGTGTTCATGATTGGCTAGTGAACAGTGGTGAGATGGTTATTTATGCCTTTCTCAAAAGAATCAAGTCTGACAGTTAAATAACATATGACTTCATGATTAAGACAAGGAGATTAAAAACCATACACATCTTTCCCACACAACATGCACTACAAAGTTTCAACTAGTCAAGTGCAATGAAAAAGTTCATCAAAGTTAAACAAGGTACACAGACCATGATATGTGTCACAAGATAGACCAACCTTGTTTTTCAAAAATCAAGACAAATAGTGACTAACATAATATTTGCTTTCTCCTTTTTCCCTTTTTTTTTTTTTTTTTTATTAAAAGAGAAAACATATACATCCTAGAATGAAATGCATGAATGTAATGCAATGCAAGTCCTAGAACAAAAATAACGAAAAAACAAAAAAAAGAACAATGGTCACCAAAGAAAAAGACAATTAAGCACAAAGACCATGTCAGAAAGACTTAGTTAGTTTGAGTCTTTTGCATCCAAGACCTTTTAGATGCACCACGAGCATTGGAGTTCTTATTCACATTCGAGTGATTCCCAACTCCAAGATTGGAAAAAAGGTTTAACACCTTTACCAATTCACCAATTAGTGCCATAGGGTCTTGTGCTTGAGGCACAGACACTTTTGGTTTAGTTGCTCTCTTATCAGCTTGACGCTTGTAACAATTAGGACGAATATGTCCAGACTTACCACAATAATGACAAACCCAAACAGGTTTACCATGCATCTTGTCCTTAGATTTGGTAGGCTCTTTAGGTTTAGATTCTCTTAAGTCTACCCTAATCTTCTTAGGTGGTGAAACTTCTACAGGATTAACTACCTCACTCACAGGTGGTTTGACAGTTTCACTCACAACCTCACTCACAGAAGGTTCAGAAGAAGAAGCAGGAACAAAATTTGTGGAATGTGGAGTAGAGCCAAAGATTCTTTCAATATATCCCAACCCAGATTTATCCGCATGATACTTTTGAACATTCAACATGTGATCAAGTTTAGAACTAGCAGATCTAGCAATAGATAAATCATGTTCTAAAGTTCTAACTTTATCAAGCAAAAGCATGTTCTCAGATTTAACATTATTCAGAAGCTCATTAGCATCAAACAGTTTAACAAGCAAATTTTTCTTTTCAAGCTCCAAAGAGTCAATTTTCTTTAGGCCAAGATCAACTTTCATAACATCTTTTGCAGCAATTTTGCAAAGTTTGTTATAGGCCTCTTGAAGATTTGCATCTTCAGAGAGTTCCCCATTAGAAGGGTTCTCTTCAGCAGATACGCTTTCATTGACCATAGCAGTAGCTGTGAAAGCAATGAAGTTTCCATCCTCATCACACCCAGACTTATCATCAGAAACCTCATTATCACTAAGGGTTACAGCCATAGCTTTACCCTTAGTCTTCGAGAATGTAGGACATTCAGATTTCATATGACCATACCCTTGACAACCAAAACACTGAGGACCCAAAAAATTATTAGAAGATTGACCAGCTCTATCATTTGGTTTTTCAAAATTATTTACCTTAGTGGGATCATTCTTCTTAAAATTTCTAGGTTCAGCAGTGTTGGTACCTCTTGCCTTTCTATTTGTATTCCAAAGCAAGTTCTTAAAATTTTTGGCAAGATAGGCAATCTCTGTAGCAGAGAGCTCATCATCAAATCCACCACCATCAACATCATCAACTGACTTAAGAGCCATTGATTTGGATTTGTTTACTTTAGGTAGGTCAGACTCATAGGATTGGAGAGATCCTACAAGTTCATCTACAGGGATGGAGTCCACATCCTTGCTTTCAGTAATGGCAGTCACTTTGAGTCTAAAATCTTCAGTTAAAGATCTAAGAATCTTCCTAACAATTTTAGGTTGATCATAGATTTCACCCAAATTAAAAGCAGAATTGACAATATCATTCAGTTTGGCATAAAATTCATCAAAGGATTCATCATCAGACATCCTAATACTCTCAAACCTAGTAGTCAATTGTTGCAATTTATTAATCTTAACTGCCTTTGTGCCTTCACGCACAGTTTGGAGGATTTTCCAAGCAATATGAGCAACCTCAACATTAGAGATCCTCTTAAATTCCTCCATAGAAACAGCATTGAAGATGGCATTCATAACTTTTCTATTGAAGCCTGCTGCTTCTTTTTCAGAAGTTTGCCACTCACTCACAGGAGTAGTGGGCTTCTCCCATCTGTATTCAACAAAATTTCAAACCCTTTCATCAATGGATTTCAGGAATGCTTTCATCCTTACTTTCCAATAAGCATAGTTGTTCCCATCAAAGTGAGGAGGAACAAACAAAGAGTGTCCATGTTCCATAACAACTGGGGTCAAGGATCAGCTCAGAGAAAGAAATCTCAATCAAAAAGAGCTACTTGCTCTGATACCACTTGATGGAAATTTAGACCTCTTAAACACACAGATTGCGTAGCCTAGATTAATTAGCCAAGTTATTACTTAGTCAAATTATGTAATTCTAGGTTAAAACAATCAAATAATCATATCAAGATATAAAGCAGCGGAAAATAAATAAACACAAGATATGATTACCTAGGAAACCACTCGGTAAAAACCTGGGGAGGATTTGACCCACCGATCCTCAAGGCATAACAGAATTCACTATGAAAGAATTGAAGTTCTTACAGAAGGACTACAAGCTTCCCGCTCGACTTTCTAATGCTACCCACCAGTAAAACTACTTGACACGACCACGCGCAGGCTCCGAATCCACGGACTACTTCTTTCTTGAATTCTTCAATCAGCTACAAGCTCTCCGCTTGCTTTTCTTTTAAGTTCCAATGGTTGCAACAGTAATGATCTTCAAGATGTTGGAATCATCTCTACCTTGAAAACCCTAAGTTTTGTGTAAAGGAAGTCTCCTCAAAGATCTCACACGAGATTCACACAAAACAGCAATGTATGAGCAACAAAGCAATATGGACCACCTTCAAAAACGTGGCTAGGGTTTAGTTTATATACCTAGGGTAAAAACACAAAACCCTAAACGTTTAATGAAGTAGGGCTGAGTTGGAAAATCTGCAGAAAGTTCAACCTGTGCAATTTTCGATCGATCGAGTCTATTCTTCGATCGATCGAGCCAGGCCGAAAGTCCCAAGTACTTCTGCAGCCACTCGATTCCAACTTTACAATATTAAACCAACTTTGAGCAATTCTAAACAAGACTAAATACAATATTTTGATCATGGTTTGCCAACATTACAAATTAGAGTTCTAAATACATAAAATCCTAAGACCTTAGAACCTAACAAAATCGATCTTCAAGTTTGTCATGAATGATTTGTCAATAGTCATGTTGGTTTTGATACACGCATAAACTTGTACTTATATATCTTCCCACTCTTTTATTTTTATTGTTAAAGAGTTCAACAAATGTAAATCTCAAAATGAAAAAAGATAATGAGCTGCAAAAGTCATCGCACATACTAGTATTTGATTATGAAAAAGGGAAATCGACTTTTATGAATATGTATGATGCCCAAAAAGCCAAAGGCTTGTTCATCAAATTGAAAAATAAAAAATTTCAAGTATCAATCTCAAAATGAGATGTACTGATTCAAAATGATCAAATATTATGATTGGTAAAGAAGCCAAATGAAAAGTTTTAAAGATATGTAATCATTTTCTTGTGGGAGGTCATATATGTTCATTTCTATAATTAAGATAGATCACTTGTCTTAGTGCTAATTGTATATGACTTGATTGAATTGATCATTGAAGTTTCATTCTAGACTAAGGACTTTTCCACACTTGATACACACACATAACACACATGCCTAATATTCAATGAATGCCTTATTCATTTGTTCGATTGTACTTGTCTAAATGTGATTCGTGTGTGCTCAATCATATATGGATTAATCTAAAAAGATTTTTGATCATTTTAAATGTTTTTAGAACTCTTTGTGTTCATGTTTAGTACTTTGTTTTTCAAGGTTTAAGCATGTTCTGGGTTGAAAAACAAGTGTCAGAATTTTTGGCAACTTATTTTGGCAACTTGCAACCTGCGAGATCAAGCTGCGAGTTTTGGCGACTTGCCCAGATTTCACACAGAATGGTTTCGCGGCTCACTGGCGACTCGTTTGCAACTTGCTTAGTTGCCAAATGCCTAGAATCAACTTTTTATAGAGCTTTTTCATGGGAAACTTGTTTTAAACCTTTCCCATCCTCTCTTAAACCCCTTTTCAATATTTTTATATCTAAAACCAATCAATTTGAATGATTTTTTCATTCCATTAACATCTCTAATGTAATTTTAAACTCTTTCCATTGTTTTGGATCCTTAAATTATGTTTTGAAGAGTTTTATACTCTTGGTTGGGATTTTCATTATAAAGGTTGGAAAAACTTAATTTTTTTCTAAAAATTGTTGTATGGGATTGGTTTCTTTTGTTGATTTGCTTTGAATGTTGGCCTCTTGTGGCAAAAAGAGCATATATTAAGGGTGGTTTTCATGATGTTCATGCATTGTTTCACTTTGTTCTTCATAGGGTGCATGCTAGGTGTTTGACAAAATGTCTCTTAGACATTTTCTCGCTTGTTTGGACTCCAATAAGTATCAAACTTTAGGGTTTCTCATGTTTTCTCATTAGAAACATGGTTGATTCATTGGTTGTGTATTTAACACACCTTACCCCATATGTGCATTTTTCATGCATTGCACATAGCCACCTCTTGCACACACCTTGCTACCCTTATCATGCATTGGTTCATACATTATTTCTTCATCCTAGCATGTTATGTCTTAGGATTGAGCTTTATTTTCTCATTCATCTCACACCCCTCATGCATCATTGTACCTCTCATGCATCATTATCATTACTCATACCTTCATCTCTTACCCACGTTTCTCCTTGACCCTTTGTCTATTCTTGACAAAAAGGGGGAGAGTATACCGGAGAGTTTTTGTCATTTCTATATAACTCTTGTGCACATCCTTAGGGGGAGAAATTCTATTTCTCATGCACTTTTGTAGAGAGAGAGTTATTCCATAGGAGAGATGCATATACCAAGGGGGAGAAGACTTTGAGTTAATAAGAAAACTTTGTTTTGTGTGTGTTGAACATGCTTTCATCCTTATGCTATTGTGCTTCATTGGTTGCATGTTCGAATGATCATTTACTTTGCTATGTGATCATTATAGTTATTTCTATATGATTATTTTGGTGTATGGTCAAGTTGCTCACATGTTTTACATCATGATTACTTGATCACAATTTACTTATTACATTATACTTATCAGTTTATTATTTTCTTTACCTGGAGGGTCTAATGTGTTTTGTGCAAGTGTTTCAGGTTACATGTATGTATGTTCTAAGTTCATCATCACAACTTTTATGATTTATGATAGGGGGAGTGATATGATAAGGGAAGTACTTTAATGTATTTTGTACCTGCTACCTTTATAGGTTTTTAAGGTTCTTAGCTTATGATTTGTACCCATGTTACTTTTGTAAGCTTTTAGGGTTTGTTTCTATGCATGCTTGTTGGCTTTTATGGTTTGTACCATGCTTATGCAACCTGTATGCTTTGTTGTTTTGTACTTCAAGCTAAATGTTATGCATTTTCCTTAAGTACTCTCACTCTTGTGCCCTTATAGGATTTTATTCCTAGATGCATATACTTCATGTATTGTGCATTGGTTGAGTGTTGGTCATTCAAGTGATTTGCTTTGTGCTTATCAGCTTGAATGTCCTAATATTCATTCCAAGTGAGAATGAACATTGTGATCACTTTCTTACAGTGATTGCTTGTCTGGTCAAGCCATGGTTTATTACTTTATTCCATTTTTGCTTGATTGCTTTGTGCTTGTTCCATATGCATTACAAGTTTTCTACATACAATGATATTATTGTGTTATTGTGTTTCAGAAGATGTTTTGGTTTTATGGTTCAAGAGCTACATAGATTCTAGAGTTAGGTGTGAGTGAGTTTTCTAACTGTTCCCAACTCACGCGTTAAGTCTAGAGTTTGTTTTAGAGTTTTGTCATGAAATAGCCAAAGGGGGGAGATTGTAAGCTTAAATTTAATCAACCATCTTGTTAGCTTTATTTCGTGTCAAATTTGCTTCTATTTTAGCATTTAGTAACCCTGTATTTAGGTGAAAATCTTGTAAGGGTAGTGAGTGAGAGAGTGTGAAGAAATGCTCAAGATTGTGCAAAGAAATAGAGACTCGCGACTGGATCTCGCGGGTGGCTTATGGCTTGTAAGTCGCCAAAAGTTGCACACGTGCCAAGCATGCTAGAACCTGAAGAGTCACGCCAGTTGTTGCACTACATGACAAAAGTCTCAGACTGGCCAGGCCGTTACCTGTTTAGGAAAAACTAATGTTTCTGTTAGGTTCTAAAGATTTAGGATTTTATGTATTTAGAATTCTAATTTGTATTGTTGGCAAACCATGATCAAAACAGGTTGTTTAGTCTTATTTAGGCTTACTCAAAGTTGGGTTTTTCATGTAAAGTTAGAATCGAGTAGCTGTAGATGCATTGGTGCATTTCGGCCTGGCTCGATCGATCGAAGGAAAGACTCGATCGATCGAATCTCGGGCAGAATGTATTTCTGCAGAATATTCCAGCTCAGCCCTAACTCATTAAACATTTTGGGTTTTCTGTTTTTACCTTATGTATATAAAGAAAAACCCTAGCAACGTTTTTAGAGTTGCTCCAATTGAGTTGTTTCTCATACTTTGCTGTTTTGTGTAAATCTCTTGTGAGATCTAGAGGAGCTTTCCTTTACACAAAGTTTAGGGTTTTCAAGGTAGAAATTACTTCAACATCTTGATGATAAACTCGGTTGCTACCATTGAAATTTAAAGGTTATCAAGCGTAGGTGCTTGTAGTTGATCAAAGAATCCAAGAAAGAAGGAGTCCGTGGATTCGGAGCTTGCACGTGGTCGTGTCAGTAAGTTCTACTGGTGGGTTGCATTAGGAAGTCAAGCGGGGAGCTTGTAAGTCTTTTTGTATGAATTTCGATTCTTTCGCATAGTGGATTCAGGTTTACCTTGAGGATACTTAGGTCAAATCCTCTCTATGCTTTTACCATGTGGTTTCTTGGCTCATCATATCATTGTGTTCTTTATATTTTCACTGCTTTGCATGATATGATATATTTGTGTTAACCTAGATTTGTTTAATTTTGACTAAGTAATTACTTGGCTAATTAACTAGGTTAATCTAATTGTGTTTTAAAGGATCTAAATTTCTATCAGTTTCACATTTCATTCTCACCCTAGTATAAATACCCCTCATTCCCACGAAATGTGGAGAGCTTCTAGAGAGAATTTTGAGAGAGAAACCCTAGAGAAAACAAGATTGCCTCATCCACAATCTTCACCTAAGAGACTCTTCAAATTCCTCGACTCTCTTCCTCTCCATTGATACATCCTTGAGAGGTTCTTGACCAAATCCTTTTCTCACCATACCCACAACTGTGAGAAGGTTCTTTTAGTGTTAAGGGAAGCAATTTAGAAGGGACCAATTGTTATTGGTTGATGCTATGGGTTATAGCGAAATTCGGTAAGCTAGAAAAGAAAAAGGTTCGGCGCAATCTCGTTGGAGCAGTAAGCTTGGAGGGCTTAGGTACCTAGGTAGATTAAGCTTGGAGGGTCTATTACTGTTCATGTATCCCAACTACATTTTCTAGTGGATTATTGACCGCTTGGAGGGCGGCGGAGAGGTTTTACACTGAAAGCTTCAGTTTCCTTTTTGATAACACATCGTGTGTTGTCATTGTGTTTGCATTTCTCTTCCCTTTGTCTTTATCATTTAATTACTGCTGTGATTGTGATTTTTTATGGTTTAGATTGTTTATCAATTCTGTTATAAGCTTGTTATCATCTTCCGCACATATATTGTTTGATGTAATGCTTGAATTGATAATTTGTTGTTTGGGAGTCTATACGTTCATAGTGTTTTCAACGCTATTTGAACTTTCAATTATTATTACTTTTGGGACAATAAAAAATATAAATACTCTCTGGCTAATGTGAGCTGCACACGTAAAGCCCATAAGGCCACTAAGTTTTTGACCTAAAAGTAGTTGGATCCTAGACTTCAGTGAGCCATCACGATTTGGAACCTTAAAAAAAGAAGAAAAAAAGAAAAAAAAAAGAATGAAGATCTCCATCTGTTTTTCTTTTTTTAGGAACAATCTTCGACTTTGATATGAAGAGATGAAATACTTATTTTTGGAAATCTTTTATTATATATTAGTATTTTCTATATATATGTAAAAAAAAAAAAAATTATAATCGATCTAAGAATAAGATAGGTTAGAGTTATTTATTTATTTTTAATTCAATAATCCAGGGTTTGAACCTAAATGTCTCATTTGAAGCTATCAATAGGTGCCAACCAATGGAGATTATGCCTATAAACGAGTAAAATTTGAACTCATCAACAAATAAGATTTTATATTCAAGCTTTGCTCACTTTCTTGTCAAGCAAGTTTGAGCTTGTTCACAAGCCACTTGGTTAACTTACTCTTCTTCTATATATTGTGAAACCGGGACTAAAATGTTTTACCCTTTCACAATTATATGTATTTTTACTATGAATAGACTGTTTATATCACCAATAAGCTACAAATAGTAATTTAATAGCATATGAACCTATCGACAAATTTATACTATCCAATTTCAAGTCTATATAAATATATATTTAGACAAGTATATATATAAAAATATAATATTATATATAGTTAAATCGAGCCCATATGTTAACAAGCTTGTTCACGAACACATTGCTATGTTTGAGCTTGACATGTTTAATAATCGAGCCTAAACTTAAGGCTTGAGCGTGACTTGTTAAGAATTTTTTCGAGTTAAGCTTGAGCTATTGATAAACAATTTCGTTCATTTACAACTCTAGTTGAGTTAAGAGACTCTTAGCAAAATATATTAAAGTAAACGCAAAAATAAAAAGTTTCTAGGTTATTTAATCGTGGTTGGATTATAGCAAGCCATGGTAGGTTTTAGGGGGGGGGGGGGGGGAGAATAAAAAGAAAAATTAGCTTTGAAACTTCTAACCAAATTCTATAATTATAGCTTCTAAAAAAATATCTATAATTATATTTGATTATTGAGGAAAAAAAAAAACATTATATAATTATAGCTAATACTAGAAGGGTATGAAGATTATATTTTTTGAAAAGTTTGAGATATAAGCCTGATATTTTTCAAGTGATTAATACAGTAGTATTTGATTAATTCTAAATGTTAGGGTCATATTTTGTGTAATTGGCTAATTATTTGACAAAATGTATTTTACTTGTAATTGTGTAGATCTAAGATGAGTTTAGTACTTCAAGAAACATGTTGTTCAAGTCAAGTGTTAAAGACATAAAAATTGGTCTAAGAAATAAGTGAAGAAAAGTTGTTTATTAAGTCTCAACATATAGCTCAACAGATGCCTGCTATCGAGAATTAATGTGAAGCTCGATCTATTGAGAATTACGATTTTAGAATTTTTAGATCTAAAATTTGGCCCATCCTTGCATATTTGTTTGAGGTTTCTTTTTTCACAACCTTAAACATATATAAGACTTATTTTAAAGGCCATTACATACAGATACAGAGACTATGTGAAGCTATTGTTTTTGTACGCCATAGAGTTTTGTAATCAAGTGCTTTCAGATCTTTATTATTGATGAAGTGAAGAACTTTGCAATTAACAACATTTGTTCAAGTTGCTGGAGTTAGTTACGTACTTGAGATTCGTGCAAATGGTTAGTCACAAATTGGAGGTTTGTGCATCAAGAGAAAAAATGCTACTACAAAATCAAGTTCAATTGGGTATTTGAGTAAAGGTTCAATTGTAAGTTGGTATTTTGGGATAGGCTAGGGTAGTTAGTAAGATTCTTTATACTTGTATTCACTTGATTGTTGATTAGTGGATTCTTGGAAGTGGTGACATTAAAATCATCCGGTGGATTTTTTTCTTTGCGAGATTTTTCCCATTTATCAATAAATCACCGTATTTAATTTTTTTTCCACTGCACTTAGTATTTTTGATGATTTGTTGGTGCCTTGATGATTTGCATGCAATTGAACCTAATTAATCAATTTGAGTAATTGAATTAATTAACCGAGGTTAAGCTATCTTAACTCAACACTAAAATAATTTTATTTTTTATTAGTCTAATATTATCCAATATATTTCATTCTCCAAATAAAATAAAATATCCAATATATTTACAGTAGGTTTGGCTATAAAAAAACACTTAGTAACTTTTTTCAAGATTATTAAATTGTTATATTGTGATTGATGTATAATAAAAGTCATTGGTGGACTTATGTAGGAACGATGTTATACTAATCACAATTGATTAATTACGTCTTTTGATGTTTCCAAATGGAGATGTTCATAGCTCAAATTCCCTTTTACTCATTGTTGTAATTATTGAATTTAAAAAAAAAAAAAATCACTCTTATAAAAATATGGAGCTCGTTCCCCCATGACTCCAGATTGAATAGAAAATCACAAAAGAAGTAACCAAGGCAAAAGGGAATTTATTAAATTTAACAATAATTCAAAGTCCGAACAACTTGCAAACTTCTACAAATAAATAATTCACAATTTTTCACTCAAAGTTCCTTAGCACAAACAAACAAATTGCCCTCTTTTGGAGCTAAAATTACCCCCATTAATGATTCACCTTCCTGCAGTTCTTCCTAATTTCACCACTTGATCCAGTGAGGGGCTGTATGTCTCCCATTTTGATCATTGCGTTGACAAAGTCAGAATAGAAGGTCTTAGTATCCTGGCTGTATTTTTTAACCAATGAGTCAGTGGATCCACCATTGAACAATTGTTGATCAGAGCGAAGAAGACCCTTTTGCTTGATAAGGTTCTTATAGTAATAGTTGTCAAAAGCTGTAGGAGTTTGGAGATCTAGAGGTGCAATCTTGTTATCTCCTGGAAGGCCAGTAGTCTTTGGACATGTATTCTGCCTAGTCTTGGCAAATGAACTATCAATATTTTTATCTTTATATATGCGATCTCTAAAAACTGTACACCTTGCTTGCCCAATTGTGTGGGCTCCTGCCATCATGTATTAAAAAAATAATGATGAGGAGCATTATAATGCATACAATTTATCTTAAAAAGGAAGGGGGGAAAAAGCATATTAGATATTTCTGTATTTAGAATATGATCAAGTTACCTTTGGTACAACTATTTGTCAATATTACATAAATTAATTGAAATTTTGAAACTTTTACAGCTTGATTATAGGTTCTATGTGTTCTTAATTGTTAATTTGTTATGCTTGTCAAATTTTGTGTAGATTGTCATTTATTATCTATTCCATTAACTCATACTTTTTTTCATAACTAGTGAAAAAGAAAATAAAACGTGAAATTTAAACATTTTTTAGATGATACTTTGTAAACATGGAGAGTTTAGTGTAAAAAAGCAATATAGTCTAATGATAGGATTGTAATAAAATATGTTTATTTAGAAAGTTATTAAATTCAACCTATTTGTCAAACCTATTTGATTATGAAAAAGAGTAAACACAAAAAAAGGAAAAGAAAATTAATCACCATTTTTTAGTCTCAGAGAGAGAGAGAGAGAGAGAGAGAGAGAGAGGCATACCTGACAAGGCAACCATGTCCTTGGTAGAGAGACCTTTCGCTTTAAATCTATTAATGAGATTGCTAAGGGTAGAAGTGGGGGGAGGGATGACCCCACTGTTGGCAGCCTTTAAGCTTGCTGTTTTGGAATCTCTTCTTCCAAGCTTGACATCCCATTTGGGCCCTCCAAGCTGCATAATGTTCAACGTGTTTCCAGTAATTAATAGACGCTATCAAACAGGAACAAAATGTAATATCTAGAAAATTATTATCAATTTATAATAAATATTACTAAAAATCCTTTTAAAATTTTCTTTTTTTTTTGAGAAAAGAAAATTTTAAAAGGTGTCATATCACATTAATTTTCCAGTAATTTTCTTTTTTTTTCAATTACAAATAAACACGCACATATATACTGTCAAAATCGAATATAACATGTTCCATGTTAAATTTACAAAATATCAATTCGTTAGAGAGGTGTCATATCACATGATAAAGCAACAAGCATGTCATTCAGCAAAAAAAAAAAAAAAAAAAAAAATGCATGTCAATCTGCAGTGTAAAAACTAATTCAATTTTTTAAAAGTTCAATTTTTTTTCTAAGCGCTTAGTTAAAAATTAACTCACAATTTTAACAGAGTCCCGAGCAGCAATGGCTAAGATATCAGCGCATGAGACCACTCCGGGGCATTCTTTCTCGACCTTGGACTTTATTTCATCTACAACCTCAAATCCCCTAATTGATCCCTTGTTGGGACCTGCTGTCTTCTCACCTTTGACAGTTGGAGTGTCATCCAAGAGTACTGACCCATCACAACCCTGTCAAGAAGCAAAATACAACGAAGCTTTGAATTATTTGATCGTGAACTCATGAAGCTGGAAAAATCTCTGTTTACCATATAATTATTTGTGTACTTCACAGTCCACATACTTCTTTAAACTCTAGTAGAATTATTGATTTTACTAACTGTATCAGATGGGCTTAGCCCCCACCAAATTAATGACGCTGTCTTTTTATGACTTTCCTTATCAACTCACTTGACTACTTCTGCATGCCACGCATGTGGACTTGCTTCTTGTCAAGTCATACGAATCACGCCATTTCATGTTCCATCTTATCTTGGTTATATTGGTTCAATTTTTTTAAAACTTTTTATTTAAATATAATATTTTGAATCTTGTCTTATTCATTACTTTACTTATCTCCAAACTACTTTATATTTTTCTTGATTCTTGAATAGCAACAAGACTAGACACCAAATACCAAATGGCATATTTTGATGGTTACCTAATAAAATTAGTGTCGGTGTGTACAAAAGGAGCCATAACGGATATATTACAAATTTTACCGTATTAGTCTTACAACCTGATGTGTTACATTATAAGTAAAAAAAAAAAAAAAAAAATTCAAATACTTTTTTTTTTTATAGAAACAAACTAATTGTTAAACAAACACACTTAAATACACTCTCTTACCAAACACTTATATTATTATCTTATTAAAGTGATATCAATTTATAAACTTTTAGTAATAAAATTTGTAATCCTTTTAACATTAATTTCCTTATATAAAAATATTGTTGCATCAATTGGAACTTATCACCTTCATATATCATGAAAAATATGTTTGCCATTAATTTTGGTAAAAAAAAAAAAAGGAAGAAAGAAAGGACTCTACATATAAACACATATTTGTTGCATGCTGTTCCTTAAAAAAAAAAAAAAAGAAAAAAAGTGGAGGCCTACGAGCAATCCAGTAGATAGAGGGAATGAGGAATTTACATTGACAAAACAATCATGAAAGTGGAGGCGAAGCAGAGAAGCACCCTGGCGGGGTTGTTTCGAAATGGCAGAATGAACAACTGATTGAACGGTGCTAAACACCTTTGGACAGCTTTTAGAGTAGAAATTTGTTGAGAGTTTAGCAGAGGAGTTCCCAGTGAAAATCACGAGAACTGCTAATGAAACTATGAGTAGGAAAGAAGAAGCAGAATGAGAAGTAGAACGAGTAGCCATTTTCTTGCTTAATAATCAAACTCAGAAGGAAGGCTGCGTTAAGTGTTTGCCAAAAACTTTGCAGGGTATTTGGGTTATATATAGAGGTCTAAATGAGAAAGTTTCGCACAGAGGCAGCTACGTAATACCTAATCTTTACGACTAGTATTTACCTATTTGCATGGGCAGGCATAACATTAATTTCAACATCTAGAAATTAAAGAAAAAGTAGGCAACAGCAATGAATTTGATTGATTGACATAATGATAAAGTTTCAGAGCACAGAAACATGTTTACGTGAATTGAACTAGTTGAACAATTGATGTGGCATGCTACCAAGCCTTATGTTAAATTTTGTGGGGTCTGCTAAATTATCTATAAATCTTGAGTTTGGTGAATTTGCCTGCCACGAAATATCAGATATGACCACCTCAAGGTTAGACCGTTAGTTGACAATTCAAAAGTTGCTAGCCAAAGCACCACTATTGCTAAAAAATTGGTTGACATTTCAACGTACACACCTTGATCTTAAGCCGAAAGGCCGACCAAGGTATGACATTTTCAGCATAAACACGTCCAATTAATTATGTTGGGATTTCATGTACCGTACTTGTTCAGAGCAAGATATTACTTTCACTTAGTTTCAAGTTTCAACAGCTATCTCATGAGTGTTAGTATTCCTCTGTTTAAGCTTTTCTATCTGGGCTCATTATTTTTGTACTTTTAAACGGATATGAGCACGTATAGTGACTTAACAGTGCATTTACTAGATTCATTTTTGTCCTTTAGATGAGAGAGAGAGACTAAGATCACACCACATGATAGTGGCAAAGGGTCAGAAATCAGGAATATAATAATGGAAAAAATGGGCTTTTGCCCTTATTTTAAAAAAAATTTAGCACAAGATTTTTGTTTTACAACTATTAAACACCGTATCTTTGTTTTTAAAACTTGATTTTAACAAAATCGAATTATATGTAAATTTTTAGCAAAGTTTAGTTTTTCATAATTTTTTTTTTTAATTTTCAATTAAGTGGCAAGCATAGAACTCGACATTATATCGATTTTCACCTGTAACTCGATTTTTTTTTTTTTTTTTTAAAATCGAGTTTCAAAACAGAAATATTGTACTTAATAGTTTCAAAACAAGAATATTATACTAAATTTTTTACAAAATAAAGGCAAAAACCTATTTTCTCCTAACACTACTATAGCCCATAGAACAAAATTTAGAAATATTTTTTGGGAAAGAATAAAAATCGCCAATATTAGTACCTCATTGGATTGACAAAAGACATCTCTATATTTTTTTGAAGAACAGACAAATCTATAATCTGTTCTTTGACTGTCAGACCAAACGTAGGGGAGTAGATAATACAAAGGAAGAAAAGTAATTTCAAAGACTCTTCAACCTAACACTACAGTCCTGTATCACTCAAAAAAGTTTAGAAATGAATTTACAAATAAATAGTGGTGTCTCTTCTAGAAAATAAAAAAGAGAGAAATTAATCAGCTTTAATGAACATAAATCATAGACATATATTTCTCATTTTTCTTTGCTTCCCTTACCAAAAATGGAACGAGTCCCTCATTTAATTTTGTCAAGAGGTAGAAAATAATTAAAATTACGTGTTGAATTTTACACTAAGCACTTATTAAATTTATCATTGCCAAAATTTATCTTCTCTCCTATACTTGCAATGTACGTAACTTATGGGTCCCATCCTACAACAACTTCTACAGTGATATTCTTTACTGGTCAATGCGGGCTTTCCTACGCAACAATGTGAGGATATAATTTTTCACCTAGTTTAATTCAATCAATATAGGCTTCTCCAATGGACAGAAGCCAAGTTGGAATTGAATACATTTCCTTACTGGCTACTGCCTACCTAATCTCTTCTCCCAAGGCCACATTTAGATTTAATTTTCCAGGAACTACAATTCCCCAAGAAGTAAGATTCTTCGCTTGCAGTTTCAACTAAATAATTGTTTTTTTAATCTAAAACTTCGAGAATTTTTTTTTTCAAACGAATGACCGATGTATTAGAATAGTTCATAAATAATTCAAGGAAAGTGGTTGGAATTAAAAAATCTTGATGGAGAAAGGAGTGGCATACTGGCATAGGGGCGGCGCTAATGTAAATTAAGGATGGACGAAGTGAAAAACAGTTTTTATCTTGGAGAAATTATTACACACGTTAAATATATAGATCAAATTATCCTCTCATTTTTTGTGTGGATAATTATCACACTATCACTTTCTTCATGGCTAAACTATTAATGCCATTATATATTGCTGAGGATTTAAAGGAGAAATTTAACTTGAAATGGTCATCATGCATATGGAAAATATCACTGTTCTCTCAGTCATTTTAGTAATGCCGGTCCAAAGGAGTTAGTCCAAAAGGGGCTAACAATAAGACCTTATCAATTAAAAAAAGGACAGTAGGATGCATGTTATTGTCTTCCATCTATAAAATTCAAGAACGAGCAATGGACTTTGGACCATGGGTGAAAGTGATTCATTAATTGATGGATTCTTTTTCTAGCATATTCCCTACATGGAAATTTAATCTTGTTGTGGTTTGATAAATTCACTTAAAAATAAAGTGAGGTAAAACATTGAGCTTACTCTTTCTTTCAATTTTTTTTTTTAAATTTTTTAAATTTTATTTTTGAAGAAGACACTCTTTCTTTTAATAGAGAGATTGTCTGAAGTCAAAAAAGTGTAGAAAAAAAAGAAAATGAAAAAAGACTAGTAGAAATCCTAGGGCCAATAATGGAATTACATGAAACTTAGTTAATTACCATATATAAAGAAAATTGACATAAAGATCAAAACTCATTGTCTTATAGCCAAAACTTAGGCCAAATTTCTTCATTTAGGTCTCCGTTTTTATCATTTTTTTTAAGATTAAATTTAATAAGAATGTAGTGTAAAAAGCCTATGTTTACACTATCCAATAATATTGTGCCACGTAAAATTTTTTTAAATAATTACACACGAAATATTAAACCGAAATACACACAATTACTATCTATTTCAATAGAATAAATCCCTAAACTAAACTTGCTCTAGAACCAATACACCTTAGGAAGTTGCCGGGAATATCAATCAAAGCTTCTGATCTAGGCTTTCTGATCTAAAACTCAAAGCTCAAAAGGTCAGAGGTCATGGCTGATGTATTTTTTTATTTTATTTACAAACACCACTCTTACTTGTACTAGAGAGCAAAACTCTTGCCAGCGCCAAGTCTAATCACTATTTCAATAGATTGTTTTCATATTTTCAGGATAAGTTACTATTATATTCTATAAAATAATGAATGGACTTGGAGTTGGCAGGAGTTCTGCTTTCAGTACAACTGTACAAGTAAAAGTAGTGTTTGTAAATCAAAAAACTACATGAGCCAGGACCTCTGACCCTTTGAAGCTTTGAGTTTCAGATTTAGAAAGCCTATATCAGAAGCCTTGATTGATTCCCAGCAGCTTCCCAAGGTGTACTGGTTCTAGAGGAAGTTTAGTTTAGGGTTTTAATTTATTGAAATAAATAGTAATTTTTTTTTTGATAAGGAAATAAATAAATAGTAATTATGTGTACTATGGTTTAATATTTCAAATAGTGTTTCATAACAGTAACTTTTCTTGTGAATGTATAGGCTCTTCGAGAATATTTCCATTAAAAAAAAAAAAAAAAACTTTTCAATGATTTCACCAAAGTCATTGTTCTTCGAATAGCTAATCTTAGCTGTCGTAATTGGTGTTTCATATGCGTACGTCTTCTCCGTGATGGCAAAGGCTAGTGGACCAGTCCACAGTATTTGTCAAAAAGATAAAACATGGAGGTTAAAATCGGCTGCTAAAAAAAAGTCCTCAAGTCTACGTCAAAACAGTTAAGACATAATTATATATGCATCATCATTCAACATACTCTAATTTCTTTTTCAATTCAACCTTAATAGATTACTTTAAAAGGATATATATGTTGCTAGAAATTAATCATCAGTTGAGATGATTATATTATAGTTAGATAAATCATTAATGAGCAATGGACCAAAGTTTTCCATGTTGCTAATTTTCTATGACTACTAAATTATTGTATCTTTATCATGATCTCTCTTTTCTTTTTCTTTTCATCTTTATTATATCAACTTTAGTTGTAAGATACAAAGAAATCTACTACCTTCATTTCATATATTTGCCCGTTTCTCTAATTTTCACTATGAAAATTAAGCTAAATTTTTATGTTCTATATTGTTTTTAAGCTAAATTTTTAGCTGTGCACGCAATAGGTTATTTTATCATTTAAAATTGTTATAATTTAATCACTTTATAGTTCTAACAAAAACTGGTATAAGATGCACTTGAGGCTTATGTAATTAGTAGAAATCATTACAGCATGTGGATTACAAATGAAATTTTCACTATGAAAAAGATTACAACATTTCTTATTTATATGTAGAATTAAATAACACTAATACCTAAACACAACATAATGGCTATTCTATCTTTATATGAATTTTCTAAAATTAAAGATCGTTTAGTATTCACATATCATTCTATTGTTCAGCTCGATTAAATACACATTCTCAAAAAAAAAAAAAAAAAGCTCGATTAAATACATATATAATGCGTATGTGTGTTCCGCGCTTACACAATGTGTGTGTGTCGATTTATGTCTGCGAGTGTATGAATAAATGTAATCGTAAGAGCACGTGAATTATGCTAATCCCTGTTCGGAGAAATCAAAGTTGACAGCTTTAATTAGCGCTTAAAGTCAAGAACATTCCAACTTTCGAAGGCAACTGATCCATATTGATCGAGATATAGAGTAAAAAGCGAGGCTGCTTTCAAATGCAATAATTATTTGTAGAAAACTGGGACAGAATTATTTTGAAAGAGTGTACTTATAATATATGTGGCCCTAGATCTTTCAAACGACATGTTAGTAGTACCAAATTGAAAGTAAGAACATGGGCAAAACACACAAAAATAAAATAAAATAAACACCTTACAGAAATAAATGCCCATGTGTATTATTCATTCATGAATACGTGCATGATTTGGATCCTTATCTTTGCCCCCACTGACATGACTTAATGCACTTAACTTTTAATATCTGTCTTCCGCCCAAATGAAATCTATAGCAAAAGACTTTGCCTCTGTCGTCAATCTTTTAAGAACAAGACAAATTTATTTTAGCCCTTCGGGCTATAGAGTGGTTAGTCACTACTATTTGATCCCTATTTGAAAAAACGTCTAGCCTGCCATTATTGTACGCAAGCTTTAAATAGTTTTTTATTTTTATTATTATTATTTTTTCTTATGGGCCACGTACACTTTTTTGTTCTCCAATAATACATACTACCATTTATTTTACCCAATAAAATAAATAATGGAACATTAAAGTCAGACTATAAGTTGCATTGTTTCGTTTTTATGTTATAAAAATAGGCCTATTTATGAAACTTCTTATCTACATGACAATTAAAAAAAAAAATTGTTTTTTTAAAATTAAAATAACTATTTAATACTTTAAAAAAAATATTCTCTCATGTCACATAATAATGGAAAAGAGGAAAGGTTACCGCAATAGTAGGAAAGTGCTACTCTTGATATGTATTGACTTGTTCTATCTACAACTAGTTGATGTTGGAACCAATTAAAGGATCATATGAGCATTGAGCTTTTGAGCTACCTGCTACCTACCTTCACTGTTTTTTGCTTTTTTTATTGACAATTTTTTATAGTACCTAGCTGTCGGTAGCCTCAACATAAGACACGATTTTAAATTCTATAAGAAATCGTTACAACGGCTCACATTTATATCCTCCCAATCAAACATTTTTTTCTTATTTTAATTATTGTCAATTAGGGATGGTATTTTTTTTTTTTTTTAGTATTAAAAAAGAAAGAAAAATTATGAGGTTTTTTAAATTTTATTGTGTGCGTCCAATAGAGAGTAAAAATCGAGTCCCTAATTATTGACAATAATTAAAATAAGAAAAAATGTTTGGTTTGTTTGTTTACCCAAAAAATCAACAAAATATTGAATTTTGAGTGTTTCATTAATTATTATTATTTAATATTTTTTATTTTTCTTAGTTTATGAATTTAATTTTTGAGTATTCAGAAAAAATTGAGTCCCAAAAAAACAAAAAAGTTTGGGAGAGTGACTCTATGAATTAACTCAAAAATAGGATTTTATTATGTAATTTAAACTCAAATGTTTGCCCACTTACTATTCAAAGACTAAACAATAGATCACAGTTGAAGTTCAGAAAAGAAAGCAATCCAAAATTCTCAAGAGAATATCCTTGCTAAAACAACATCCTGAATTGCCCCCATAATTTGTTCCATGTCCTCATTTTTTCTATTTGGCTTTTGAGGAGGTTTCACCCACATTATTATCACCCATATTATCACAACTCTTCAAAGTAACTTCACTTTGAGCAACTAAATGATCAATATCTTCAATGTTCTCCATAGAGCCCTTTCCAGTTGAAGTAGCCCACTGTTGCCTCATCTCCAACGCAGTTTCAAATTGTTCCCCAGTTACTCAATCTTTTCCATAAAGCTCAACCAATTTGTCGTAGTTTGGAATTGGTTTGTTTTTAAGCTCTTTTGCTTTAGGTTTAGCCTGTTAAAAAATGACAACAAAATAAGAATTGTATTAGTATAATGAAATGACCTTGACAAGTTTGATTGTAATCAAACAATTAGTACATAAGAAATTATCGCTTCCAAAACTGATGGTGATTGACATTATTATTTATCAATTTATCATAAATAGAATTAAACTCAATATTTAAAGTTGCAAATAGTGAAGATCAACAAAGAGAGAAGATAATCATTGTGAGAATTGAGAAGTCAAGCTATCTAACCTCAAGAGGTTAATTTGTCATTCAATTACGACTACTTAGAAAGGGTCACATAGTGATTATTGCAACATATTAATTTTTGCAGCTCATCTTAACTCAACTAGTACACAAGTCCATGTTAGTAGATTTCTTATTGAAAAAAATATATACGTAATATATATGACAAACCTGGATTTCCATGTTTTGTGATTGGACTCCAAGCAAAACCACTTAATCCATTCTTAAGCACATCACAGCAATCTGACCAATTATACTTGATGGTTTAAATGTGATTTTTCACCTTTTGCTTGTCTATTGGTTTTTCAATTTTTTCTTGCAAATCCTTCACAATATTGTCAAAGGCAAGTGTGGTGAAGACTGTGATAGGCCAAGAATTTATTGACCCCTTCTGATGAATTAACCAATTAATTAGCCAAGTTAATTAATTAATTCAATTTGCATGCAATAAGCATGGTAGCACAAACAAATCACCAACTAAGTTAAAATGTAGTGGAAAATAAATTGACACGGTGATTTGTTTACTACTAGGGAAAACCTACACGGCAAAAACCTCACCGGGTGATTTTAAGGTTACCACTCCTAAAAATCCACTAATATCACAACAAGCGGTTATAAGTAAAAGAATCTCAATACGTTATACCAACCTACAATTGAACCCTTACTCCAATTGGACTTGTTCTGTAGTAACAATCTCTTCTTTCAATGCACAGCTCCCAGTACGTGACTAACCAATTCAATGTGCGGATCCCAGTACATAGCTTACTCACTAACTTGAGAAAGATGTTGGCTACAAAGTTATTCAGTTCATCCACACGACGAAGATCACAAAGCTCCTTGGTTACAAAACCCTACGATGTACAAATACAACAGCTTCTTGAATAGAAAGATGAACTAGGGCATATGTCTCTGGTTCACAATATGCTTGTGAAAAAATTTTGCATTGGGGCACATCAGCTGCGACGACCCATAAAAAAATTCTTATATATGTTTAGGATTGTGAGAAAAGAAAACTCAAATATCTATTCACGGATTGGAGTGAAATCAGATCTGAAAAATGATTTTCATAAACCTCGACAGATACCCTATCTATCAAGCAATTGTCGAGCATCGGGCTGAATCAACTTTTTAAACTTCGATAGATACTAGTTGTTGAGTTTTAAAATTTAGCACTTCTTCACTTGATTCTTGGATAGACTTGTATGGCTTTAACACTTGAACTTAAAATCTTGTTCCTTGAAGCATTAAATGCATCCTAAATCTACTCAATTACAAGTAAAGTGAGTTTTGTCAAAAGATTAGCCAATTCTATATTGACATATGTTCCTAACATGATTCACATATGTCTTAACAGACTGAACCATTTCAAACTACTAATTGAGTAAGTTACTTGTCTCCTTTGAGGTCTCTTCTTCGAAGTATTAACCAATAGGCTATAAGAAAAACTACATAAACAACTGCCATTCAACATCTCCATTCCCAATCCCATTATCCACATCTCCATTCCCAAATTCGCAATACACGTCTCCTTTTATTCTCTTGTCTATCCATCTAATAAAATTATCCCATGATAGCAAAGCTATTACAATCCATGATATGCATAAACACACTAAGCTATAACAATTCAGTGTGTTTTGTCAAAAATATTGGTCTATTTACAATTTTTTTTTTTAATTTTCCAAAATTTTCATCATAGCCATATTTACAAGTAATTGAAGATATAAGAATTGATAATTAGAGATCTGGAAGGCATTTCAAAAAGATAATGAATAATATAGTAGACAAATTATGCTCTGCTTTATTAATGACTCAGATTCTAAGTAACTACAAAGTGTGTAATCTATTATATAAGAATATAAAACTTAGAAAGTATTTGGCTTGCGAGTGAAATGCCACTCCATAATTATAGTAATGACTGAAACTAAAATCAACAGAAAGAACCAACTTCATAGCAATGAACAACACGCAAACACAGAGACATGTTGAATGCATGTCTTTGTGTTTGCATGTTGTTCACTTCTTGAGATGGTGATGGGCTTTTTTTTAATAGAAATTAATTATTCTTTATTATTTTATTAGACACATGTGTACTAAGTGAGCATTTTGTCTCACTACAAAACACGTAGGCCTTAGGCTGTGTTTGTCAAAACGCAGCCCCAGATGGACTAAAGCCGCATTTTCTAAAAACGTGGCTTAAAGAAAAAACAAAAGCCATGTTTTAAATGCGGGGCCATAGAATGCGTCTAAAGCCACATTTTCTTAAGCTAGAGTTGCATTTTTCGGGGTGGAACTATGGCCACATTTAAAACACGCGGCTATAGGACCTTCGTATTTCATTTTTTTTGAAGAACAATTTTTTTTTTCCTTAATTATGGCCACGTTTATAAAATGTGGCTCTAGCCTCCCTAAAGTCGCGTTTTATAGACGCGGCTTTAAATTTGGTCTGAAGCCACGTGTTTAAAACACGGCTTCAAATTCAGTCTGAAGCTGCGCGTTTAAAACGTGGCTTTAGTTTGGGATGGGGCTGCGTTTCTTAAATGTGGCCTAAAAGTTTGCATATAGCCGTAGGTTAAAAATGCAGCTTTAGGCTTTGTATAAATAACACAGCAAACAATGGACAAACCCTATCCCTTCGCGCATCATCTGTTCTTCTCAAGCTCTCATCTCTTACAGACAGCGCTCAAACTCTCTTCCTCCATAAAGGCTTTAGCTTCATCGATTCCCATTATCCTCATCCACAAACTCTCACCGATTCATCAACCTCCCCACCATTGCCATTGAAGTTCACGCACCATTGTCGACCTGATTCATCATCCTCCTCACCCACTTCGAAGCCCAACTCATATCTACCGAAGCCGCTACTGCCTTCCTTTCGTCGATCTCAAGTATCAGCTCTGCTCTTTATTTTTATTTATTTATTTTTTTTTTTGCTTAAATTGATTTTGGCCATTAATGGTAAGATCGATCGCTCTCTCTCTTGGATTTTTCTCTCACCACCCATTTGTCCCTCTCTCTCTCATGCCTCACTCTTTGTTTGCGGCTTTGGGTAGCCAATCTAGTGATGGCCGTGGTTGTGGTGTGGCTGTGGGTATGGATGTGGGATGTGAACAAAATCTAATCAAAGCCATGGTGGATTTGGGTTTTGTGAATTTTTTTTGGGTTTGAGTATTGTGAATTTTCTCAATTTGTTGTTGTTCATTGTGATGATAGTGTGTTTTCAGTTTTGGTTTTTTGTGTAGGTGTGGTGTAAAGGTTTGGTGAACAAAACTTTTTAGGTGAAGCTATGGAAAATGAACCCAGAAAATTCCGTATCTCAAGAAAATTCACAAATTTTCTTTGGTCTGACTTGGTTTTGTTATTTGTTGATTATTTCGTATCTCAAGAGTCAAGAAGTAAAGGTGTGAGAGACAGTGCCCCCAGCCCGTTTTTATGAATGTTGGGCCAAACCCACGTGAATGGGTGAAGTTGTGTTATTGCTTCTCAAAATAGAGGTTTAACTAGTTATATTTTCCCCTTTAGATTAAGGGTTTTATAATGGAGTCGTCACTTATTTAATTATTGGGATAAATAAGAAAACCAAAATTGAAAAATTTCTCATTTTATTAATTTCCAATTGAATTTACATTAATCATAGGAAAATTACATGGCTTTGGACCTAGATACAATCTAAGATAAAGTACATCACTTTGTTTCCTAGTTGCAATCTAAATATCAAAAATTACATGGATAAGCATTTGATTTACTAATCATTGATCTAAGCTCGGAGGCTATGTTTCAAGGTGGGAAGATGTTAAGCACCCACCTTGCCCGGTGAAACCGGTCTTCTAGACTATGGTAGCTAACATTCACATCATATCATTCAATATGTCAATTAATTTACATGTTGAATTTAATGTGCGTGCATGTGATAAACCTAATTCAATTTATTAAGTATTGCATTTTGGATTGAAAAATAAATTCTAGTGAATGTGTGTGGATGGTGATAATCTAGATTCAAGAATTTGAAAGAATTATTAAACAAACATGTTTTTCATATTCTTGATGTCAATTTCAAATTAAAACTAGTGATATGCATGACCATGTGATGAACAACTAAGAACATGTGAAGAATATATAAGAACCATTAAGAACATTTAAACATATTCAAGGGAATTTAAATGATTACTATTATGATTTAATCTTAAACTTTTATCATGATAACACAAACAATAATTAGGGAAAGGGATTATACCTTCATGCAAGATCCATATGGTAGAGGAGGAGACTTTTGAGGGAGATTCTAAGGGTGGAGAAAAAGAAGAGTTAGGAGAGGAAGAGTGAGTCTCACTCAATACTTTGAATTTTAAGAAGATCAAGATATGACAAGACTACTCAACTTCCTAGAACTCAAGAGAGGAGGAAAGAGGGATTTTTGTGTGTCTTGGAATGAAGGAGATGGAGGGTTTATATAGTAGTGGTGGAGGAAATATGAATGGAAGGTTATTTAATGAAGGTTGACAAAGAATCATGAACCTAGACCTCATTTTAGTATTAGGAAAAATTTGGTGCATTAAATGGAGAGATTTGTGAGAGTGAGGAGTAAGCCAAAATTCGGTTTTCCCGTAGCTACTGTAACAGCTTGTAGAGCCAACTACGAAAAATCATATTTAACTTAATTTTGATCGGAATTGTCTTGTTCATATGCTCAAATTGAAGCCCCGGATGTCTAGTTTCTGGAAAAATTAATTTCATTCATAGATTCAAAATATTCTGAAAGATATTGATGAAATGGTGAGCAGAGATCATTTGTTAGAAAATGGTTTTAGCACAATTAACATTAATAAGTCCCAAATTAGCTCTCAATTAACATTAAATGGCTCAAATCACTCCCATTTTAGACTTAATTGGTTTCAAATTTACTCTAATTAAAAGATAATTGTACAAATTACTCATTGAATAAATAATATTTAACTATCTAATTAATTAGATGTATACAATATGAACATAAAATGTAGTCCTGACCAATCAAATTATGACACATCATTGATTTCCAATTGGTTACACTTATAACCAATTGAAATCAATTGTTCATAATCACATATAGTCGAACTCAATTTGTGATAATGCATCTCAACCGTTAAAACTTGATTTGATGATAACTTTCAATCTAGTGGTCCGATCAGGGCTTATGGCCAGTTGATTTGATCGTTACAACATCAAGATCATTTTGATAAAATGAGATTAAGGATCTAATGGCCAGAATCAAGATGCATATTTCTAAGGTGAAAGTACAATTTTACCCTCCATGTGAGGTTAAATGCAGGTTGCAAAATGGGCTGTCAACAAAAGGGATTTTTAAACAAAGGCATTACAAAAAAAAAAAAAAAAAAAGAGTCTTTTTTCTTATAAATTGCCACTCAAAAATGGAATGCGTTTGTTGTAGATTAGACAAGGGATTTGTTACAGAATTTTTTGCAAGTATAAACAATTAAACATGAACCAATTAAACACAAGGATCTGGATTGCTGTATTGTTGGTCTCTCATCTTTTGTTAAAAAAATTATTTTATGATTTATGGGTATTCAATATTCATCACTTGTAATGGTATGAGGTAATGGAAGGGTGACAAAAGGAAAAGAACTGTTTATAAAAAAATCTGTTTATGTTTATGAAATAAATTAGATGAGTACTTTTTTCTTTTCTTTTTTTTAATTTTTTTTAGAATGATTTTTGCGATATGATTTGTGGTCAAGACTTACGAGTTAAGATATGTGGCCTGTGGTATCTGAGATTTTGAGTAGTGATTTTGGTATTTTTAAATTCGTGATTAAAATGGTGTGGTTTGTTTGTTCACTCTGTTCTATGGTGGGATCCTTGTGATTTGGTTGTGTTCTCTTTGTTTATGCAGTTTGTGAGGCTTTAATAGTCGAGTAGGGGACCAATGTCTTCCTGGGTCCCATATATTTTTGTCTATTAGAATGAGGAATCTCTCTCAAGCCACGTTTGGGAATTGATGCTCTAATGTAGTCCGCAAATTTCAACATGTGTGGCTATGGTGTGTTGATCTGTTCACTGGTCTTATAAATTTGGTCTATAAGTTAATTGGGCCTGTGATTCTGGTTTTCATGGTAATTGAAAAGTCACAACTGATAATTGAATACAAATTTACTAATAACAATTGCTCAATTTTGGTAATTAATAAATTTTAAAAGGGCTACTTTGCTAATCTATTTTTAGCAAAAGACAATAAAGTTGCATGCTTATTGCCTTTATTGATTTTGTACTTCTTTTAACTGTATATGATGGTTTAAATTGATTTTATTTCATCTGCATTTATTTGTTTAAGGGGTAGGATTTGTAGTTTGCGGGCAAAAGAAAGAGATTGAATTTCATCAACACAAGTTACTCACGTTTTAATTCTCTGTTACTGATTTTAATAATAATAATAAAAAAGCCTCTGTTTCTCCATAAATTATAAGACCCTGTTGTAGTGGTTGCTATTTCAGGGATGCTTTAAATTTAAATCAACATGTTGCTAAAATTGCCCAGCCAAGGCATCCGAAGACTAAAATTATGGAAAACAACAACTTAGCCACAAAAAGTGTTTGAATTTTGTCATTTAAATTTTGAATGTAGATTTAAAAAATGCTTCTTTCTCATTGAAATTTGATAGCTCGAAAATGTATTGAAAACACAAGAGCAATTTAGACCCCCAATTAAAATTATGGCTCGATAGATTTTACACTAACTTAATACTAAGTGCGGAATAGTGTAAATGCGAGCGGATGAATAAATAAGCTACTCTAATCCATGAACTAAACAATACAGCAGTATAATGGAATATAAAAGAGTAGGGAAGAAGGATGCAAACACAGAAAACATCGAGACGTGTTTTCGAAGAGGAAACCAAAGAACTCAGCGAAAAACCTCTCCGCCGCCCTCCAAGCAGAAATCGATCCACTAGACAATCAGTTGGGATACATGGGTTAGCAAGAGACCCTCCAAGCCTAATCTACCCAATGTACCTAAGCCCTCCAAGCTCCTACTCCAACAAGGCTTCTCGGAACCGTATCTTGTCTTAGTTCTCCGGATCCCGCAACAAGCTCCACGTTGCATCTGCTATCCTTAGCTTCTTCCAATGCTTCCCAACAACTCCAAAACACTCTCTACACTCTGAATAGGTGTGGGTTGTGTTTAGGCACAAATCTCCTCTCAAGCTATGATAATGGGAGAGGGATGGAGAAGAGACTACAATGATTTCTCACTAAGGATAAGTAGCTCTTTCTCAAAAGATGGGTGTGTGTGTTTTAGAAAACCTCTTTAGGGTTTTTCTCTCTGAATAGCCTTACCAACATTTGTGGGTAATGAAGGTATATATAGTATGGGTAAAAAGTAAGAAAGTCACTCATTAAAAACCTCCAGGCAGAATGTTTTGCGACTATCTCGCGGAAATGCCTTACCCGTGAGACACTCGCGAAAACGACAGCCTAGCACGACTCTTCAGCTTCCAGTCATGTGCTTCTCACATGGCTCTTTCGCGGGTTAGCTTCCAGCGACACACCCGCGAGATCCACTGATCTTCAATAAAGCTTGAGTCTTCACCAATTTGATACTAAACCCAATACAATTAAATCCCACAAAATACAAGGAAATGAATTAAAGTAATTACAACGCATTTTGTCATGGAATAAAGCCAATATAAAACATAGTTGTAAATCACAATTTTACAATCTCCCCCTTTGGCTATTCCGTGACAAAACACCCTATAACAGACTCTAGACTTAAACATGAGTTTGGGAACAATGGCAAAACTCACTCACACCTAAATCTAGAAGCTGTGATGAACTTGGAACATGTATACTTGTAACTTGAAATGCTTGCATAAAACACATTAGACCCTTAAGGTAAATCAGGTGATAAAAAGACAAGTATAATGCAACAAGTAAAAAGCGATCAAGCAAAATGGAATAAAGTAATAGACCATGGCAAGATCAAACAAGCAATCACTATACAAAAGTGATCACTATGTTCATTTACACAAGGAATGAACATCTGGACATGCAAGATGATAAGCTCATTTAAAGAGTATCATTTGCAAATCCAACACTCAACAAATGCAAAATAAATGAAGTATTTGTATCTAGGAAAAGTCCTACTAGGGCACAAGAGTGTTCATCACTCAACCAATGCATAGAACATATATGCATCTAGGAACAATCCTACAATGGCACAAGAGTGATGTACTGAAGTAAAATGTATGACATTAAACTTTAAGAACACAAACATAAAGGCTGCATAAACAAGGTACTGCATATGCATGGCACAAACCAAAAAAGCCTACAAACCATGCATGGAAACAAACCCTAAAAGCTTACAAAAGCAACCTGGGTACAAAAGTGTTCCAACACATAAACATGATGCAAAGCATAGATATTAAAAGTAACATAAAGCAACATAAAGTAACGAGAAAACAAGTATAAAGTAAATCAAAGTTTTCTCAAAGACAATGTCTTCTCCCCTTTGGTATATGCATCTCCCCTATGACTTTCTTCTCCTACGAATGTACATAAGGTAGAATTTCTCCCCCTAAAAGTGTGCACATGAGTCATAAAAAAATGACAATACTCTCTCTTTTTTTGTCACGAATAGACAAATTAATTAAGAGGAAGGGGGGAAAGAAAAGAAGATATGAACAAGGGAAAAAGATGATGTATGAGGGGTGTAAGATGAATGAGAAAATGAAACTCAAACATAAGATAAAAACATTTTAAAACAATGCTACAAAGCATAAAGAACATGACATGCTAAGGATGATGAAACATAATGTAAACCTAGACATGACATTGACACAAGAACATGTTATTTGTGCTAAAAGGTCTAAAAGAATTTAACTAGCATGAGTGAAAGCAAAAACATGTCAAGTGTTAGAGTGTGTGTAGCAAAGTGCAGCTACTGTGCATCTAGTGTGTATGTGAGATGCATGACCAATGCATGAGCAAGGCACTCAAGGGGCAAAGTGTACAAAACACACCACCAAAGATCAAAATATGATAAACATGAATAATTATGGTGATTCCCAAAAATTGGCACTCATCGGAGTCCAAAACAACGAGAAAATGCCATATGGGCATTTTATCAAATACTTAGAGTGCACACACTACCCATGTATGATGAACAATGCAAGAACATATGAAAAACTTGCCTAAATACATGTTATTTTTGCCACAAGGGGCCAAAAACCAAAGCAAATCATCATTCAAAACAAAGCCCAATCAAAAAGATTGATAGAAAATAAGTTTTCCAACTCCCATTTGAGAAAAATCCCAACTATGAACATAAAACTCCCAAAAACGTAATCTAAGGATCAAAATCAATGAAAAGAGTTAAAGATTACCTTAGAGATGTTTATGGAATGAAAAATACTTGAATTTAGTTGGGTTTTGATGTAGAAACATTAAACCAAGGGTTTGGGAGAGGATGAGAGACGTTTAAAACAAATGACCCACGAAATGCCCTTTAAAAGGCTGATCTGAAAATTTTCACTAGTATCTCGCTACTTAGAATCCCGCGAAAATTTCGCTGGTATCTCGCAGGTAAGCCTTACTCGCGAAACAGCCCCTAAACAGTCGTGAAACTCTCTATCCAAAGTTGAAAAACTTGCGAATTAGACCCTTTCACTCGTGACTGAACTTAAACATGAAATAAGTCACGAAAACACCTAGAAAATATGTTCTTCACACAAAAACACTTTAAAAACTTTGAAAAACATAAGTGATACAAATCACTTCCAAAAGCAAACAAAATAAACAAAAATCTTTTTAGTTTGAACCACATATGGTTGAGCACACACACATCACATTTGAATATGTACAATCACACAAATGAAATAGACATTCATTAAACAAAAATCTTATGTGTTGTGTGTGAGGATCAAGTGTGGAATAGTCTTTAGACTAGAGTGAAGCTTCAATGATCAATTCAATTGAGTCATACACAATTGATACGAAATCAAGTGGACTATCTCCATTATAGAAATGAGTATATATGACCTTCCACACATTGAATACACATCTTAGAAGTTTTTCATTTGTCTTCTATAAAAGGCATAACAATAGGTCCAATTAATTTTGATTGGACAAGAGCATCTCATTTGGAGATTGGTGCTTGAAATTTATGATATTTCAACATTGATGATTAGCCTTTGGCTTTTTGAGCACCAAATAAAACACATTAAGAAGAGTTGCTTTCCTTTTTTCCTAGTCGAATATTAGTGTGTGCGACAGACTTTTGCAGCTCAATATCTCTTTTCATTTGGAGATTTACATTTGGTGAGCTCTTTTTGCAAAATATAAAAATAAAGTGGGAAGAGATATAGACACAAGTCTATGCAAGTATCAAGACCAACAAGACTATTGACCAATTATTCATAACAAGCTTGAAGATCTATTTACAACAGTCACACATAGTGTTCAAGATTTCTTCCACAAAGATAACTGTGCATATAGAACAAGCTAAGCTCGTAAATGCACTACGCCATTAGTACGAAAGTACTAGGCCAAACTCACATGTGAAATGTGCTCAAACATATACGATCAACTTTTTTGAATTTTTCATTTTTTATGTGGTTTTGGATTTTTTACACACATAAAACAAAGACATAAAAGTAAGATCAAAACAAAAGCAATGCATACAAATAAATGCAAAATGCACAAATGCATGAAGATATGACATTCAATGCATGAAAGGTTTTACAAAGATCGAAAGAATTAGATTAAGGACCAAAAGAGCAAAAGCTCAACCATAGGAATCCTTCCTCATCCAAACGGAACAATTGTTTGGAATGAGTGTCTCATGAGAAGTAAGACGAGGGTTGGAAGAATGAGAACTGAAGATACATATAGTAAAGGAGTTAAGAGCATCAAACACTTTCTTTAACAACATGCTATTATCACTCAAATCCGGTTTATCATGCAAAGCACAACTTCCAAAAGGCTCAAGTTTCTCTTTTCTTTTAATTCTTTTAAGAGCATAAAACTTAGAGCAATGAGGTCTTAGATGACCAAAAGCACCACAATGGTGACAAACAATGTGTTTAGGTCCATTAGGCTTTTTGGGAATAGATCTAGCAACTTGGTTTTGTTCTCTCTTCAACTTAGAACATTGAGGCCTTATATGACCAATCACACCGCAATGGTGGCAAGTTGGAACAAACTTAGATCCACTCAATTCCCTAGGATTGGACCTAAACAGAGGCTTTGACTTAATAGCCTTTCTCTTCACTTTTTGATTTCTTTTATGTGGAGAAATGTACACCGATTTGTCCTTTGAGGTAGAACACACATTAGACACATAATCAGGTACCACAACATGATTGCAACATATATTTTCATCCTTTTTAACAATAGGTTTAGCAATCAAACACTTGGCATGCATCTTAAGAGATTCATTTTCAGATTTAAGATCATCAACAAGTTTGTTAGACAAAACAAGTTTAGCATCCAAGTTCATATTCAAACATTCAAACTCTTTCAGCTTTTCAAGAGAAATTTCAGCAAGTTTTTTATATTTCTCAACCAATTTGTTGGATTAAATGAGTTTAGCAATCAAATCGTCCTTTTCACAAAATAACTTGCTCAAATCCTTATGAAACTTCTTAGCATTTTTCTTCAAGAGTTTAATGTTAGGAATATCAACAACACCCAAGGATTCAAGTAACATGTCATCACAATCATGAGGATAAACACTCATAGAAGTATTTTCACAAACACATGGCATGTTACAATCAACAACATCCATACAAGCATGTAAAGCATTATCCATGGCAAAACACACAAGGGGTCAAGGATCACACTTAGGTATTAAAACCACATCAAGTGTACCCGCTCTAATACCAATTGAAAGCTCAAAAATGTGTTGAAAACACAAGAGCAATTTAGACCCCCAATTAAAATTACGGCTCGATAGATTTTACACTAACTTAATACTAAGTGTGGAATACTGTAAATGCGAGCGGATGAATAAATAAGTTACTTTAATCCATAAACTAAACAACATAGCAGTATAATGGAATATAAAAGAGTAGGGAAGAAGGATGCAAACACATAAAACACCGAGACGTGTTTTTGAAGAGGAAACCGAAAAACTCAGCGAAAACCCTCTCCGCCGCCCTCCAAGCGAAAATCGATCCACTTGATAATCAGTTGGGATACATGGGTTAGCAAGAGATCCTCCAAGCCTAATCTACCCGATGTACCTAAGCCCTCCAAACTCCTACTCCAACAAGACTTCTCAGAACCGTGTCTTGTCTTAGTTCTCTGGATCCCACAACAAGTTCCATGTTGCATCTGCCATCCTTGGCTTCTTCCAATGCTTCCTAACAACTCCAAAACACTTTCTACACTTTGAATAGGTGTGGGTTGTGTTTAGATACAAATCTCTTCTCAAGCTATGATAATGGGAGAGGGATGGAGAAGAGACTACAATGATTTCTCACTAAGGATGAGTAGCTCTCTCTCAAAAGATGGGTGTGTGTGTTTTAGAAAACCTCTCTAGGGTTTTCCTCTCTGAATAGCCTTACCAACATTTGTGGGTAATGAGGGTATATATAATATGGGTGAAGGGTAAGAAAGTCACTCATTAAAAACCTTCAGGCAGAATGCTTCGCGACTATCTCGCAGGAAGACTTTACCCACGAGACACTCGCGAAAACGATAGCCTAGCACGACTCTTCAGCTTTCAGTCATGTGATTCTCACATGGCACTTTCGCGGGTTAGCTTCCAGCGACACACCCGCAAGATCTACTGATCTTCAATAAAGCTTGAGTCTTCACCAACTTTATATTAAACCCAATACAATTAAATCCCACAAAATACAAGGAAATGAATTAAAGTAATTACAACACATTTTGTCATGGAATAAAGCCAATATAAAACATAGTTGTAAATCACAACTTTACAAAATTTATGATTTACACTAATGATGATTTTAGGGTCCCTCAACTTGTGAAAGTATGCTAGATTTATGTTTCTTTCTCATTGTGTTTCTTCCAACCTTGATGGATACAAGAAGAGTGACGCTTTGACATTGAGGTTGATACACTGCATTATTCTTGGGTGGTACTAGTAAGTTCAAAATGCTCCTTTTCTTTTTCACTTGGTGAATACATTTTTAGCTTTAATCCTATGCTATCTTTGTCATATCTCTCTTCATTTTTTGTCTTTTCAATGAGGCCATTTATGGCTATTATAAGTGAAATGAACCTTTGGTGTATTCTTGCATTGCCAACACTGTGTTAGTTCTATTCTGTTTTGTGTGTATTACATCAATGTCGGTGTGTATCATATTTTTATGTTTCTTATTACTCATTGATTGTTTAGTGAAATATGAGACTGAAACATTGAGCATGTGTGTGAATTTCATTGGTAATGTATATTTGAAAACCTGATTGTGTAATAATTTTTTAGAGTTATCAGTACGTGGCTGAAGCATTGCTGTCTATATAAAAGGTTTTAATTCTGCATTAATTTCATTTGTGAATTGTGACTTTTAATTTCTTCAGTATTTGCTTGAGTAAACCGGCTTTGGAGTTGATGTAAGGGTCATCAAATAGCCCATGGCCCGCAGCCCGACCCAGAAACCCGACAGCCCATCGGGCTAATGGGCGGTCCGGCCCGTTGTTATTGAGGCCCATGGGTAGCCCACTAGCCCAGTGGGTCAGGCCATGGGCTAGTTTTTATGCCCATGGGTACCCGGTAGGCTAGCCCAGTAACCCAACCCGTTGCCTAATCCATTGGCCTAACCCATTGGCCCAGTCTAATAACTCATAATTTATAACAAAAATATATAAAAAGTGTATAAATGATTGATCTTGAGATATTATTGAGGAATTTCTTAAGAGAACTCCCTCAACCACTAAAATATCCAAAATAATTGTGTTAAACTTAGTTTCCTAAATATATATTTTTCTACTAGTCTATCAAATTTGAATTAACCATTTGACATTTTTTTGTTAAAGATAAAAATTTAAAAAAAAAACTATTTAAAGACTTAATAAATAAAAAATTAAATAGCTTTCCATCAACAAAAAAAAAAATTAAATAGATTTGACTGTAAAAAAAATTGTAATTAAGTATTAAATTCTTTAATTCTTTCCTTTAAAAAAAATAGATTGATTATTTCCTTATAAAAAATTGATTCTTTCCTTAACAAAATAATAAAATAATATGCTAACACAAGCCCATGGGTGACCCATTAGACCCAACCCGATAGCCCAACTCACTAAAGACAAAATGGACATTGCCCATAGGGAGGGTCATGGGCTAAGGTTTCTTCTTTCGGCCCAGCCCGACCCGGCCCATTAGCTAGTTAATAGCCCATTATGTCCAGCCCATTGTACCCATGGGCCAAGTAATAAAGGGCTGGGTTGGCCCGACCCGGACCATTGACGATCCTTAAGTTGATGGTCCTCAAACTTGGATAGGCAATTTTTTTATTTTATTTATTTTTTTATATAATATAGTTTTTGTTGTTTGCCCTTTTTTGTTTTGTTTTGGTTTTTTTTTCCCCTTTTTTTTCATTCATTTCTTTTCTAATTGTTTGGTGGCACATTTGGTAATAGAATAGTGATTACATTTATCTATAACATACATTGTGGATTATATTTGATGGTGTTTCCATGCTTTTGAATTTAATGGAAACATTTCCAAGAATATAGAATACATGAGTGATAGCTCATTACATAGATTTGGTTTGTTTATATAGGTATATATATCAACACATGTTTCAAGAGTTGAGAGAGGGTTCTATTTAATGATCTATTTCTTTATTATTTTGGAATCCTTTGATTAATAATTAACATTAATCATTCTCTCATTTATGTACACTTTACTGTGATTAAATTTTGTTTGTGTGGTTTCTTCCTTTAGGAAAAATACAAAAAGTAAACTATGTTCAACTGTGATTGGATTCGTATAGGGTTGAAAGATCAATTTAAAGAGTTGAAGGAAAATCTGTTTGTAGCTTATTCTGAAAGAAGTATAGGACATCGGAGTTATAATAAATTACTAAAAGATTATTGAAGATCAATATTGAACTCAAGTTCTCACTTGAAGTGAAGCTACGACCTAAAATTGCTTCATCATGAACAAAGGCTTTAAGAATTGGATTTGTTAGGACTTAGGAGGAGTTCTTTATTAGGACATTAGTTTTTGTTGAAACCTAATCAAATTACCACAAGATATGTGTGAAATAATTAAAGACATTATTATATGTATCTATTTTACATCTGTTTAGTATTGAAACAAATAAATAATTGAAGTGTGTTAGGTTAGTCTTTAACCAGATTTTATCTAGTCATACGTAGTAGATAAGGATGAGTTTATCAATTAATTTGAGTGTAGATAAGGATGAGTTTATCCAATTGCTTCTCTCTTATGGACAATTCAGCGATGATAAGCTAAGTTTGGAGTTTTCTATTTCAAAAACAGCACAATTTTAAGGAGATGCTAGTGGATGTGAAAAAGTGTGATAGAATATTAGCCTGACTGAAAATTCAAAGCTATATAACAATTTAAAAGTAAGTGAGATGTTTGTAACAAGTAACTGATCTAAAAGATATTCTGTATTAAACTTATAATTCACAAGTAAGTGATCAAATCTTCAATTTACAATTTGCATTTTCCAATACGTGGATCTAGGCTTATCTCTATAAACTTTACTAAGAGGTGATGACTTTTTCAAATATGAGGATCATAGATTTAGCGAAAGAAAAGAGAAAATTTTCCATTAATGACGGAATAAAATAATTGGAGGAAATTTTTAATATCCCAAACTGTGACTATTGTCTTTTTGTCAGGGTCTATTTTCTTTTCGTCAGGGTCCTAAGCATCGTAGTTCATGACTTTTGTATAATTACTTGTCGGTGGGTTGAAGAAGAGCTGAGATCAGTGTGACTAGTGTGAATAGTGAACTGTTAAATGATGCACCGTGTTGACTTCATTGACCATAGGAGGCCCTCAGGGCTGTCCACGGGTCGGTCTGGGTCAGATTTGTGCCCAACCCAAAACCAACCCGTTGGAATTGGGTGAGAAAAAAATTAACCCGCCATTGACTCGCCAGAGTAATTGGGTCGGGCAGTTCACACCATCAACGGGTGGCAGGCAGGTCAGTCGGAGTCAGAGATTTGAGAAGACGGCAAAAAACGGTGAAAAAAAAAAAAAACCGGCGAAGAAACCTAGATTCCGGTGATACTTTTTCCAGATTCTAGCGATTTTTCACTTAGATTCGGTGAGATTTCGCCAGATCCAGCGAAAATATCACCGGATCCAGCAATACTTTTTCCAGGTTCCAGCGATTTTTCACTTAGATCTGGTGAGATTTCGCCAGATCTGGCGAAAATATCACCGGATTTGATGAGATTCCGCCAGATGTGGTCAAAATCTCATTGGATCTAAGGGAAATATCGACGGAATCTGGGTTTTTTCATCGAATTCTGGAAAATCATCGCCGGATTCTGGAAATTTTGGCTGAGAACTGAAAATCTTTCGGTCGGTTCGGGTTTTTCGGGTTTTAGGGGAGGGAAGCCGAAACTGACCTGCCGGAATTAGTTTTCTGAAGGTGAAGACCCACCGCCGACCCGCCAGAGCAGTCGGGTCGGCCGGATTCGGGTCAGATCTGGTCAATTCTTTAGGTCGGTCGGGATACCAGATCAATCTGGACAACCCTAGCCCTCAGGCTTTTGAGATAATGGGTTCCAATGGGCAAGGGATGGTTTTGCTTTTTTCACTTATCGGTTTGGTGGGGCTTCACTTAGTAGAGTTTTAGTCTACATATTGCTAATGAGGAAGAATATATTATAGGTTCATTGACGTTGTATTTGTTATTTGGTTTTGAGGTTTGGCTTTGCTTCGGTTGGTTACATCAATTTGGGTTGGAGTCTGACAGCTTTTAAAGGTATGTAGTGGCATAATTTTTTTGTATGATTAAGCATATTTTTTTTGTTTTGTTCTTAGCTAGGTAGCATATATATATATATATATATATATATGTTGCTGTGGGTTTGGTCTTTTTAAATAATTTCTATGGCGTCTCAAAAATAATAATTGCTGTGGGTTTGGCTTATGGTTCCTCTTCACAAACACAAGGGACCTCTGAGATCTCTTCTTATATATAATTCAATTTCCTTCTTATTTTGGCAACAAAAAAAAAAAAAAACCAAATAGAATTTAATCTCTAATTTTTTTTTATTAAGGTGTGGAGAGCTCAATAATCTTTCAAGGAAAAACCAATATCATCAAGCTTGCAAGCTTCTCGGTAAGATTTGAATTCCTTAATTCCTTAACAGCATAAAACCCATTTTCGTCCCTACATTTTCACGCGATTTCCACTTTGGCCCCTAACTTTTTTTTCCACCGCTTTTAATCCTTATTCTGAAAAACGAATCTCATTTTTGTCCTTGCCGTTACATCACAGACGAAAATTGCACAGGTGACAAACGGCATAAGTTAAAAATATTAAAATAATATCCACGTCAGCATCTATATTAAAAAAAATTAATTTATTAATTTTAACTAAATAAAAAAATTAAAAACATGAATAAAAACTAGAAATCACATAAATTAAGATCTAAATGTTTCTTGAACAAGAACAACAAGAACACAAATCCAAATCTAAGAACACAAAATTAAAATCCAAAAATCACAAACCCAGAAAATAAGAACAAAAAATTAAACTATAGATCCACATCAAATTAAACATGAACACATTATAGATTTTAACAAGAACACAAACCCAACAAATTTAAAGCCCAAAAAATTAAATTCAAACCTAGATTCAAAAATTTAAATCCAAAAAAATTAGCTCAAATACAAATTCATAAATCCCAAAGCCCCCATTTTCTCAAACCTAACAAAATTATCAAAGACCCATAATAGGCCACACCCAAAATCTCCATTGATGAAGACCCAAATTACTGATTTTGCCCCTCCACATCCTCTTCACTTCCTTGAAGTACTTCCCATCGCTTCCCCTAAAAGCCAAGTACTTCACTGTGCACTCCACCGCCACCGTGAAATACGCCAGCCTTCAATGACTCTCTGATCTCCACACTATCGTTTTGGTCCATCTCTTCGATCAGTTCTAGCACCTGGAGCGTCGTTGCAATGACCCAAAAATGGAATGAGTGCGGCGACCATGGCCGGCCTCACCTCCACCCATGACTTGCCTCACTTCCATCGTGGTTAGCTCTGCACATCGATTCTCAGGTTTGAACTTCTTGGGTTTTCTATATTTTTTTTTTTTTTTTTTTTTTTTTTTTTTTTCATTATTTTCCACCTCCATCAACTTTACCTCCATCGTCTCTACCTCCACCTTCAATAGCTCACTCATTGGCTTACTTTTTTGCTACGTGGGGTTACTGATTTTATAGTTTTAGTGCTACGTGGACTTATAGCTTACCAATCTCAATTTTAAGGCTGGGTTTGTGGATTTTTGTTGGGTGGCTGGGACATGGTGGTAGCTGGGATTGTGGGTTGCGATGGGTGGTTGGCAAGCTGTTTTTTCTTTTTTCCCTCTCTAACACATGGATTTGCGTGGTCGGTTGAGTGCAAGTGGGTGATTTTGTTCCAATTTATTGGTGGTGTGGGGGGTCAGTGGAGTGGGGGTGGGTTGGGTTTTGCTAATTTGTTGGTGGTTGCTTGGGTTTGCTGAGATGTGAGATTTGGAAGCTCAAATTTCATTTTACTAGGTTTAAATTTAATTTTTTGGGTTTTAAATTTGCTAGGTTTGTGTTGTTCAAATAAATAATGTGTTCATGTTTAATTTATCAATTTTACTGTGTTCATGCTCTTGTTCAAATATATAATGTGTTCTTGTTTAAATTTGCTAGGTTTGTGTTCTTGGCATGAAGTCTAATTCTGGGTTTCGGCTCTAAGGTTTTAATTTTCTGGGTTTTAAATTTTGTTTTCATGTTTAATTTCTTGTTCATGCTTAATTTGATGTGGGTTCATAGTTTAATTTTGTGTTCTTATTTTCTAGGTTTTTGATTTTTGGATTTTAATTTTGTGTTCTTAGATCTGGGTTTGTGTTCTTGTTGTTCTTATTCAAGACACACTTAGATCTCAATTCATGTGACTTTTGGTTTTTAATTCTGTTTTTAATTTTTTTATTTAGTTAAAATTAATAATTTTTTTTTTTTAATTTAGATGCTGACATGGCATTTTTTAATGCCAAATAACATTTTTATTATTATTTTAATGGCAATGTCAGCTTTCGTATGCCAAATGTGCAATTTTCATCTCTAATGTAATGGCAGAGACAAAAATGAGACGCATTTTCCAGGATAGGGACTGAAAGTGGTGAAAAAAAAAGTTAGGGACCAAAGTGGGAATCTCGTGAAAATGTAGAGACGAAAATGGGTTTTACGCCTTACTTAATTTTATTTTTTATTTATTTTTTTTGTAGTGGGGTCTGAGGATTTTTGGTTTTTTTAAAATAATTTTTGGGATATTTACGAACAAGGTGACACTGCTTTTGTTTCTAAAGGGGATATCACAATTGTTTTATACTTAGGGAGGTGCAAGGTGCCCTTTTGTTAATATTTGAGGCATGGTACTCAAATCTTTGAATAATCTTTTTTTTTTTTTTTTTAATTTTTATTTGTATTTTTATCTATGATTTGATAGTTACAGCTGGTTTAAGTAAATGCAATTAGTCCTCTGCTTTGTATTCTCAGACTTTTCTTTTGTCAGTACAAGATAAAAACCCAAAAAAAGAAAAAAGTGGGATATTATAAAAACTCCAATTATGTAGAAGACCAATGGGGAAAATTCTAACTAGTTTTCATCTATCTTTTGATTTGTTTTATCTTGTGCAATTAGGGTTTTTTTTTTTCTTCTTCTCTTATAGCTGTCTTAATGCTTTGTTCTACCTCTCTAATAGCATTATTCTTGTGATGCTTTTGTATAAATTTTTTGAATTTCAGTGTATAGATGCTTTGTAGAAACTAGAAAGTTTCTCTCTTTTTTGAAATATTGTTGTTATTATGATTGTTATATCCTGTTCTTTGAAGTGTGTGCATCAATTTTCTGTTTCATTGCTGAGAAAGTGTAGGAAAGTCAAAGGAAAAAAATGTTCTACTGTAATTGTGTTTCCTTCTAGAACATTTTAAAATAAATAAAAAAAGAAAAGGAAAAGGTTGTTCCATCCTACACATTATAAGTGATTCTGTGAGGCTTTTGTAGAAATTTTGTGAATTTAAGTGTATAAATGCTTGCTGAGTTTGTCTTATATGAAAAAAAAAATGTGTTGCAATTATTATTGTTATTAGGATTGTTAGGGTTAATTAAATTAATTTAATTCATAAGGAGCAAATATGATTTTTTTGTGTGTGTTTTACGCTCCTCCAAGGTTCTCTCTCTCTCTCTCTCTGTCTGAATCACTTTCATTATTATTATTATTATTTTTTTTTGGTTTAAATTTTTCTAAATCGGAAGCTAAAATTTTTTACAGAGTTGTGGGACCTTGTTTTGTACCCACATTTCTCTTGCGAGGGGATATAATCCAGTGCGGCGGACCTCACGCTATTCCATTCAATTGAAGTTCACGCAGCTTAGGTATGTGTATTTTTATTTGAACTGAAAACTAGGGCAAATTGGTTGATTTCTGTTGATTGTTTCATTGAATTTCTTAGTTGTTTGTATTCCAATCTAATTTAATTAGATCAATCAAATTAAACCTAAGTGTATGCAAATTCAAACTCCAATGCTTTTGAAATTTTTTTAAAACTTTTATACATTATTTTATTTTTATTTAAGTGTTTTGTGGCACGTGTTTTGTTGTGGGTGAGGCTAAGTTTGAATAAATGGTAGTGTTGGTAAAAGAATTGCACCTTTGTTAATAGAAAATTTTGTATGATGTCAAGAGATTGTAGTTATGATGCTTCACATAGAACTGGAAGCTGAAGGAGAGATTGAGTTCGAGTGTGCTTAGCCTTGGGGGAAATTAGGAAGCAATTAAGATAATATTACCTAGAAGGATCTAGAATCTAGTAAAGATATGTCCTTCTTAGTATACCTCTTTTAAACTGGGAGGTTTGTGCTTTTCTTTAACACTATGTTTGGTTGGAGGGTTTATAAGGAGGATGGAAAACAATGGGTGGAAAATGGTGCGGAAAACAGTGTTTTCCACTATTTGGAAAGTAAAGGAAAACAAAAAGGATGGAAAACCCAGGAGAAAATTTTCCGCCTAGGCCCACCAATTTTTTTCCTCCCAAATCGGGAGGAAAACTATGGAGAGAAAATTGCTCTTACTGTGGAATTACACAAATGCCCTCTTCCACTTATCCTCCTCACAAACACAAAGGCTGTTCTGGAATCAAGTAAAAAAAAGAAAAAAAGACCGAGAGCTGGAGAAAAAAAAAAAAAAAAAAAAGAGAGAAAGAACTTCTTGAATGAGGGAGAAAAAGAAAGAAAAGAAGGGGGAGATAAAGAGATAAGGACAAATGGGTATGGAGGGGGAAAAAAAAACACAGAGAGAGCAAGTTGGAGAAAAGAAAGAGAGAATGAGAGTGCTGAATGATTTGCTGGAACGTGTGTGGAGAAAAAGAAAAAGAAAAAGAAGGGGGTAGGGATAGAGATAACAAAGTGTGTGGAGGAGATAGCGTTAAAAAAAAAAATGTATGGTTGAAATGAAAAGAGAGAAAAGAGAAATAATATAAAGAATAAAAAATCCTAATTGAGAAATGTTACTATAATATTTTTACAATAAATTTTAAGTAACAGATTGTTATTAGTTAATATTGGTGAGTAAAAAAATAATTTCAGTGGTGGGTTTAAATTAAAACTAGTAAAACTTTTCACATAAATTTTGTTGTGAAAGTATTGTGAAAAATGTTGTGGACGTAACACTTCTTATTGAAAAATATAATTTTTGATAAATTTTATATTATTTAATGAGTAGAAATAAATCTATTTCTTACCTATTATGTAACAAGGGTATAATAGTTAATTTATATAAACTACTTTTTCTATCCTCTCACTTTTCTTTTCAACCAAACAAAATAGTTTTCCATCCTCCCACTTTTCCATCCCTCCAACCAAACACATACGAGGGAAAATTAAATATTTTCTATCCTCCCACTTTTCCATCCTCCCACAATTTTTCATCCTCCCACTTTTTCACTCCTCCAACCAAACGGACCCTAATAGACTCTTCCTATTACTTATCAAAAGAGTCTAGTAATGATATAACCTATCAATCTAGTACATATGGTATATAATATTTAGTTTTAACTAATTAGTAACTAACTTATTGCTACTTGTAGTTTGGAATAGCCTTTTAATGGGTGAATTAGATACCTATAACCCCACACCCTCCCTGCTATGGGGCTGGTGTTTTGCTTATTTGATGTGGGGATAAGTTATAGACTTTTTTTTTTTTCTTTAAGATATTCTTAGTAGAGTAATGTCTTGAACATGCCTATTCATATCCAAATGCACATCCGGTTTTTGTGTCAACTCTTAATTTAATTTCAACATTTTCATACATATAGTGGACCTATATAAAAGAGCAAAAATCTAATTAAAAGTTGACACACAAATGTGGCATGGATTTGTGTGTGTGAATACTATTCCTAGTAAAGATTTTTTTTTGGTTGAGTAAGTGATATTCTAGAATAGTTGTAGATAGCCGTTAATGCAGTTTTTAGTTATGATGCTTTTGAGTTTCTATGGAATTTGCATTGCTATTGAGTTTGTGGTGCTTTTGATGAGTTTGTTTCCTAGTGAAGTTCGAGTGTTCTTAGGTGAATAGAATAAAGTTATGGCTTTAGGGTGATATATGATACAAGTACCACAAGCAACTTGATCTGAGCCCAAGGTGAATTCTGTATTGATAAACAAAACATTGGCTTCGAAGCTGTCAACAAGATTTGACTAGCTTTAATCACGTTTTAAAGCCAAATTTCTTTGGCAAACTTTACTATCACTAGATGCAGTTCAAACTTTCTTTGGCAAACACCAAAGTAGGATACACTACTTCGATTAATGCTGTTTTGGTTACTTAATCTGGCCAAACTGTAATTGTTCATATTGCTATGTTGGCCTATGGAAACTTTTTTTTTGTATATTTTGGTTTTGTAAATGAAGTTTACTAATTCATTATAAAAATAAAAAATAAAAAGTTCAGTGATATATATATGGAATTTGTATTGCTTTTGATGAGTTTGTTTCCAAGTGAAGTTATAGACTCTTCCTAATTGGTTAGAATTATTAAAAAAGAAAAGACGAGTATGCTTAGTTGTTTAGGAAGAAACATGAATTGGGTATTCTATGGAATTTGCATTGCTTTTCAGTTTGTAGTGCCTTTGATGAGTTTGTTTCCTAGTGTTCTTAAGATCGGATTTGGTAGTGCTGAAAAGTTGTCTAACTTCACTAATCTTGTTTTTAAGAGCGTCATTGGGCTGCTGTATATTCTGATTGTAGCATTCAATTTTGAAAAAGTTAAGGTTTTCTTAGTTCTCTGCTTGGTTCGAAATAGCTGACTGCTGCCTTTATATTTTTGTAGTGCCATTATGGACATAAACTGTGTTCTACCTGTAAATCAAGAGTACAAGAGCTTGGAGATGGGAAGGCACCCCTAGAAGTATCCGGGATAGCCATAGGAAGTTAGAGACAGTCATGTGCATAATGTTTGAGGTATAACCATAATCACGTGTGATGCTTGCTGCATTTTTTTTGTGTCAAATAGACCCTAAAATTTCCTCCATTTTGTTGCTGTATTGAACTACATATTCCTTAAAGATTGATAATTTTTTCATATTCCTTAAAGATTGATTGAAATTTTGATAGGTTTGAGAAAATTTCAGATTGAAATTCCGGCTTGTTATTTTGTTGCATGCAACAAGCCGGAATTTTGCAGGAATAACAAGCTGGAATTGTGTGTGTGATAGATTTTTTATAGTAGCATTTGTAAAACTTATAGCAACATTTGTAAATACATTCGCCATCTGGCTTAGAAAGGAATATATATATATATATATATAGCCGTGTTTAAAAATGCGGCTATAGATAAATTCAAAAAATATTCAGGGGGTTGTGCTCACATTTTAAACGTGGCTAAAATATGTCTTCAAAGCTGTTAACAAGAGTCCAATAGCCACGTCTTAAATGCGGCTACAGCTATGGCCTATAGCCGCGTTTAAAACGTGGCTATAGGCAATAGCTATAGCCACGTTTTAAATGTGGTTATATGACCCTTGTTGACAGCATTGCAAACATATTTTAGCCGCGTTTAAAATGTGGCTATAAGCCACAGCTATAGCCGCGTTTAAAACGTGGCCATTGGTCCAATCCTATAGCCATGTTTTGAACGCAGCTATAGCTTTCACCTATAGCCATGTTTTAAACGCAGTCATTGGTCTGATCCTATAGCCACGTTTTAAACACGGCTATAGCTTTCACCTATAGCCATGTTTTAAACGTAGCCATTGGTCCGATCCTATAGCCATGTTTTAAACGCGGCTATAGATTTCACCTTAGGTCACGTTTTAAGCACGACCATAGGTCCTGGTCTTAAGTCGCATTTGAAAAAGTGCGGCCATAGACCCCTCAGGCCTATAGTTAAGGGGTTTAGGCCATATCTGAAAACGCAGCCTAAAAAAACACGACTATAGGTCAAATCGTCTTATAGCCACATTTTTCTGACCTATAGCCGCATTTTAAAAACGTGGCTACAGAACCTTTTTTTTGTAGTGTCTTCCGCATAAAATTTTTCAGTTGATAAAATGATGGCAATGACCAATATGACAAAAGTTTAATTTCAAAACTCAAAGACCAAAACGAGTATACCAAAAAAAAAAAAAAAAAAAGAAAAAAAAAAACTCTGAATACCAAATTAAAATTACCCCCTAAATATTAGGGACAAAAAAGGTATTCTTGACTTTATTTATAACTAGAATTTTTAATGGTTCACACTCTTTTGTAATTACTTGAGTTGAAGGTTCTTTTTTTTTTTTTTTTTTTTTTTTTTTTTTTTTTTAATTTTTGGCCCACGTATACATAGATTGGGCTTAGACTTGGAAAAAAAATGAACCATAAGCTGTTAACTCAATCGAATCCAAACGGAAAAATAAGGTATATGTCATAAAAATATCAACTCGTTTAACTTTATTTCATGTTTTATGTATAATATGTATACACATTTTCTTTTATTCGTATGTGTAATTAATTATTAGATTAATTAACTATTAAAATTAATTATCTGAATATCAATTTTAGGATTTATGTGTTATTCTAACTTTTATTTTTGCTACTTTTTTTTTTTTACATGAAAAGAAATATGAAAAAAATTATAAAGTATGTTAATTTTTTACTTTTTAAAATTTTATTTGTATGTGTTAAAATACGGGTCATTTGGGGTTGATCCATCTAGGTAATACTAATAATAATAACAACTTGTTTTAATCCAATAATTTTTTTACCCAAACTTGATCTAATCTAAACACAATCGAGTTAAACTCAACTCAATTGACTTCAGTCAATTACTAAGTCGAATTGAGCTTAACTCATTGATTCAATCTAATATGATGAATTAGGTTAGGTTGGAAAATTCTCAACCTGATGGGGTTAAGCTCGACCCATGCACACAAGGACGGGCCTAGGATTTCAAGCTAGCGGAGGTTGGAGTATAAAGAAAAAAAATCATCCAAATATGCATCCATATGGTATCAAAATATTATAAATATTCAAAATCGTTGTTTCTAATAAATACATTAAGATACAATCATTTATCAACAAAGACAAACAAAAACAAAATAATGTCTTTTTTTAATACTAGGATGACTATATATATATATATATATATATTTTTTTTTTTTTAAGTTAGAGAATTCACATTGATGGTCCTAAAAATTTTAGCTTTTAGTACTTCAAAAAGTTACTTTATCTATTTTACCACCTCACTTTACAATACACCCAATATCAATTTTTTTTTTTTTAATAACTTCATTTAAAATAATATAAACAATTCATTAAAATAATAAAGGAAGCAAGAGAATTTGAGTTTTTTAATTGAAGAAAGAGATATAATCTTAATAAAATATTGTATTTTATTATTAACAACTTACTACAGTTAGCTGGTATTTATACTAGTTTACTATAATTGCAAAAAATTTAACTTTAACTTCTCCAATAACACATAATTTTTTGGTTCTTTGGTGGTAAAATACTTTTTTTTTTGTTTTTTTTTTTTTGGCTAAAATAAAATTACCATTGTGAATATTTTTATTGTTTTTGTTAAGTTTTTTGGTTGGATAGTTGCTATTTGGATGAGGCTAGTTAAGTTTATTATGGAAAAAGAGGTCTAAGGTTTTGGAAGGGAGCTAACTAAAAAAATTAAAAACATTATAATTATATATAAATAAATAAAAATTTGGACCTAGGGGGGTCCCAAGCCCCCACCTAGGTCCATCCCTGCATGCACACCCTTACTTGAGTTTGTAGTTGACGTGCTATGTTGGATAAAAAAGCCATTAGGAAAGGCACCATTTAACGAAAAAAAATTGTGATTCATTTCAGAGTTTTCATAAGAAATAAAAATTAATTTTGGTGGCACTGATTTTAAGCGTTCGTTTGGGTGTTCATAAAGGAATAAAATGGAATGATCTTAAAGGAATTGAGAAAAATGAAATAGAATGGAATGAAATGAAATGAAATGTTTTTAAGGGAAAGAAATGGAAAAGAAATGAATGTAATGAAATTAAGTAATCTTGTTTGGATGTTTTAAAATAAATCAATGAAAGGTAAGTAAACTTGTTTGAGAGTAACTTAGATGAAAATGAATGGAATCATTTTATGACAATATAATTATTCAACCACTATTTTAAAATAAAATGCTAAATATATAGGGGTATTTTAGGAGTTTTATTAAAAAATAATTAAATCTAATTTAATTCCTTCTAATTCTACCCAATTTTGGAGGGAATAAAAATTTGAGATTTTAAGGGAATTGAGAGGAATAAGTGTTCTCTTTTACCAATTCTATTCCTCCTCCAAAATGAGTTTTAAGCTTCTTGTAGCTCAACTAGCACCTCCTAGTGTTTCCACTTGAGACTTCCATGGTTCAAATTTCCCTACCCCCAACTATCAATGTATCAAAAAAAAAAAAAAAAATGGTAGCACTGATAAGTGATAAAGGTGAGTTTTTTTGTTGGCTAGAAAATGTATTTACCACAACTTCCACTAGCATGTGGGTGCATGTCTTCATTGTCTTAGTCCTCCTCCTTCTCCTTCAAGGCACAAAAAGCAGATCTACAAGGTCTAGAATTAAGCTTGCTTGTTATCAAAAAAAAAAAAAAATATGAGCTTGAAATTTGAGCATTAGTAGTCACAATTGCCTGTTCATGACTTAGATATTCTATGAAGTAGAAAATGTAGGAATAAATTTCCATCTATGTGTGAATTAAGTTAAATATAACCCAAATAACTGAGAAAATAGAAATTTATGGAAGTGTTAAGAAAATCAACCAACAATAATACACCAAGAATTACGTGGGAAGCCCTTTAGTGCATAGGGAAAAACCAAGGGGTAAATCCAATTAATCCACTATAATAAAAATAGATATTACAATACTCAAGTTATTCCTGAAACCCGAGTTCACAATAAATTGGGAAATCACAATAATGCCTCTAGGAACAAATACAACCTTATCACAAAAACCAGTTATAAGATTTTCCACCCTTGAATACTTTAACTCTCTCTAGTTGTAGAACACAAAGAGTCCTCCTTGAAAAATCTCTAATTTATCTTCCTTGTGTGTCTTAAACAAAAGAAAATCACTTTTTTCTCCTCACAGTGTTGCACAAAACATTATTCTCTTTCTTTTAGTTGGCTTGCACTTTGCATGTTACTCTCTTAATCACTCTATTGAAAGTTCATGCACACAAATTTTTATAGAAGCTTCTGCCACCTCACTATTCCTATCTCAATTAGGAATAAAATTTGTTAGTTTTAAAAGTTTAGAACAATTGGCAAACCGTGAATACAAACTTGTCTAGATGTAGATTCCTAAGTCTATAGGTATATTACACAATGCTCAAGGAGCTACAAGTCAAAATACAAGACAAAAGAAGCTGCAAGTTTAGGAAATTCAAAACATGCCAAGTTCGATTGATCGAGAACAAGGCTCGACCGATTGAGACATGTATTTGCAAAATTAAATTTCGGCACAATAGCTCATTAAGCCCATTAAGTGATTAGGGTTTTAGATCTAATTCTCTTAGTATTCAAAGAAAACCCTAAGACACATTTTGTTATGACTTTGGAGGTGTTCTTTTGAGATCTAAAAGGTACTATGTCTTCTCCTTTTGAAATTACTACCGGAATTCCATCTACACATTATTAGAACTGGTAGATTTGAAGTTGCTACTATAAGATCATACATAACTAATGATTTAGAACTTTCAGTGGGATCTCAAAGTCACAAACATGGGTGTTTGTGTTCAACATATTCATATAGAAGAGTTCGTAGATTCAGAGCTACACATGGTCGTATGAGTAAGTACTACAAGAGGTAGCTTTAGATTTTAGGAAGAAAATTTATTGTAAAATTTCCATTTCATCATAGTGAATTTGTTTACCTTAAGGGTAGATTAGTTTAAATCCTCTTCAAGTTTTATTTTATTTTATTATACCTTGAAACTGGATGATTTCATTGGTTTTCCTAGATCATCGTATTGCTATCTTCTTTATATTTCCGCACTATGTGATATGATTGCTTGAGTTTAACCTAAATATGAATAATTAACCTAAGTAACTACTTGAATAATTAATTAGGTTAAACAAATTTGGTTTACAAGGGTCTAAACAAAACAAACAGAATTTCTACTCTTACTCTACCCCTTGTTCTCTGTGACAAGGACCTATACATTATCCTTACCTATGTCCTTTGTTCTAGTTTCGTCATTGAATAAGTTACAAGTTGTAACACACTATTTGGGGCAGAGTTACAAAGTGACACTACCAAAGTCTCTTAGCTGTCAAGTAAGGAACTTAGAATCAATAATTCTTGAAACTCATCATCTATTATCAACTTCATTGTAACCATCTAATTCACCAAGTTTTGGAACTTGCTCAAATTCTCGGCAACAGATCTCCTTTACTTAAGCTTTAAATTCATAAGCTTTCTAGCTACACCTACCCAATGGTTTTGCTATCTAACTTCTCCCAGTCTTTATCAGACATATAGCTTGGCTTATTACTATCGCCCTCAATAAAGTTATGCAAGTCCATAGAGTAAAGTGTTCGAGGTTGCATGGTTGTACCAAGTCCAGTTCACATGGAATTGAGCTCAAGTTAATTAGCTTACCACCTATACGTGGAAGTACTCCTATTCCTAATTGAATTAGGAAAGTGAGGCGGCAGGAGCTCTATATAAAGTAGCAAGTGTGAGTGTGTTTTCAATCGAGGTCAAGCGAGAAACACACAAAGAGCAAGCCAATTGAAGTAAAAAGAATAGTGCTTTGTGTTGCATTGAGGTAAAAAATTAAATGTTACACACAAGAAAAATAAATTAGGGGTTTTCTCTAGGAAGTTTTTCTGAGTGCTACAATCACAGGGTTCTGTGCTGAGGTTGTATTTATTCCTAAAAGTATTATTGTGTTTTTTCAATTTATTTTGAACTTAGGTTTTTGGATATAACTTGAGTATTGAAATCTTTATTATTATTATAGTGGATTGATCAGATTTGTCTTAGGATTTTTCCCTCTATAGTGGAGGATTTTTCATGTAAATTCTTAGTGTGTTCTTGTTGGTTGATTTTCTTGATGCTTCCATAGATTTCTATTTTCTCTATTGCTTGGGTTATATTTAATTTCAATTCACACATAGACAAAGATTTATCACAACATAAAGGATGTCATCCATCCTTGGCTTCCAAATCAAATAATTTGATACCAAGAGTTTAATTATAGTTTTTATATTCATATTCTTCATTTAATTCAAGACAAGACAATTACACCCAACAACCAAAGTTTTGATATCACTTGTTGGGATAGATCTTAGTTTATGTGTGAATTAATTAAATATAACCCAAGTAATAAAGAAAATGTAAATCTATGGAAGTGTCAAGAAAATCAACCAACAAGAACACACTAAGAATTACATGAAAAACTCTCCAATGTAGAAAGAAAAATCACAAGGTAAATCCGATAAATCCACTATAATAAAAATAGAGATTACAACACTCAAATTATACCTAAAACTTGGTTCACAATAAATTAGGAAAGCACAATAGATCTTCCGCTCTTGAATACTCCATGATTGAAGCACCAGAAAGGAATCCTCCTCCTAATTAAGAAACCTCCCATTTATCTTACTTATATGTTTTGAGCAAAAAAAAAAAAAAAAATTACATTTTTTTTTTCTGCACAAAGTGCTGTTCTCTTTCTTAAAGTCGGCTTGAACTCTGCGTGCTTTTCTTTCAGTGACCCTATTGAAAGCACACGGGCTTTTTATAAACGCTCCTACCGGCTCGCTATTCTTATCTTGGTTAGGAATAGAACTCTTGTACACACGTTCAGTTATTTCCAATTGAAATAGGATTCCTTCAATGCCTGCATGGCAAGCTCAATCATATGGGCTTAAAATCTTTTCGCAGATTATTAAAAAAAAAAAAAAAAAAAAAAAAAAAAACCTGGGCTTAAAATCCCATGTGGGCTAGACTTTTGGTGCAGTGAACCTCCAACAGAAAAGTATCAAAGGGTTGAGTTTGGAGTGCTACTTCCTTTGTTGCTGTTTTATGGTTTTGACAAGACCCTTTTAATTCAAAGCCTTCTGTGTGACTATTTTCTTACTTGAATAGTTGAATACCCCCTCTGATTTGCCACCAAACACTAATGCACTATTTACTGAGGCCCAGAGGACATACACATGTTATTCTCTTAATTAACCTTCTTTAAGTATAATCTTGTACAGACATTTATTTTGTCTAACTCTGTTATTTACATACTCATTTTCTTGTTCTCTCTGCAATCTGTAGATCCTAAAACCTGAGTAGAAACTTTGAATACCCCATCATTCAATGTGGTATTTTGTGTTACTGTCGTATATAACGCCTTCTCATGTAGGGTTTGGTCCACGCCAATGTGAGAAATGAGGAAAGTTATGTATGCAACCATTTCACAAGATAATAAATCCTGTCTTACAATGTGAGACCTACATTTATACTCATCAGCTTCAACTTTGCTCCAAGTCTATCTATGGACTGACAAACCTGGTTAAAGAACTCAATTTTTACTCTCCTGCATCTATTAAAATTCAAAATGAACTTTTGAGCCTCTCTTTTGGTGTTGGTATATTCTTAAGTGAATTGCTGAAGGAAGTTCAACTAGCTGATAGGGGGTACAGGGATTTTGATTTCATAGTTGAGAGGGTACCAATTAACACTTAGCTAATTGGAATTAAACAATTATTGTCACTTGCTGTGACTGTGAAGCTCTTTTGTGTATTTGCAGTTTGATTGGCTTGTGTTTATTGCTGTTCTTAGTGCAGGGTTTGTCTTAGATTGAGTGTTGTTTGCTGGCCTGATTCAGCATGTGCCTTCTGCAGAGCATTACCTTGTTTTGCCTTAGACAGTGTAAAGGGCCCCTCGCTTGTGCCTTGTATCTTGGTTTTTGAGTTTCAATAAAATTTCTACCAATTCATAAAAAAAAAAAACAAACAAACCGGTTATTGCTGCAATTTCCCTCATGCCATATGCAATTTGTTGAACCCTCCACTCTAATTTGCACAGAATTAGGCTAAATAAACAGGAATTTCTTATAGGGATCAATGGTACAAAAGAGAAAATTCCTTCTAATTAAATGGAACAGTGAAGTTGGTGAGGCTATCGAAGTGCCCTCTGTCCAAATATTAGTTTTGGATCACATATTTTGTGCACATTTGTATCAGTTTTGCTAATTATATGTGATATAGAAGTGACATTTAAATTTAGATTTCCTCATTCTTCCTAGTAAGTTTTTAAATTTGGTTTAAATTCCTTGCATTTTTTCCCTTTCTACTTTGGCTTCCTGGACTTCATTTTTTTCCTCCCGCTGAAACAAGGAGCATTTCTTTTCTAAAAGAAAAACTTTACAAGAAGGAATCATCAAACATCACTGTTCCAAAACAAAAAAGGGTACATTACTTAATAAAGATGGAGCCAAAATTTTCAGTTAGGCGCTGAAATATAAACCCAAAAAAATGGGCTAATGATTGGTTGTCAACTTTTATTTACTTATTTATTTGTAATAAGTTTTAATTAAATTTTTTGGGTTGATGATTTGTGGACTATGGTTGTTTGGTTTGATATGAGATTGTTTGGACTAACTTGTGATGTTTGGGCTAATCTATAGAGGGGAGCCAAGATTTTGAATGGAAGGGGACAGATTTTGTTTTCTCTGAACCCAATTAGAATTAGGCCCCAATATACCTATAAAAAGAAAAAGAAAAATAAAATTCTGAAACTTATGGGCCAGGGCTCCATTGGGCCCTAGTGTGGCTTTGTCACTAATTACAGTCGGAATCCAATTCGATAAAAGAGTGTTGCATTGACCAGTTCTCCAGTTAGTGAAAACCAATTTTTACTTCTCTTGGGGCCTGGCAGAAACTACAAGATTCAAAACCTTTTGATCATAAAACCACAATGTCTGATACTATTCAAAGAATTCTCCAAATCCTTAGGAGTCTCCTTTCTAAAATGACTTTGTTTAGGCCCGCAACTCTTTGACATTTCTTTATGGCCCATCTGAATAATTTTACCCTGGGTCATTTCGTCCTAACATTGTTGCTACTTGACGTGGTTTCAAGTTTCAACGAAGCATCAATCTATTGTATTAATTTAACCAAATAAAGAAACTTATAACTAAACATACTCCTTTGCTCCCAAAAAAAGAAAAAGAAAAAGAAAGGTAAACATACTCCATTAACAATGCTTCCTCCTCTCCGATTGGTGTCTGATCTTGTAGAACTGAAAGCTATTAAAAAGTGTGAGGTTCTTTATCACATCAAGCTTACGTTGGGTTTATTGTAATATGAACAAATTAATAGTAAAGATATAATTGTTAAGGATTTTTTTTTATTGTGGATATAGGCTCTAAGGCCAAATCACGTTAAATTCTAGTGTTTATTTTTCTCCTCTCTTTCATTCACTCAATTGCTCAACAAATTTAACACGCTATCAAAACCAAAATAGATCTTCCCTCACAGCACAATTTTGATTTGTTTGTCGAAACTCAAGGTTTTACCATAACTTTGAGAGGGTGGGAGTGTTAGGGATATTATAGCTCAAGAGTTCCTAGTAGATAATGTCTACAATAGGGTAATAGGAATAGATCAACAGCAAAAAATGTTGTCGTCAAGGGGGGTTTTGCTGTCTCCAACTAACTCAACAATTTTAACAAATTAAAAAAACTGGATTAGTAATGGCACATAGTCTTATAGCTTAACTCTAGATTAGCAATGGTCTTGGGCCTCGTGGCAAAGTGGATGATGGCTGGCATTCTCATCATAGATCAACTCTAGAGAGGAAAAAAGACGGCAGTTTCGCTCCAATAATCTTCAACCCATTCCAATGGTTGCTTTTATTATTATTATATAGGATCCAAGGTGTTCTTAATTAATTGGTACATGATTTAGACCAAATATTGGGTCATGTAAAAAAAGATAATAATAATAATAATAATAATAATAATGACGCAGTGTGGGTTTCTCTGATTTTACATTCTGCTGACAAATGCTTGTGATCTGAGCCAACAAATCATTCTCCTTTAGTATTATTCGTAAATGTCCAAAACAGTAAGATGTGCATGTTGCAGCTGGAATCTGTGAGGGTGTAGTAGACACGAGCACGTAGCTCTAATTATTTTGGCTTTTTAAAATGAATCGGACTGCAAGTTTGTGTAATTTAATTCCTACCATGCGAGTTTTTGAGGACGTTAAACTGTTCCTTTCAAACTTCTGGCAATAAAATAGTATAACACTTATATAAGCTGACTTTAATTTATTTAAATAGTTAAGAATTTGTCAAAGGTTTGGGTTTGTTGCATCCACAGGAAAATTATTCACAATCTGAACTGTTTGATTTTTCAGATACAATAAAACATGCAGGGAAAAAAAAAGCCAATCCAATTAATTCTAAAAGCATTTTTGCCCGGCCTAAGAAAGAACAAGTCAGAATACATACATTTTCAATAATAATAAGAGCATCCATATTGGTGGAGCCATAAATTTAGCAATATGGTTCCTCAAAAAGTTATTTTATTTATTTTACATTCTCACTTTTCAAAACACTTAACATTAGTGGTTTTATTTTAGCTTTCAACATAATAAAATAATATAAACAATACAATAAAATAATATATCTATTACAATAAAATGATATATTCATTATAATAAACAACAACAACTACAATAAATAATTTGACCTAAGGTAGCGACACAAACTACCAACAACCATCGCACCTTAAACCCAATCACACCTAACAAGCACCGACTGTCATCATGTACAACCCAATACCAAAAAAAATACTACACAAACGGATCAATGGCACAAACCACAACTAATGCCAATTAGGAACAACCACCCAATAACAACTAGCAAGCCAAGAACAACCATCCACAACCACTGCCAAAAACCCAAATTAGCAAAAAACCACCACACAAAGCACCACCAACACAGCCACACCACCACTGACCCACGAAACCCAGCCACCATGAAGCCCAACCAAACCGCCACCCCAAAACCCAGACAAACCCACGAAATCCAGCCACACCACCATAGCCAAATTCATTTGCCTCGTTTCTACCTTGATCGGTCTTGCGGCGCTCTTGAGTTCGATAAAGGTGGTGCCAGTGGAGTTAGTTGGGAACAAGGTTTGGGCATTGTGGGGGATTGCGTTGTGGGCAAGATGACTTGGCTAAAGGGTGATTGGGAGAGAAATGGGTTGGTGATGGAGCTTGGGTTGGTGATATGGAGCTTGGGTCGGCGGTGAGATGGAGGACTAGGCTTGTCGGCGTTAGGTGAGTGGTAAGATGGAGGATTGGGCTTGTCGGCGAGAGAGCTTGGGTGAGCGGTGAGGACTGGGCTTGTTGATGAGAGTGGAGAAAGAGAGAGCTTAGGGGAGATGGTGAAGAGAATAATTGGAACCAAGGAATAAAAGAAAGAGGAAAAAAAATATTTTAATGAGAGAGATAATAAAAAATATACTATTTGATTTCAACTTTTGAGCTATAGTGCACAACCATATACTATTTGATTTCAGCTTTTTACCTATACCTCCATCAATGTATCACACTTTTTGTATATGGTGGTGCTAAAAATAGCAATTTAGCTTTTTACACACTAAAGCTCTAAAAATAATAAAAAATAATGTCTAAAGTCATTTTTTATGTCCAATTAATAGATAGGTTTAGAGCATTAGCATCCAGGATGCCAAAAAAAGTTTTATTTTACACCCTAAAAACCTACTTTATGTCCTATTATCTATTATGGATTATAATTCTTTGCGAGACTTTGACTTTTGAAAATTATTTCTCCAATAATTTGCTATGTTAAAAAATAAGAGCATCTCGTTAATTTGAAGCTAGAAAGTTCCTAAGTGTTTATTATTATTCTTTTAATTATTTTTTATTTTAGAAAATTAAGTTGGGCTTTGTCTCAGTTTATTTGCTAATCCATATTGATTGGAATAACTATTATCATTCATTTGTTTGGTATCAAGAACACATAAAACATTTGGGTATAGAGGGTGGAATGAAATCATATTTTAGTTTAATTTTCTAAAATTTCCTTATTTTTAAAATTATATTTACATTTGTGTGTGGGTCTAGCTTAACTTCTTATTTTGTAGAATTAATGCATTTTTAAGATTAATAGTTTGATTTTTCTTTTCGTTATTTTTGTTTACTCATTGTGATCAACATTGCACCCTATTTTGATGCTTCTATTCATAATAAAGTGCAAAGTTTTTAGAATATATTGAAAAGACATCATTCAGCAAAAGAAAAAAAAAATTGTAAAAAGTCATCTAATGATACATATTTTTAAATCCGCCAACGAAGTTAGGGTTAGTCTTCTTGGATCTCTATAGACGTAGTTTAAAGCACTACCTAACACTATCAACTCAAACATAATAATAAAAAGGAAAGAAAAGGCTATGGGATAAACAATGTAAACATGGGGAGAGAGAGAGAGAGAGAGAGAGTTTTTTTTTGGGTAAGTGGTGGCAATTACCAACAATGATGGCATTTTTAGGGATGCTTTTTATAAGAGTTATTACTAAGTTAAGAAATAGATATTATATAACTTTTAATAAGGATTAGTTATTCTTCATTTAAAAAAAAAAAAAAAGACATTTGTAAGGAATAACTAATATATCGTATTAGGCTTAATAAAAATGTGACTAAAGTTAACAATGGAATAACTATTTAATTATAAGGTCTGTTCTTACATTTCAAATGTGCCCTTAATTCAGGAATTGAGGTCTCAATGAGTAGCGGCCTAAATAATGATCATATCTAATATATTACTTGAACGCAACTTGAAAAATTATAAAGTTTTTGTCAATTGTGCCCTTCATTTTTGTCAATTGCTATTATGAACTTTTAGTTTCTTTTGTCATTTTAGTCCTTTAGGTTTACTATTATTGCCGCCTTTAATCATTCCATCCAAAACTATAAGTGTTAACCATTAAATATTTTTTAATACTAAAAAATTATTAAATTTTGTTTTTGAATAAAAAAAATCTAAAACTTTATTCAAAAAAACTAATTCAAGCACCATCAGCATCAACCAGAGGAAGGGGGGAAAATATATAAAAAACGACCATAAACTCATCATCAAAGCCACATAACATAGAATTTGGAATGACAAAATCAAGCACAACCAAATGAAACGTGACTACCAAACCAAATACTACCAAATTAAACACTACCATCTACGACACGCCAAAATTCACAACCCAAACAAAGGTCCATTTGAAACACTCATCAAGAAATGGAGGAGTTACCTTGGGTTGGGATCGAACAACAATAGAGAGATAGCTTTGGTCCAAGTGGCCCATTCTTGTCGAAAATTTAAGGGATCTTGACGAGTACATTGGCCTTAAAAAAGCTTTGAACTCCACCCATTGGACTGAAATGGAAAATTCACTCATTGAAATGGTTGGTCCTTAATTGCCACAATTGAAATGGAGAAGTAGTTTCAATAGTCTCAGTTAGGGCTGTCCACGGGTCGGTCTGGGTCGGGTTTATGCCCAACCCGGAACCGACCCGCCGGAATCGGGTGACAAAAAAATGCACCCGCCGCCGACTACCAGGATAATCGGATCGGGCGGATCGGACCATCAACAAGCGGCGGTCGGGTTGGTCAGGATCGAAAGTCCAGAAAACGGCGAAACCGACGTAAAAACGACGAAAATAAACACATGAAAACAACGAAAATCCGACCAAAATCTTTGAGGTTTCTCTAGATCCAGCCTAATCTAGGCCATTTTCGGTAAGATCTTGGCTAGATCCGGCGAAATCTCGCCGAGATCTTGACGAAAATGGTCTAGATCTCACCGGATCTACCAAAAATCGCTGGAAATCGTGTGGGTCGATTGGATCGGTTTGATCGGATTCTGGAGAAGGAAAACCGACCTCCGACCCACCAAACTCGAGTTTTGGAGGAACAAACCCGTCGCCGACCGTTGAAGAAGTCGGATCGATCGGCGGCGGGTCAGGTTCGGTCGGCGGCGACGGATGGGTCGGGTTGGCCGGGTCTCTGGACAGCCCGAGTCTCAGTGCAACTCTTGCTTAGGTGGCGCTGGAGTTATTCTTAGAGAGAGAGAGAGAGAGAGAGAGAGAGAGAGAGAGAGATCTAATGAAAAAAAAATTGATCAATTTTAGTTCCAAATAAGTTTGAAGCAATCTTTTCCAACTCACTACATGTAGATTTATAACATTATTCATGTATATTATTTAAACAAATCTCAAAATCCATTAAAAAGTCATGCGACTAAGATTATATATAGAATGTCATTTTAAAAGGTTTAATAATAATTTTTCAGCAAAATAGACGGGAGGTCTTAAAAGATTAAAATGAAAAAAAAAAAAAATGACAATTCAACAACATTAAAGAGCGTAATTTGTATTTTGGGCCAAATATTTTTTTCTCTAAGAGAGAGAGAGAGAGAGAGAGATTAGTTTTGCTAAGAGAGTACTGGGAGACTATTTGTCTTGGGTGGTCAATGGTGCTAAAATTTTACAAGTTGCATGCCCGCCGGCTATTAATCTAAGCTCCAATATGAACAATATATTCCAGCTTTCTCTGATTTAAGTATCATCATATATATCAACTAAACTATTATCAAATTAACAAGTACGCTAGTGGTGTTATATTCCCTCTATATAAACACATACTTCTTAACCTTGGTTGCACAGCGAGTTGGAAGAAAAAACTGAGCTAATACTCATGGCTGCTCTTCAATCATTTCTAGTGTGTCATATTTGCTTTTGCTGCCATTCTTATCCCTACAAGTACATCTGCACAATTAACTGCTGATTTTTACCAGAATGTTTGCCCTGGGGCATTACCTACCATCAGATCAGTTGTCAGGCGGGCTATTAGACGTGAACCACGCATGGGAGCATCGCTACTACGCCTGCATTTCCATGACTGCTTTGTTAATGTATGTATGATATGTAATTTCCTGAAGATGTGTTTCTTATCTACCATTAGAATGTTTAGCCTTTTTTTTTTTCCCTTAGTGGAAGTAAGATGAATCAATCAGCGATTCAAGTCTCACAAAATGGAAAAAATATCTTACTCCTGTTCAGTAACAATGAAGTTGATATTCTCACTTCCCTAAATTAGATATATGTCGAAACTTGGTCTAATGTTGTTTCAAGAGCAGACAGAGAAAATACGTCAAGACTGTCTTTGAGCCTCGTTTTATAGTACAGATAGGTGAAGCAAGGCTGGGATTAATAAGGAAAACAGATCGGTGGGAATAGACTCAAGGATGTAGGACTAACCTATCAACTACTCAGGGTTTGTTATTAGCCCTTTGTCAAGAGTCTTATAATTTAGTACTATTATCTGGAATTATTTACCAGAAGAATCAGAGCTCGAATTTGCTTTCTTACATTTGTTGTAAAAATTGAATGATTAAATAAAACAATACCCGTAATTTAATGTAAACCATATTCCTTCATTGATTTACTCGTATTTGCGATGACAGGGTTGTGATGGATCAGTTCTGCTAGATGACACAGCCAACTTCACTGGTGAGAAGACGGCGTTTCCGAATTTGAATTCACTTAGAGGTTTCGATGTTGTAGACCAAATAAAAGCAGCTGTTGACAAATATTGAAATGCCAGCGTGGTTTCATGTGCAGACATCTTAGCTGTGGCAGCTCGTGATTCTGTTCAAACTGTGAGTGCTGATATAATCTTCTATTCCATGTAAATATAATAACATTCCTAATACAAAAGTAAAAAGCTTATTAATTATTGTGCGTGTGTTTCAGTTGGGAGGTTCTTCCTTTTACTACGAAGTACTAGTAGGAAGAAGAGACGCAAGAAACGCAAGCTGGAACGACGCAAATAGAAATCTTCCTGCACCGTTTTTCAACTTCTCTCAGCTTATCTCTAACTTTCAAGCTCATGGGCTAGACTTGAAAGACCTTGTTCTCCTCTCAGGGGGCCATAGCATTGGACTGGCTCGGTGCACCACCTTCCGTGCAAGGATTTAGAATGATACTAACATTGACAAATGCTTTGCAGCCTCAGTGCAGCAAGTGTGCCCTGTAAGTGGAGGAGATAACAACACAGAGCCACTCGATTCAACTCCAGCGAGATTTGATAATGTGTACTACAAGGCTTTGCGGAAATCTCAAGGTCTCCTCCATTCTGATCAGGATCTCTTCAAGGGTGATAACAGTGAAAGCGATAGACTGGTGCGATACTACAGTTACCTCCCTGGTCATTTTGCTAGAGACTTTGGTGCTTCCATGATCAAAATGGGTAATATGAAACCTCTTACTGGCAATGATGGAGAGGTCAGGCTGAATTGCAGGAAAAACAACTAGAACAGATTGCAGTGGAAAATTTGATTCAACATTTTCAGGGCCTCATTCAATAAAGTGGCAACTGTAAAATTTGCCGGCGTGGTCTTAGCAATTTTGTTCTGTTGGCATAGCATGTCATAACGATAAATGTTAAACTGTTAATGGCATTGTGAGTGTGTTGTATTATTATTATTATTAATTTTTTTTTTTTTTTTGTAGCAAGTGTGTTCGATTTAATGTATTTGAATTTATTTTATTGAACGGATGTATTAAAAAATAATGACACTAGTATTGATTTTTTGGTTAAAATAAAAATTACCTCTTTAAATTTGAGTAAATTGTCATTTTCATCCTCTAAATTTATATTATGTAATTTTAGTTCTTAATGTTGACATCTGTCCTCACATAATACATTTCAACTACTTTCATTTAAAGTAGAAAAATATTATATTTACAATATTTTCATAACAAATTTTAAACAACAAGTTGTTACTAGTTCTAATTTGAACCCACTATTAAAATTACTTTCTTTTCCCATCAGTAACAGTTAGTAACAACATTTCACATAAAATTTGTTGTGAAAGTTTCATGAAAATATTATGGACATAATATTTCTTTTTAAAATATATTCTTAGATCATCACATTAAGAGTTCTAAAAAAGTAGCTATATCAACTCAAAAAACTACTTTATCTATTTTAGCATCTCACTTTATAATACATCCAGCATCAATAATTCTATTTTAGCATACAATACATTAAAATAATATAAACAATCTTACAATACATTAAAAAAATATAACTAATTTCTACCCACGTACACCCACAAACACCATTCATCAACCACAAAAAGCTCATAGACAGACATAGCTACTGCCAAACACTTGAACTCCAACAATAGTAAACGCCCATTTTACAGAATACCCATAAAACAAGAAATTCTTAGGCTTCAAAGTCCCTATGAATCACCCCATGCTTATGGCAAAGCTGCACAACCTCTAGTTCACTCTATATATTGTCCCCGCACCACAATCCGATTGAAAAGCGACCCACAACAAAAATGCCTCACAAACCTAGCCACTCTGAAAACCCACCACGACACCCAACGACCCACTGCATCGATCAACCCACTCATAGCACCCAATGATTCACTGTACCGATCAACCCATATCGAAACCACCACACGAGCCACTCACGGAACCCAAAGACCCATTGCACCAATTGACCTAGCCACACCAAACCCACCACACGAGCCACCCATGGCACCTAGTGACCCATGATGCCAATCCCAACCACACCGAAAATCACCACACAAGCCATCGGTGGAATGCCTTCCTTGTCTTGGATCTTGGCCTTGTCGTTGTCGATGGAGTCGAAGCTCTCCACCTCCAAGGAGAGAGAGAGAGAAAGAGAGAGAGAGAGAGAGAGTGGGGGGGGGGATGTGAATGAATAAAATAGTATTATTTAGTTATAACTTAATTATTAATAGCATTTTTAATGTGAATGCTCTTAATGATTAAAAAAAATTTCAATACCAATTAATAAATCATTGTACAATAAAAAGGGCAGCTCACTGTAGCTTAGTGTAACAAATTATAGCATTTGACATGTTTGATGTAGTGTGTTTTTTATGTGTTGGTTGTTATTAATATCATTTTTAATATTTTAACATTCTTAATGTGAATGTTCTTAATGATTAAAAAAAAATTAATACAAATTAATAAATCATAGAACAATAAAAAGCTAACAATTGTATAATTTCGGTTAAAATATGCAATGGACCATGAATATTTCATATAACTTTATGTATGGCAATGTTCATTCTTTAGAGCAATTAATCCAATCGCAACACCCTGACATATGAAGGCATAACATGGGAAAAGTTTCATGTTGATTGGTTAGGAACTTGAATTAGTGGCCCACCTAATAGAAAATCGTCAAAGTAATGAAGCAACACTTTGTAATTAAGAAATACTATTATGAATATATAACAGTGCAAGTAGAACTTTATCACCTTCCTCAACTAGAACTTAATTGTGCAAAACCCTCTACTTGAGATTCCACTTCCTTTTTGAATGGTTTTGATAGGTCAAGAATATATTGACCCATTTAGTAACTTAATCAATTAATTTAGCTAAGTGAAATTAATTAGATTCAATTACATGCAATAAGCATGGTACTATAAACAAATCACCAACTAAGTTAAATGCAGTGAAAAATAAATTTGACACAGATGATTTGTTTACGAATGAGGAAAACCATCGAGCCAAAACCCTACTAAGTGAATTTAAGGTTACCACTCTCGAGAATCCACTATTATCAAAACAAGTAATTACAAGTAAAAGGAATCTCAATACCTAATACTAACCTACAGTTAAACCCTTACCCCAATACCCAATTGGACTTGTAATGTAATAGCAATCTCTCTATTCAATGCATGAATTCTAGTACGTGACTAACCAATGATGCACAAATCTCAATACGTGACTAATTCCACAGCAACTCTTTGATTGTTGTAGTTGATTTGTAGCAGCTTCACATAGAAACACCAATAAGATCTTCAATGTTGGTGCAAGAGACTTTAATTGGTTATAGAACCTAAATGCGTACAAGAAACACAATAAGAACTCTTTCTTCTATTAGAAGAGGCTAGGGTTTCAAAAAGAAAATTTTATGAAACTCTCTAGGGTTAGGTTTTTTTTTTTCCACCTCCTTTAAATAGGAGCTTAATGGACTCTCCTATTCCAAATAGGTTTACACAAATATTGGGCTTTCCTAGTCCAATAAGGATAATACAAAACCCATAAATAAATAACCTTTTAGAATAAAGACATTGTTGGCTATAGTCTAAATCTTGTAAGCTCGATAGATCGAGACATGTGTCGAGCTTTAATGAATCTCGACAAATTGAGCTTCTATTGATGAGGTATTGAGACCTACAGATTGCACTTTTCTTGAGTAGTTCTTGAGTAATCTTCATGTCTTCAATTTAACCACTTGTAATGATTATCTAAAACCTTCTTAGATTTAACCAAATAAAAGTAAAATGCGTTTTGTCAAAAGATATGCCAATTCCATAAATATATGTCCTCAACAGGTTTTATCATTGACTTCTCATTAAACATCATTGTCAATAAGACTTTAGAAAGCCATATTCACTTCTTCAGCCAACAAGACTTTAGAAAGCCCAACATTCAGTTTTATGTAATTGGTTATTTCACCATTCTATTAAGTTTCTTAGTCATTCCATTTTGCTAAAGTTTTCTTTATCCTATAATGTGTCTTTTAATATCATGCTCTCCATAAAACTTCAAAAACTCCTCATCCTTTTACTCAGTGCTATTATTAGATCTACAAGGCACTTGATCTTCCCTCCAAATTGGTTTAATTTTCCACTTTCATGAATTTTGTAAAAGCCTTAGTCTATTCTTTAAGAAGTAAACCCAAATCTTTATCACTACAAGAAATCTGTACTATTGCGGTGGGTGCAAAAACTGCCGCTATATGTCATATATTGCGGTGCTTTTTTGGACCACCGCTTTACATTGGATCTATTGCAACAATTTTTTGGACTATCGCAGTAGTTCTAATCTTTTGCGGTGCACTACAACAGCGGTACATAGAACCGTTGCAATATATGTGTTTTAGCGGCGTTTAATTACATATAGCGGTGCTCCAAAAACATGCTACAATAAATGATAGGCCAAGAATGTATTGATCCCTTGTGATGAATTAACCAATTAATTAACCAAGTTAATTAATTAATTCAATTAACATACAATACGTGTGGTAGCACAAACAAATCACCAACTAAATTAATATGCAGCCGAAAATAAAGGTAACACGTTAATTTGTTTACGAATAAGGAAAATCTCTAAGTTAAAAACCCTACCAGGTGATTTTAAGGTCACCACTCCCGAGAATTCACTATTATCACAATAAGCGGTTAAAAGTAAAGGAGTCTCAGTACCTTATACTAACTTACAGTTAAACCCATACCCCAGTACCCAATTGGACTTGTTATGTAGTGACAATATCTCATTTTAAATGCATGACTCCCAGTATGTGACTAACCAATCGATGCATGAATCCAAGTACGTGACTAACCACCAATTTAAGAAGAATGTTGGCTGCAAAGTTCTTCAGTTTATCCACCCAATGAAGATCAAAAAGCTTCTTGGTTACAAAACCCAATGGCATACAAATGCAGCATCTTCTTCAAGAGAAAGATGAATTAGGGCAAATTTTGTCTTCGATCACAATTTGCTTGAACAAAACCTTTGCATCAAGTTTCATCTACTTGCATCATCTGTGACAGCCCTTAAAATGATCTTTATGTATGTTTAGGGTCATGAGAAAAGAAAGCCTAAATAAGTATACACGGATATGTGTGAAATCAGATCTGAAAAATTGATTTTCGCAAATCTCGATAGATAGGTTATCTATCGAGCAGCTGTCGAGCATCAGGCTAAACATGCCTTTTAAACCTCGATAGATACTATCTATCAAGATGGTTGTCGAGTTTTAAAATACAACACTTCTTCACTTGATTCTTGGATAGATTTGCATAGCTATAACACTTGGACTTGAACTCTTGTTCCTTGAAGTATTAAACACATCCTAGATCTACCAAATTACAAGTAAAGTGTGTTTTGTCAAAAGATTGGCCAATTCTAGATGACATATGTTTCTAACATGATTCATATATGTCCTAATAATCTTCCCCTTTGGCAATCCGTGACAAAATCACAACAAACAAAATGAGTATATTAGAGAAGTCATAGATCACTCAACTCATACTCACTTGTTGAATACAATAAAATCTAGTCCTGACACAACTCTTGAAAAACTTTGTAAGAAGAGAGTTCATGACAAGAAAGACTTTGACAACCTGTATTTCTGAAACACTTTAAAAAAACTCATTATGGCATCTTAGTGTGAAACAGAAATAAAAAATTGCATACAATATATAAGAAGCATGTGCATAAAGAGAAAAAAGAAACAACACATGAAGAGATAGGTGAAAGAATGTAATAACAACCTTAATAAATATATATATATATATATATATATATATATCAATAAGAGTACAAGGTTTGCTATCACAATGTAAGAACAATGTATCTAAAAAGAAAAGAAAAGATACAAAAAGTCCTCACTACATCCCTCATAAACAAAAATACTTCCCCTAACAAAAATAATCTCCTATACTAGCACCCCATCTAAGTACATGACTACTCTCATACCCAAAACTACTCCCCTTTTTTGTCACGAATGACAAATAGTAAGTCACTGAGAAGCAATCATCTCCTCGTCACCGGAAGAGCTAGCACCATCATCCTTATCAACATCATCACTATTGGAGCCATCATCACTTTCATCCTTTGAAGCTTGTGGAGATGGAGATAGAAATGCTGCGAAACCACCTATGACAACTTGTTGTCGAGCAATATGACCAACACGGTTGTTCACCTGACACAACTTATCACTAAGAGTGTCAAGGCGAGCATCCATGCACACAAGCTGTGTCATTATGACCTCGAGAGCTGCTTCGGTCGAAGCTAGGCCTTACTTCATCTAATGGTTGCTGCGTCTATGATACACATGACAGAGAAGTGCGGAGACTCAGGATAGGAGATAGACGCATGGCGAAGAATCCGCGTGATAGCAGAAGGGAAAATAAGCTTATCACGGGTCGTCGTATCCTTATAGATATCTATAAGGGAGAGTGTGAAGTGAAAGGGAAAGTCAATAGTAAGCCCCTCAAGTAGGGATAGCAAAAATCGAGCACGAGGCTCAGTAATTGAATTATAGTGAGACAAGGGATGTAAAACAAATATCATCACCATATTCAGGAATCTTGGACCTTTTGTAAAGCTCGAGCAAGGGGTATTTTGACTGTTACCCCAAGATGAAGGTGTCTCACAGAATAGAGACATGAGTTCATCTTTGGACACAGTCCTAAGACAATCACAGCTGGGGTAGTTAGCAAACTCTACCCTCGAAATGTGTAGCACCTCAGATATAAGATCCAGAGTGACTACAATGCTCGTACCTCAAACGCAAGTGATGAAATGAGGTATAGAGTAATCAAATTCACGCATATTGGAATAAAATTCATGTATGATCACGGAGGGACAAGTAACCAAAATGCCATAAAGGGACTCCCAACCCCTACTATAGATGACAGTGGGAAGGTTAGTATCGGAAAAATTCGAAAGGACAACTTGGCATTTCAAATGAATGCTGCATTGAGAAAAGTTCTCCGAGAAGTCTGTCCGGGCCTTCTCATCACAAAACCGAATGTGAGAGGGGGTAGGATCAATAGAGGAAGATACCCTAAAACGAAGAGGGCTCTGGGATGGAGTAGAATTGCTCTTCTTTGGTGCCATGAGAGAGAGAGAGAGAGAGAGAGAGAGAGAGAGAGAGAGAGAGAGAGAGAGAGAGAGAGAGATGCAGAAAAGTACCAAACATAGTTAATATCAATAAGGAAGAAAAAAGTGGTACGTATGCATGGAAAATGCATGAACATGTGACATGCAATAATAAAAACATCATGGGCTCAGCCCAATCCAAGCCTACTAGCACACATCATTTCAACATATAAAACACACATCTAAAATCATTTAAACATATAGAACACATATTTAAATGCATGAAACATTGTAAAAATGCAAATGTGATGCAATGCATGAACATACATGGAACAACCAAAGAAATTCAAACAAATTGGTACATAAAATCTTGTCTTTAAAGAAGTCACGCTATAGGCTTAAGTGACCTCCTAGACAATAGTTTGATTCTTATATGATCTAGGTCCATTATTCATGTTAATTATGATTGATATATATATGTTAGAATGTTTGATGATGGGTCTTATATTTTTCTACTATTGTATGTGGATGATATGTCAATTTTTGCTAAGAGCATATGTGAGGTTGACAGGTTAAAGTCTTTGTTGCACAAGGAATTTAACATGAAAGACCTGGGCACTACTAAGAACATTTTGGGTAGGGATATTTGTAGGGATAGGGAGGCATGAAAATTATGGTTTCTTAGAAGAACTCATCAAAAAGGTACTTAAAAGATTCAACATGTAAGATGCTAAGTCGTTTGTACTCAAAGAAATTGATGAAAAAAAATAATTGAAGACATATCAAAGGTATGCTAGTGTTTTTGGGTGTAAAAAATAACATTTTTAATTATAATTTTAATTCAATCAACTTCCAACGAATGAACAAATTTTAGTAAAAAAATATTCCAAACTTGAGTAGTACCTAAGTTAGGGACTAATTTATCTTCATCAATAATACTACAAATACAAAAAATTTCACAAAATGTTTTTATAATTTGTCGAGATGGTAGATTGTAATTTGTAATACACAACTTTTACACGGTCCACTAATAATATCATTTTTACTATACACTAACTACAAACCATTATCTCAACATCACTCACTTATTCTTTGACGACGACACCCTCCTTTTTTGCCATGCTACAATGAGTGATTTGGATGTTATTCTACATATTTTGCTTTTGATGAGCAAGCCTCGGGTCAAAAGTTAAATAGAGAAAACACCACTGTGTTTTTTAGGAAGGCTACTTTGGAAGAGAGGAAACTAGATATAATAGATTTCTTGGGAGTAAGTGAAGTGTGGGAATATGAGAAATACCTTGGTCTTCCAGTAGTGGTTGGGAGAAACAAAAAGGCAAGCCTCAATTTCATTAAGGAGAGAGTGTTGAATAAGCTACAAGGTTGGAAGGAAAAGCTCCTTTCACAAGCGAGGAGGGAGGTGCTCCTAAAAGCAGTAGTTCAAGCTATACCCATCTTTGCAATGATTGTTTCAAATTCCTCTCTGGATTATTAAATGGTATTGAGATGATGATAAGGTAATTTTGGTGGAGACAACGGGGAGATCAACGGAAGATTCATTGAAGAATTGGTAAACATTGTTCAAACCAAAGGCTTTGGGTGGCATGGGCTCTAAAGATTTGGAAAAATTTAATGAGGCTATGCTTGCTAAGCAAGTGTGGAGATTATTGGTAGATCACTCATCTCTATTTTATTGGGTCTTTAGTGTGAAATATTTCCCAAGTGGTTCAATTTTTGATGCTAAGGTAGCTTTGGGATCGTATGCTTGGCAAAGCATTATAAAGGCCAGAAAGCTTGTTCAATCCGGGTTGCTTTGGAGAGTTGGGAACGGTATGAAGATTAATATCTATAGAGATAGGTGGCTGCCTAGAGGGGACTCAGCTTGTGTAGTTGCTAGATTGATGACATCAAGGGGGGAAGGTTGGAATGAATAGCTAGTGGATGCACTTTTCTTGCCGTTTGAAGTGCATAGAATCAAGGGCATCCCATTGTGTGTCACGGACCAGGAGGTGCAGGTCAGGCTCTTATTCAGTTAGAATGGGATACCAGCTGCTGTGTAAGATCGAGCAAAATGCCTTGCCGTCTAGTTCCAGTACTGATGGGGTTAAAAGCTTTTGGAAGAGTATTTGGTGTTTGAAAGTCCCCAATAAGGTTAAGGTGTTCCTTTGGCGAACTTGTTCAAATGCACTCCCAACTAAGGTAAATCTGCAAAAAAAGAAAAGTGTTGGATAATACTAAGTGTGATCAGTGTGGTTGCAAGGCTGAAGACGAGTTACACGTTATTTGGGATTGTGATAATATCCGTGACGGGTGGGTGCCTTCTTTTGTAGATGTGAGGAGTAAATTTCAAAGCATTGAATCAATGAGTGACCTGGTTAGCATCATCAAGGCCGAAGGGAAAAATGTGGAGGAGTTTATGATGATTGCTTGGCTAATCTGGTGTCGGAGAAACAAACTGAGAACTAATGAAACTACCACACTTAGTAATAAACTTGCACAGTTAGCTACAACTTTGTTGGCTGAGTTTCAGTAGGGAAAGAAGCGACAAGAACCAAAACAAAGGGCTGGGCCGGTTTGGTGGCAGCCTCCACTAGAGGATACAATGAAAGTCAATTTTGATGGGGCAGTGTTCGGGGAAGATCAGGAAGCAGGAATTGGGGTGGTCATACACAGAAAAGAAGGGCAGGTTTTGGCTGCTTTGTTTGAGAAGGTGATGATGCCACCATCAGTGGAGATCCTAGAGAAGTTAGCTGCACGAAGAGCTGCAATCTTTGCTTAGGAACTTGGCTTTTGAAAGGTGTGCTTTGAAGGTGATACAGAACTTGTGGTGAAGAGCTTACAAGTAGAGAAGGATTCTAATGCGTTGGCAGCAAGGCAATCATGTAGCTTATGCTCTAGCTAGGGATGCTAGGTTTTCTTTTCCTTTAAAAATTTGGATGAAGGATATTTCACCAAACATTTTTAGTTATGTTGTTAAAGATTTGCTTACGAGCATCCATAGTAGTAGAGCTAAAAATTTAGCTATTTGGCACCATAAAAAGTTACTTTATCTATTTTACCTACTCACTTTACAAAACATGCTGCAACAGTGGATTTATTTTAGCTTTCAACACAATAAAATAATCTAAACATCACAATAAAATAATATATTTACTATAATAAAAAAATATATCTACTACAATAAACAACAATCACAACCACCTGCAACTGCTACCGTTGCCACTACCGTTGCCGCCACTGCCACTATTGTCGCCGCCACCACAATAATTTTTTTAATCCCAAATTATACACACACACACACACACACACATACAATTGTTTTTTTTTTTGGGCCCAAAACAGTTTCTAATATCTTAACAACTAAACTTATTATGAAATTATTGTAAAATATTATAAAAGTAACATTTATTATATAAAATATTAACTCAACAAAGATTTTAAAAATTAAAAAAAAAAAATTCTTTTCTTTTATTTTTCTCTTAATTCACCTGCCAACCGTCACTCTCATGTCTCATCTCATCCATTTTTAAAATATAATGTTTCACTTTCCAATGTTTAATTTGCACCACAAGGCCTTAAAAAAATCTCCACTCCATAATAATATAATATACTTTTTCTCTCCTTTTTCATTCATTCTTCTTCAGTTATTTGTTTCGTTCTTCTCAATTCACACCATTCTTCTCTTTCTTTCCTTTAGATTACGAGCTTACGCAACACGAGAGTACAAACAGGTGAGTCTATAGTCTTCATTTTGTAAAAGTTCTTTCACTTTCCTCCCTTAGTTCGCTCTCTCTTTTCCATCACTGAAAGAAATAAGGAAAACGAAAAAGAAAAACTAAGCTTCATGCCAACTGAAAATAGTGGGGATGATGGATGAATCAGAGGTAGTTTGACAAGGAGGATGATGGGTGAGAGATTGAGAGAGAGGTGAGAGTTTTGTTTTTGAAAAAGAGAGAATGAGTGTAACGAAGGAGGAAAAAAAAAAATAGAAAGAAGAAAGAAATATTATTTTAATGAAAATTGGGAATAAAAAATATTTTTTGTTTCTAGCTCTGAACTATAGTGCACATCTATAGAAAGAAGAAAGAAATATTATTTTAATGAAAATTGGGAATAAAAAATAATTTTTTTTTTTAGCTCTAAGCTATAGTGCACATCTATCTATAGATGTGCAATGTAGCAAAAAGGTAAAAATTTTTAGATATAACTTCACTGCTACAATTTTTTTTTTTTTTTTGGTGTTTTAGTGTAGCTAAAATAGCAATATAGCTATTTAGCTACACTGCTGTAAATGCTCTAATAAATAAAACCAAAGTTGGGTTGTTTTCCTTAAAAAAAAATGAATATAATCTGCCACGCCATGCAAGTGTTGAGCGAGGCTGTATATAAATACGGACGGTAGTACAAAATCAGTTTATTGTTTGCTAGATTTTTTTAAGGGGTCTCCTGCACATACCTTGTTGTATGGAGTAAGCACACGATTTAAATTCAAAAAGTAAAATATATGTACTCTGTATGTAAATGGGTAGCGTGTAATAGACAGTTAGACACTGTCCTTAAATCGAACGTCAATGTATGACACTGTCCTTTAATCAAATGTCAATGTATGATAGTTTGATCAGTTGCTTCTATAGCTAGGTAAGTACATGCCGATTATAATTCTGTTATCTTCCTTTTAATTGGAAGATAATCCTGTCAATAACGTTGCTTTCAAGAATATAGTAGGCGGTCGTTTAGCAAAAAAAAAAAAAAAAAGAATATAGTAGGCGGTCTCTAATATAAAAAAAAAAAAAAAAAAAAAAAAAAAAAAAAAAAAAACAGAATATGGTCGGTGGAAAATACCTTGTTATATATAATAAAAATATTAATATTAATACATAATTAAGAGATTTATTAATTGTAATTTATAACAGGGTGTTTACCACCAGTGACGGAGCTATGTTGAAGAGTTGGCTTCCTGAAGTATTTGAATTAGTCAAATGTTATCCTTAAAAAAAATAATTGGTTTAATAGTTATAGAGACATGACTCTATTTTTTGCAATTCTATTTTTTATTGTAAAATATGCTCTTATATTTGTTAAATATTTGATAAAGTTTGACACTAAACATATTTGAATTTATCTTTTTCAACTCGTTATGTGGCGATTAACAAGTCATTGACTTATTAAAAAAATTTTGTCACGAAAACTAAACATGAAATATCTCTTTAGTTTCCACATAATGGGTTAAAGCAAGATAGCTTCAAATATATTTGGAGTCTAACTTGTTCCTCCAAGTTTTGGATCATTCATGTTTTTGAAAATTTCATTAGTTCAATTGAATGATTTTTTATTTACATTAGTATAAAATTTGATAACTTGTATAGAAAATGAAATTTTTTTAAGAATTTCACTATGAAAATGGTAAAAATGAATTTTATTAATTTTATAAAAGATTGCCATCAAACATAATTTTGATTGAAAATAATAAGCTCTTTTTTTTTTTTTTTGTTAGGTGTGTGTATATATATATATATAACTTATCAAATAAAAAAGTGTGTGCATATATAATAAAAAGAGTGTGTGTATATATGTGTGTGTGAGGGGCTATCTTGATAGATGTATTAGTGCTGTAACTTGCCAAACAAAAATTCCTAACTCTGTCCCTAACTACCTTGATAGAAGTATACCTAACCATGGAGGGAGGAGGGATGGGGGGGGGGGGGGGGGACCTCTTCATAGTCTCTTCAATCATTTTTCTTCCTTTTCTAATTTTGTTTTCTACTTTCTGAACACCCATATAACATTTATTGGTTTCTTTCCCTTTAAAAGTTCTTATCAATAACTCAATTCTTGTTTCTAGTCAAGGATTTCATCTCATTCACCATAGCTTCCATCCAATTATTCATTTCAAAGCTATTAATTGTTTCCTAAAAAGTGGAGGTCCTTGCTACTAGTTAGCAAGGCACATGAAGCAAGATCCTCGAAAACCATACCTAACCTGTGGTCTTATGTTGCATTTATTAGGTTTGTTTGTCTGGTATTCTGTTGTGGTGATCTTGATCACTATTGTGAGGTTCCTTCTCTAGTTAAGACATCACTTATCTAACTCCACCAACACCCCATTGATCTATTACTATTAATATTGCTTCCCTCTACTTGAAATTCTTCTTTCTATAGGTTTTTATCATTGACTTCTCATCAAACACCACATCCTTGCTGATCACTACTTTTTTTTGTAACTTGATCCCAATACTTGTGCGATTTTACAAGCACAAATGATATAATTAAGTAGAAAATGTAATCAAATTGTGTATTTTTCAAAAATCAAATACAATAAAAGTATACTAAGGGTTCATTTGGGAACAGCTTATTTAGCTAAAACAGAAATTTTTTTGCTAAAAGTACTGTAGATAAAGGTAAAGGCTAACTAAAATAGTAAAGTGGGACTCATCAATAATATCAAAAAGTGTAGTGGGACCCATGGATAGTAATAAAAATAAGCTAAATAGTAAAATAAACTGACTTTAAACTTTAATCCCAATCACAACCTAAGTAGAGTTGTAGTTATAGGCTATAACCATAGTTGTCAATATCGTATGATACGCAAAGTGTAGGAAGTTCTATATTCGAAGAGTATATTGGAAGTGTTCATTAATCGTATAATATAGTATGCGTATTGTATGGATCATATCGTATCGTATGATACATAAATATATGCTTTAAATGAGTTTTTTTGGCTAAAATTTATACTTTTATTTGAATCTAAAAAGTTGATTGACTTGTTTTTAATACAAAATTATTAGGTTACTTAATTTAGCCTCATAAAATAATCTCTATAAGTTTTTTTTTTTTCTCCTACAAAATTTGGATTTCACACTTATATTTCACTTTCATATTTACAAATTTCTTTTCTATACTATCAATAAGGTATTAACTGAAAATATAATAATTATTTTTTTTGTCATTATTGTTATAAGTTTGTAATACTAGAATGCCAAGAAGAATTCTTTTCTTAATTATTAAAAAAAAAAAAAAAAAAAAGGAGAGATAGTAACAAGGGCCCCCCCCAAAATTTAGAATTTTTTTTTTAAATAAATATATATATATAATTATTTTAATGTTTTCAAATTTTAGTCTACAAAAATAAGAGCCCCCCCCCCCCCCCGGGGCCGAAGTATTTGAATTAGTCAAATGATGTTCTTAAAAAAATAATTAGTCTAATAGTTATAAAGACATAACTTTATTTTTCACAATTTTATTTTTTATTATAAAATGTGCTCTTATATTTGTAGAATATTTGATAAAGTTTGGCACCAAACATGTTTGAATTTATCTTCTTCTTTTTTTTTTTTTTAATTCATTATATGGCAATTAACAAGTCATTGACTCATTACAAAAATATTGTCACTAAAACTAAACATGAAATATCTCTTTAGTTGCCACATAATGGGTTAAAGTAAGATAGTTTCAAATATGTTTGGAGCCTAACTTTTTCCTCCAAGTTTTGGATCATTCATATTTTTGAAAATTTCATTAGTTCAATTGAATGAATTTTTACTTACATTAGTATAAAATTTGATAACTTGTATAGAAAATGAAACTTTTTAAGAATTTCACTATGAAAATGGTAAAAATGAATTTTATTAATTTTATGAAAGATTGCCATCAAACATAATTTTGATTGAAAATACTAAACTTTTTTTTTTTTTGGTTGGGGTGTGTATATATATAAATTATCAAATAAAAAAAATGTGTGTATATATATGTGTGTGTATATAATAAAAAAAGTGTATGTTTATATGTGTGTGTGAGGGGCTATCTTGATAGATATATTAGTGCTACAACTTGGGCCCCCTTAAACAAAAATTCTTGATTCTGCCCCTGGATAGAAAATTTTGATGACAATGAAAAAAATTTCAATGAAGAAATTAATAAGTTTGCAAAATAATGAATATAATGATAAGATTGACTTAGATGGAGTTGAATAGGCAAGATAATGAATATGATAAAAATAAATTATTATTTTGAGTCATTTGTAATGTATTATCACTATTGAGTTTAATCAATTTGAATGGTTATGTTATATACAAATGCTAGTTTGTCTATTATTACCTAAGAGATGAATAAATTAGTTATTGGTTGAATATATTTAAAATTGATAATAAATATACCTATATGTATATCTATAATTTTTTTTTTTTATAAAATTTATTAAGTATTTGTGTATCTTACGATATAGAAAAATAAAAAAATCAATTTTCTATACAAAAAATCGATTTGACAACTATAGCTATAAACCAAGTTTTAACCCAAACTTTGTTCTTTATTTATTTATTTATTTATTTACTACATTACCAACGTCACCTAAAGTGCAAGACCAATCAAATGGGGGAGGAAGGAATAATTTTACGCGGTTTAAAAAAAATAAATAAATAATTCTTATAAAACATGTATAGTCGTATTTCTACCATTGTTTTTTGGTCACTTATGTAGATGTGAATCCCACCACACTTTGTCTTTTTATTATTAGTTATTTTTATTCTTTTTTTTTTTTTTTTGTTGTTGATAGAACACACTTTGTTATTTGTTTTTTCAAAAACGGTGATTTCTTTGTTTTTTTTTTTTTTTTTTTTTTTTTTTTAAAGAAACCTTGGACAGGGTGTATACAGTAAGTTCAAGAATTGAAGTCTCAATAAGGCATTCAACCGGCACAGTATAACATTATATAATTTATTTATCTGATCATATCCGTCATTACTAGGAACGCAAAGTTTAAAAATAAAAACAAAAAATTTTAAGAAGGACAGACTTTGTTTTTAGTCAATGGTACTAAAATAGTTATTATCCCATCCCCAAGGTCTCCACGAATACAAAATGCATGCTCATTGATCCTGCTAGCTAGCATTCTTTAGTTAAAGAATCATCATATAGCAACTAATAAATATTATGAAAACGAAGGAAACCAGTAGACTAATGGTGTGATATTCCATCTATATAAACACATACTTCATAGCCTTAACACCAATTTGGAAAAAGTACCCGTGCTAATAGTATTATTACCCATGGCTGCTTTTCATTCTTTTCTAGTGTGTGTTATATTTGCTTTTGCTGCCATTCTGATCCCTACAAGTACATCTGCACAATTAAGTGCTGATTTTTACCAGAAAGTGTGCCCTGGGGCATTGCCTGTCATCAGATCAGTTGTCGAGCAGGCTATTAATCGCGAAGCACGCATGGGAGCATCACTACTTCGCCTTCACTTCCATGATTGCTTTGTTAACGTAAGTGTGATGTGGTTTTTTCCCTAAGATTTGCTTCTTATTGTTCCATTAGATATGTTTAGCATCTTCTTTGCACTATGCATTTGCTTGGGCTGAAACTTCTTTCTAAAAACCCAACCATACATTAACTAGTAATGGCATCTGGTCAGTGCTTGTCGTACTAATTACTTGGTTATGTCTTAGACGAGAAATAACATTCAAGTAGGTGAGTAAAACATTACATTATTTTCAGGCTTATTTCCATTGTTTTCAGGTCAATGAAACTAGTCAATTACTATTCAGGAACAATGAAGTTGATGTTCTCGCTACCCTATTTTAATTATATAATTCCATATAAATAGCTGCAATTTGGTGCAAGAAATAATTGAAAATTTGTACTCATGTTTCAAAAGCACACTGGAGAAAATTACATCGATCTAAGATGACTTTGAGCCTTATGATATATAATATACAGAAAGGTGAACAAAAAACAAATGGGGCTTGCATAAGGAAAAGGGATGAAGGATTAACTTAGCAACTACAAAGTCTAAGTTACTAGCAATTAATTTTTAAGTAATTAAACCATATTCCTGAATGCTCAAGACGTGTTTGCAATGACAGGGTTGTGATGGATCAAATCTGCTAGATGACACAGCAAACTTCACTGGTGAGAAGACAGCGTTTCCAAATTTGAATTCCCTTAGGGGTTTTGATGTTGTCGATGAAATCAAAGCAGCAGTTGACAAACATTGCAACGCCAGTGTGGTTTCATGTGCAGACATCTTAGCTTTGGCAGCTCGTGATTCTGTTGAAATTGTGAGTGTTGATATAATAATCTTCTATTCCATGTAAATATAATAAATTTCCTAATACAAAGTCTTAATATTTCTTATTCTCGTGCTTTGTGTTTTAGTTGGGAGGTAGTTTCTACAAAGTATTATTAGGCAGAAGAGACGCAAGAAATGCAAGCAGGAACGACGCAAATACCAATCTTCCACCCCCATTTTTCAGCTTCTCTCAGCTTATCTCTAACTTTCAAGCTCATGGGCTAGACTTGAAAGACCTTGTTGTCCTCTCAGGGGGCCACAGCATAGGACTTGCTAGGTGCACCACTTTCCGTGCTAGGATTTACAATGATACCAACATTGACAAAAGCTTTGCAGCCTCCATGCAACAAGGGTGCCCTGTAAATGGAGGAGATAACAACACAGAGCCACTGGATGCAACTACAACGAAATTTGATACAGTGTACTACAAGGCTTTGCTGAAAAATAAGGGCCTCCTTCATTCTGATCAGGAGCTCTTCAAGAATAACGGTAGTGACAGCGATAAGCTAGTGCAGTACTACAGCTACAACCCTGGTGGTTTTGCTAAAGACTTTAGTGTTTCCATGATGAAGATGGGTAATATGAAACCTCTTACTGGCAGTTTAGGAGAGATCAGGTTGAACTGCAGGAGAGTCAACTAAAACAGAAGAATGAACTTCAATCCAGCATATTCAATCCTCTTTCAATAAAGTGGCAACTGTAAAATTTGCCCACCAGATTTTAACAATCATTTGCTGCTGTCGTTGTGGTTGTTGTGAGTGTGTGTGTGTGTGTGTTTTTTTTAAAAAAAAAAAAATTTAACTATCAATGTTAATGGCATCTCAAGTGTGTACTATTTTTGTTATGTAATTGAAAAATAATGACACTAGTATTTATTTCTAAGTTGATGCTTACAAAGTTAAAATCAGCATACAGTTTTCAGAAATTTTGGCCAACTTTAGGTTTATAAAAGATCATAAGAATACCGTAAGTTTTATACAAAATCATAATCATAAGAATACCGGCCGTAACTTTCGGGAATCATAGTTTTGTATAAAATCCAATTGTGCTGTTATAATATCACAGTAGTTACAAAACATAGAACTTTTTAGAACTGAATATTGAAGATGTAACTATTTAAGTCTCTGATTGATTCTCCCAAAAAGTCTTTATACCATAAACATAGGTTATACTTTGGGCCTAGGCTGTCATGGTCCTTTCACAAAACATAATAAATATGATTAGTGCTATATTAGTAAATTCACTTTGAAACTATTGTTAGTCTATATATATATATATATAAACTTAGAGAAAATCCAATTAGATTCTACAATTGAAGTCCAATTTTGCATCATGTGTCCTAAATTATTTATTTTTAGAGAGAGTTTTATTTCTTAATTTTTGAGTCAAATGTGAAACCATATCATAAATATCCATCCAAATTAGTTATTACGTACAAAAATTAAAGAGTTTATATTTAAAAAAGAAAAAAAAAAAAAAAAAAAAAAAAAAAACAAACAATTTATATTTTCTACTTAATAATATTCTTACAAGAATTTTTAAATAGTTAAAAAAATATATAAAAACAACTATCAATAATATGCATGGAGTTATAAACTAATATATCTTAATATAAAAATGACTAACTTAATGTAAAAATCCAATTAAATTTTAAATTGGAGTATAATTTTGCGCTACGTGTCTTATCTAATTTTAAAATTTTTGTTAAGTGAATTATTAGGTGCAAAAATCAAAGAGTCTAAATTAAAAAAAAAAAAAAAAAAAAAAGGCTATCCCAGCATTTGCAAAAGCATTGGGATAGCCCCAAAAAGCACCGAAATAGGCCAAAAATGCCTATCTTGACACTTTTTTTCCTGGCGCTTTAAACTGCTATGCAGTGACAGTTAGAATAGGATTGTCGAACCTGCACTAGCGCTTTTCAAACCTTGTTCTGGCGTTTTTACTCATGTTGGGACAGTCCTGACCAACAGATTTGAAGACCTGTACTAGCGGATTTCAGGGCCTATACTGACGCTTTTTAATAATAAAAAGAATGCCGGTATAGGTTTATCTATACCAGCAGTTTTGTAAGCGCCCTTATAATTTATGGAAATATGAATACAACCTATACTAGTGCTTTTAAAAGTGCTGGCATAGGCAATACTTATTCTCACGTTTTTGAAAGCGCTAGTATAAATTTTCAATGGATAAGATAACAAGGCCTATATCAGTGCTTTTAAAAACGCTGGAATAGGTACTGCCTATGCCATACCTTATTCCAACGTTTATTAAAGTGTTGCAATAGGGTTTTTTTTTTTTTCCTAATTATTGCACCTATAATGAACCTACAATTCATAGCAACTGTAATCTACTTTATAGAACTTACAATTCATATTTTCCAATAGCAGATACAATACCACTTTTAAAAAAACAAACCAAATATATTTAATTACACCATATCAATAATTACATCCCAAAATATCTAAATTATTATACACAAAATAATACATCTCCAGTGTCTAGAATTTTATAATAAAGTTTTCAACTATAACATATATAGATCAAAGTTTGAAACTTTATTATAAATATCAAAATGTCCAAGTAGTTACTCCAAAATAAGCCCCACCGTCTACGTCATCATCGCCTAATGTTTGTCATCAGATGATACGCGATTATCACTGGGAGAATAGACATCCACTGCCAAATCATCATCACCATCCTACAATATAATAAACGCACAATGGATTAGTTTACATCAATGTATTAGTATTTTGTCTGTACCACCATTAAATCACATCTATTTATAATTATTGTTGAACAGTTTTAGACCCTTTAAACTAACCAGATTAACCTAGTTAATTAGCCAAGTGATTAACTTAGTCAAATTATGCAGTTCTAGGTTATCACAAACATACAATCATATCAAGAATATAAAGCAGCGGAAATATAAAAGACATAATGATATGATCATCCAGGAAACGATACGGTAAAAACCTGTGGAAGATTTGACCTAGCTATCCTCAAGGTAAACTTGAATCCACTATGCGAAAGAATCGAAGTTCATACAAAAAGACTTACAAGCTCCCCGCTTAACTTCCTAATGCTACCCACCAGTAGCATTTACTGACACGACCACGTGCAAGCTCCAAATCCACGGACTCCTTCTTTCTTGGATTCTCCAATTAGCTACAAGCACCAATGCTTGTTATTCTTTAATCTCCAATGGCAACAACCAAGTTGATCATCAAGATGTTGATACTATCTCTACCTTAAAAACCCTAAGTTTTGTGTAAAGGAAAGCTCCTTTAGATCTCACAAGAGATTTACATAAAACAGAAAAATATGAGCAACAACACAACAGGAGCTACTCTAAAAACGTGGCTAGGGTTTTGTCTTTTATACTTAGGGTAAAAATAGAAAACCCAAAATGTTTAATGAGTTAGGGCTGAGTTGAAAAATTCTGGACAAAAGCATTCTGCTCGAGATTCGATCGATCGAGTCTTTCTTTCAATCGATCGAGCCAGGCCAAAATGTACTAATGCATTTGCAGCCTCTCGATTCTAACTTTACATAAAATATGTAACTTTGAGCAAGCCTAAACCAAACTAAACATATTGTTTTGATCATGGTTTGCCGACATTGCACATTAGAGTTCTAAATACATAAATTCCTAAATTTTTAGAACTTAATAAACTCCCCCTTTGGCAATCCGTGACAAAACACAAACACAAAAATCAAAGTTAACAAGTAGAAAGCCATTTACAAAAATAATGCTCATAAACACTAAAATTCAATCCTAACTACTATCCATCAGTTGCAAGTGTAGTCAGCAGCTCAATTGAATCAACCTGTATATTCCTAAAACACTCAACAAACGCATAAACGCATGTATGATAGAAAACAGTAAATAAACAGGTATAACATTCTTGTATGATTCACACAACACATAATAAAGACATATATCAATGAATAACTCATAAATATAAATCAATAAACAGTGAATCACAAGAAACAAGAATCATGTATATCAAAAACAATGTAACACCCAAAAATAGTTACTCCCCCTAACATGAATAGCCCCAAAACAATGATATTCAAAGTGAAGTACCTAGATACAATCTAACATCTCCACTAGCTCCTCAAAAAAAAAAAAAAAAAAAAAAAAAAAAAAACTCTCCCCCTAACTACAAAAACCCCTTTACAGTGTCAAAACTCTACTCCTACTTTTTGTGACGGATTGCCAAAGGACAATCACACGCCATCATCAAAAGGAGATGGTGAGGGTGAACGAAGATGTGCTACGTCAGCACGCAGAGCATGAATCTCGTCAAGCAAGTCCACCAAAATCTAACTATAAGCCCCTGAATGGTCATGATAGTCTCCAAGGTACGACGAATATCAAAGTCATCTGAAGGAGGTGGAGGAACATCAGCAGCAGCAGCATCACCAACAGGATCAGGAACATTCTCACCAGTAGGACTTGTAAAAGAAGAAGGAGGAGGTGCGCTATCAGAAGGCTCAGACCTAGGGTCTTTAGAGCCAACTCGAAGATGAGCAGTCCTCTGTCGAAGAAAAGACGCACCTGTGGGAGTAATCACATGAACGGGCTTAGAGGAAGGGAAACCACAAAGATCAAGATAAAGCAAGATTCTATGAATAAAAATAGGATAAACAAGGGCATGAGAAGAAGATGAACTCCTATAAATTTCGTTCAAAGAACGAAGAAACAAATGGAGAAAACTGATAGGAGCATCTGTCACTAGAGCATACAAAAAGACACACCGTTCAAGAGGAATGGTGTGAAGATGAGAAATGGGCCAAATAGAATGACAAGCTATCCTAAAGAAGAGATAGTGCAACTCAGATAGCTCAGCAGAGGTGATCCTAGGATCAAAACTCCACTGGATAGAAGACCCAGTGATGTAAGACATGACATTACTCAACAGAGGAGACTCATCATAAAGGTAGACTGGATGCTGGACCAAAGGTACCTCTAGAGCATCAGCCACTACCGTAGGAGTAATGGAGTACTCTACGCCTCGTATCCAACTCTTTACTAAAGTGTTGGAATCATAGATGCGGATAGAGATGTTCAAGAAGAACTCTCTAATCAAGGTAGCTGGAGGAGCAGGATCAGAAACATCCAACAGAGGTAACCAGCCCCGACGCTCAAAATTTGCCCTAATGGCAGGATCGAGCTCATCTAAAAGAACAGAACGCTTAGCCCAAATCTTTCTCTTAAGGTTCAGCTTCTCATATATCTCTTGGTTTTTCTCACTCGGAAACTTCTCTCTATCAAATGAGGGAAGGGAAGGAGTAGGTGTGGGGACAGACCTACAAGCCCTAGTCTTCCTAGGCATAATGCTAAGAAAAGGACAAAGACACAAAGAGAAAGCCAAAATAACACAAAAACCAAGGACAGACTGCAAATTAGCACAAAAAGATATAGAACAAAAATCTATATGATGCATGAACAACCACAATGACATGATGCATGTACTAATGCAGTAAACAAAGTTCAAATTAAGTTCAATTACACAAAATTGGCTTGAACATAGAATTTCTACCAAAAACCATAAAAATTTGAAAAACCACTTGAATGTTTTGAAACAGATTTGATGAATTAAGCATTACATAACAGCATTACATAACACAACACACAGATTATAATGCCTAATTACATCAAAACAACAAGCCAATTTCATCAATTTCAACTTAATTGAACAAAATCCCCAATTCGGATTCAATGCAAGCCCTAGAATTTTAATTTTTCTCAAAACCCAAAATTGATCAAATTAAACTATCAATATCAAGTTTATATCATGTCCCCACAAAAACCCATTGATCAATTTCCCAAAATAAGGTTTGAATCAACAAAAAACCCAAAATATGCAAAGTCCTAAAATATCCCTCATATGCATGGATTTATGCATGAAATCATGAAAGTAAATTCAAAAGAAATGACAAAAGGTCTTACCGGTGTTGGGAAAGGAAAACCTTGCAAAAATTTCGGAGGAAAATGACAAAAATTGAAGGTGGAGCCTTACCGAGTAGGAGAGAGAGAAAAAGGTTTGAAAAGTTTTGAAAAAGTGACTTTGAAAAAGTCAAGAACAATATTTTAAAAAAACCTGATTCACGATATTCGATTGATCGAAAATCACATTCGATCAATATAATCAATCTGAGACTTTTAAAAGAATTGAAACACATTTTCGATCGATTAAAAAACAGAATGGATCGATTGAAATAGGCAGAGGCTCACAAAAATTTTAAGAAAAACATAGTTTTTGAAAGAACAAACACTTTTTGACACAAACTCCTCAAAGCATTAGAATTGATGAACAAAATGCATGAGTATGAGATGGAATGCCTTTTCAAAAACCCAAGTTTTAATCCCAGTTTCTCCCAAGAAAAATTTCAGCCATTCTCCCTTTAAGTTCTCAAGCAAAAAAAATATTTTGCATAATACTCAAGGTATTTTCAAACTTGGTTGGTCAGACCAAAAACACATACAATAACATGTACAGTGTTTAGCAAAGAGTAACTTGTGTAGTGTGTGCATACTATCAAAAACTTGAGATACATGTGAAGTGATATGTGAATAGAAATCAATCCCAAAGTCTACAAAATTCATTACACAGAATTTAAAAGAGACTATCACCAAAAAAGTTACATCATATAACTCTCACATCTCTTAGAACATAAGCTTGCAATCATGTAAGTTTCTTGAATTTTGTATCATTATTATGTGAATTGGCATCAAGTCTAATAGTACACACCAATTTTAATTATGTGAAATGGCATCAAGCCTAATAGTATACACCAATTTTAAGTATTAAGCAATTAAGCGAGACTACACCTTATGTTCTTTTTGTGCATGTGCTACACTTTCTCGAGTACAAAATCTTATAATATGCACTAAGGTGTTCATGATTGGCTAGTGAACAGTGTTGAGATAGTTATTTATGCCTTTCTCAAAAGGATCAAGTCCGACAGTCAAATAACATGTGACTTCAAGATTAAGACAAAGTGATAAACACCATAAACATCTTTCTCACACAACATGCACTACAAAGTTTCAACTATCAAGTGCAATAAATAAGCTTATCAAAGCTAAACAAGGTACACAAGACATGTTATGTGTAAATAAATTGACCAACCTTGTTTTCAAAAACCATAAAAAATAATGCCAAACATATTTTTGCTTTTTTTTTTTTTTTTAAGAGAAAACAAATAAATCCTAGAATGAAATGTATGAATGTAATGCAATGCAAGTCCTAGAAAAAAACACAAAAACACAAACACCAAAGAAAAATGGTCACAGAGGAATGAGCAATGAAGCACAAGGACCATGAAAGCCAAAAGAAACTAAGGACACCGAAACACACTAATAACTTGACGAAGTGTCTCAAACTTACTTCCATCAAGCGGTTTGGTGAAGATGTTAGCATTTTGACGATCAGTAGGGATATACTCAAGAATAACAATTTTTTTTTTCAACCAAATCCCTAATGAAGTGATACCTAAGTTCAATGTGTTTGGTCTTAGAGTGCTGAACAGGATTCTTGGATATATCTATAGCACTAGAATTATCACAATAGACAACCATGACGTGCTTTGAGGAATCCCATAATTACTTAAAAGCTTTTTCATCCAAAGAAGCTGAGAACAACAACTCCCAGCAACAATATATTCTACCTCAGCAGTGGATAAAGAAACAGAATTTTACTTCTTACTCATCCAAGCCTCAAGATTGGCTCCTACATAAAAACACCCCCTAGTGGTGCTTTTTCTGTCATCAGCATTCCCAGTCCAATCAGAATCAGAAAAACCAGCAAGAGACAAATTTGACTCTTTGCTATAAAATAATCCATAATCACAGGTTCCACTCATATATTTAATAATTCTTTTAACATCATTTAAATGAGAAACCTTAGAATTAGACTGAAATCTAGAGCAAACACCAACACTAAAAGAGATATCAAGCCGACTAGCAGTTAAATACAAAAGACATCTAATCATGCTTTTATACAAAGTAACATCAACAGACTCACCTGATGGATCAATTGTTAATTTTGCATTAGCAACCATCGGTGTTCTAGCATAAGCAGCCTTGTCCAGTCCAAATCTTTTGACTAGATTTCTTGCATATTTAGCTTGATTGATGTATATTCCTGACTCCGTTTGCTTTACTTGCAATTCCAAAAAGTAAATCAGTTCACCAACCATACTCATTTCAAACATCGCCTTCATTTCATCTGCAAAAGAATGAGCAAGAGAATAATGTAGCACCAAAAACAATGTCATCAACATAAATTTGAGCTACAACAAAACCAGTCTTATCCTTTCTCATGAAGAGAGTTGTATCTGCAGATCCCCTTTTGAATCCATGCTCAGTGACATATGCAGTAAATCTGTCATACCAAGCCTTAAGAGCTTGTTCCAACCCATAGAGGGCTTTCTTCAATTTGTAGACATCATCCGGTTTGTGAGGATCAACAAAGCCTTTAGGTTGTTCAAAATATACTTCTTTTTGTAGCATCTCATTCAAGAAAGCACTCTTGACATCCATTTGATACAACTTAAAGTTTAGGTGACTTGCTATGGCCAATAGTATCCGGATGGATTCTAACCTTGCTACTAGTGCAAAAGTCTCATCAAAATCAATTCCTTCCACTTGTGTGTACCCCTGTGCAACAAGTCTTGATTTGTTTCTGATCACAGTGCCATGTTCATCCGACTTGTTCTTAAAAATCCACTTAGTTCCAATCACATTTAAACTCTTCGGTCTAGGAACTAATTCCCACACATCATTCCGAACGAATTGATGAAGCTCTTCATGCATAGAATTTACCCAATCAACATCTTAAAGTGCTTCATCCACCTTTCTTGGTTCAAATTGGGACAAATAGTATGAGTGAGTGATCACATTCAAGGCTTTTAATCTCAATCTCATGTTATTATTCAGACTACCCAATATATTAGTGGAGGGATGATTTAGTCTCACTCTAGAGGATGGACCTTTAACTAAAGATGTGGAGGTACCTTTCTGCTTAGATGGAGGACTGAGCTCACTTTGTACCTGTTAATTTTCACGAACCGGAGTAGATGGTTCTAAACTCGATGGTACTGAAGCTGTATCATTCAATAACAACAACTCTTCCTCATTATGTTTCCCAACATACTCAGCAGGAAGTGAATCATCAACTTCTAGAGACTTATCTTGAGTAGGAGCAGTGCTTTCTGAAAGTGTTTCTGAACACACTTCATCATTTATTACAACATTTGAAGATTCTATGACTGTTTTGGTTCTCAGATTGTACACTCTATAAGCTCTACTAGTGGAAGAGTATCTTAGAAAATATCCTTTATCACTTTTTGCATCAAACTTTTCTAGATTCTCTCTATCACGTAGAATGTAACAGTCACTGCCAAATATCCTGAAATATTTGACAACAGGTTTCTTCCCTCTCCAAAGTTCATAAGGAGTTTTCTTGGAGTCAGGTCTGAAATACACTCAATTGAGGGTATGACAAGTAGTGTTCACAGCTTCTCCCCAAAAAGATTTTGGCAAATTTTTGTTGTGTAGCATAACCTGTGCCATGTCCTGAATAACCCTGTTTTGCCTTTCCACAATCCCATTTTGTTGAGGTGTCTTAAGCGAAGAGAACTTTTGATGAGTGCCTTGATCATTTCAGAAAGTAGCCAGATTGGTATTCTCAAATTCTCTTCCATGATCACTTCTTATTCTAGCTATCATAGTATCTTTCTCAACCTACAATTTCTTGCATAGATGTATCATCTTCTCAGGAGCCTCAGCTTTATCTTTCAAAAGCACAACCCAAGTATATCTAGTAAAGTCATCCACAACAACTAGAATATACTTCTTTCCACCCAAACTTTGAACTCTAACAGGACCCATGAGATCAATGTGCAATAGCTCTAAAGATCTTGAAGTTTGAACACTCGTCACCGACGGATGCTTGGATTTCACTTGTTTACCTATCTGACATGGTCCACAAATGCACTTATCTATCTTCACAAATTTAGGTAAACCAATAACTACCTCACATTTGGAAATATTCTCTAATTGCTTATGACTGGCATGTCTCAACCGTTGATGCCACAAATTAACTTGATCGATCTTTGCACTAAAGCACTTATTGTTCACACTTGGTGTTATGCCATAACAGTTGTCAGCTGTCCTTACTCCAACACACATACAGTCACCTCCTCCATCAAGTATCTCACATTCATACTTGGTGAAAAGGACATTTAATCCATTGTCACAAATTTGGCTTATGCTGAGTAGATCAGCCTTTAGTCCATCAACATATCAAACATCTTCAAACACTGGCAATCTTGGAATATCCACAATTTCAATGCCTTTGATCACAGATTTGCTTTCATCTCCAAAAGTGACTGTACCAATCTTTCCTTCAAAGAGTGTTTTGAATAAACCTTTGTTTCCTATCATATGCTTGGAACAACCACTATCCAAATACCAAAGACAAGAATCACGTGCCTTTAAGGCGGTTAAAGTAGTATAATATAAATAATTCTTATCACATATGATTATACCAAGATACTCGAGGAAAGATTTAACAAAAACAACAAGAGGCAAAGACAACAAGTAGACAAGTTGATATATAAGCCAAATTTTTTTCCAAAAATCCATGATAGCAAGGGTCAAGGATCAGTTCAAAGATCAAAAAATCTCAAACAAGAGAGCTACCTGCTTTGATACCACTTGAATAGTTTTAGACCCCTTAAACCAATCAAATTAATCTAGTTAATTAGCCAAGTGATTAACCTAGTCAAATTATGCAGTTCTAGGTTATCACAAACATACAATCATATTAAGAATATAAAGCAGCAAAAATATAAAAGACACAATGATATGATCACCTAAGAAACCACATGGTAAAAACCCGGGGAGGATTTGACCTAGCTATCCTCAAGGTAAACCTGAATCCACTATGCGAAAGAATCGAAGTTCATACAAAAGGACTTATAAGCTCTCGGCTTGACTTCCTAATGCTACCCACTAGTAGAACTTACTGACACGATCACGTGCAAGCTCTGAATCCACGGACTCCTTCTTTCTTGGATTCTCTAATCAGCTACAAGCACCCACGCTTGTTATTTTTTAAGCTCCAATGGCAGTAACCAAGTTGATCATCAAGATGTTGATACTATCTCTACCTTGAAAACCCTAAGCTTTATGTAAAGGAGAGTTCCTCTAGATCTCACAAGAGATTTACACAAAACAGAAAAGTTTGAGCAACAACACAACAGGAGCTACTCTAAAAATGTGGCTAGGGTTTTGCCTTTATACCTAAGGTAAAAACAGAAAACCCAAAACGTTTAATGAGTTAGGGTTGAGTTGGAAAATTCTACAGAAAAGCATTCTGCCCGAGATTCGATCAATCGAGTCTTTCTTTTGATCGATCAAGCCAGGCCGAAATGCACCAATGCGTCTGCAGCCTCTCGATTCCAACTTTACATAAAATATATAACTTTAAGCAAGTCTAAACAAGACTAAAAATATTGTTTTGATCATGGTTTGTCAACATTACACATTAGAGTTCTAAATACATAAATTCCTAAATCTTTAGAACCTAACAATTGTGAATGTCAAATTTTGTATCAATTTATAATATAAAACTCATGAATCCATGCATTTAATAAATTTAAAAAAACATTAAAAGAAACAAAAACTATAGTTTTGAATAGTTTACTAATGAGATGGTTTTATCTCCTATCATTTGAAACTTGAAGAGCATAATTAGTATAGAAAAACATTTAATATTGTGTTATATATGACATTAGTCAAAAGTCACAAAAAGTGTGACTACTAGATTGCGTTGCATTAAGAATCCAATTTAAGGTTTCTTGTACTTGAAAGATGCAAAGTAAAGGCAAAAAACGTATATAACAATCTTTGACTACACTATCAGGAGTAAAGTGAGATATAAGGTTCCTCTCATTAATAATTTATCACACATCACATTTACAGGCTTTTGATGTGCGTGTTTGTGACTCATTTTACTAACAAATTTTGACAATTTTATGTTAATAGAAATGTGAAAATTCCACCATAGAAGTGTCAAAAAGTTTAGCTTTCATATCCAATGTATTAGACTTTCTAATGCCAAAAATGGTCCATGTTTGCCTGGAAAACCCTAATGCCATTTTGGTGATAAAATAATGATCTAAGGCTGAGGAAATCGGCAAATACAGGAATGTTGAATGCAAAGATTAGCAACTTGTTTGCATAAGCATGCAATTAAAAGATTTGACAAATTGAACCACAAATAATGTCCTTGGGAGTCTAGCACCATATTATTAACCCTAAAATGAAAAGTTATGCGCATCTTATTATTTACTTATTTGTCCAGCACAACTAAAAAAAGAAAAAATAAATCACTTATTATTTGTCATGTCTGCTGGCTTTCCATTATTTTTTTCCAACAACAATGTCATTACATTCAGAAAAATAGAGCAACCGTGTTGAAACACATTTACTTCTACTTTAAAATGCAAAATGATTTAAGTTTAATTATTTTTTGGCATGTCACTAACATATAAATTTTAATTCTTACAAGGAGATCCACCGTTTGGGCATAGCTTTTTAAACCACAAGTATGTATCTCCTGCTTCTTAATTATTGCCGAATGGCCTTTTGGCCACTTTTATAAATCATATTTTCCATGAAAGACATAAACCAAGCACCAAATAAAAATTCAATCTATAGAAAACTAAGAACACATTTTAAAGAAATAACAATCAACACTACCAATAATGAAAAGTAGACCACCCGCTTACTCCAAATCAACAACCCACCACAACAGTAATTTTGACATATAATTATAGAGTAGTAGGATATTATGAAACAGATTTTACTCACCCTTTAGCAACTCACTGCCCACCTCATGGAAAGAGGAACCCAAACTTATAGCAGGTTGCAAATCCTGCAAAAGGTAAGTCTGAATTATAAACAACTAAGATAACCAGTGCATAAAGATAAAGTAAAGAAGGTATGAATAGGATGCATCAATTTACTTCCTCAACAACAAAAGTCTGTAGTGAGAATAATCATCATCATCATCATCATAATTTTTTTTTTTTTTTTGGGTGGTTTTTCCATTCTTAGTATATTAGGCTAGGAAGTGTTGACCAAATTATAGAGCCCACATTAGCCATGAACAATATAACATATAATTGTTTTAATCTTTTTTATTCAATGAATTAATCCCAATTTAGATTTTCCCCCATCCAAGCTTCAAGGGGCAAACAAACAACACCAAAACCAGAATTTAACTTTGGTTGAAACAAAAAATGTATAGAATAAACCCACTTTAAAACTACCATAGAAATTATTTCATTTTATCCCTATGCTGAGTTCCAAAATAAAGAGCAAATTGACTTTGGAAGTTCACAGTACGTAGACTTCCACAAAAAATGAGTTGCACTCACACAACAGAAATTGTAGCAAGACTAATCCCCTATCATTCCTTAAACATGGATATATATATATATATATATATATATATATAAAATAATAATAAAATAAAAAACAAACTACAAACCTGGTTTTATTGCAAATAAAATCACAACTACATTTTTTTTTTCCATACTCAAACCAGTTTTTATATTTAAGAACAAAATCTGCAAACAAAGATTGTAAAAGATGAGAAAGTTGAAAAAGAATGAGGATAAAGAGGAAGTTGTAGTTCACGAGCTACTTAGCATTGCTAGGATAAATATCAAAATAAAACCAACTAGGATGTTAACAGCTAGAAATACATACTGACCAATTAAAAGAATTTAACCTACCTCAAGTCATTAAAACTAGTAGTTTTACCTTGGATTGAAGCCATGCCAATTGCTATATTTGCAACTTAATTACCATAAGATTGGGTGTCACCTACAAAATGTATACCAACTTGCATCACCTATAGAACCCTTTTTTGCTTGTTGATGAAAAAAATAAAACATCAAAATGACTAAAAAGTGTCAAAATAAAATTAAAACTATTGTAGAGCCTTTTACATTAATTCTTCTAAGTTTATAACAATTTAAAAAACACCTAGAGTTCTTTTAATCTATACTATTATACTAATAATGGCCTAGTATAATAGTTAATACTAAATACTAAGCCATATACTCAATCACCCCCCCCCCCCCACTACAGAAGGCTTCTTTAAACTTGTAAAATGCATAGGTCAATTCCAAATTAAAGAGTAGAAAACTTGTATTCAATATTTACGCATGAGAATTCACTTAGAAACAAGCGTGCAAGTCATCCTTAAACACAAACATTGTGCGAAGCCAAGTATTAGGACTAGTAACATGAACAGGCTCAGATGCGGGGAAACCATCTAAACCTAAAAATAACAAAATCCTATGAATGAAGATAGGATAGACAAGAGCGTGACCAACAGCGCTACTCCTATGAATCTTGTTCAAAGAACGAAGAAACAGATGAGAAAAAGAAATAGAAGCACCAGAAACAAGGGCATGCAGAAACACACATCTCTCAATAGGGATGGTGTAGAGATGAGAGATAGGCCACAAAGAATGACACGCTATCCTAAGAAAAAAATAGATAGTCACAAGAAGCTCAACGGACATGATCCAAAGATTAGAACCCCACTGGATAGAAGACCCAGTGATGTAAGACATGACGTCATCTAAGGGTGAAGACTCCTCATAAGGATAGTCAGGCTGCCTAATGACTGGGACTCCAAGAGCCTCAGCCACTACCTTAGGGGTAATGGTGAACTCAACATCTCGTATCCAACTCCTAACAAAGGTGTTGGAATCATAGGTGTGGAAAAAGAGGTTCGAATAGAACTCTCTAATGAAGGCGGTCGGAGGTGGATGATCTATCTCCAACAAGGACAACCAACCTCGACTCTCAAAGTAAGCCCTAATGGCTGGATCAACCTCATTTAGGATAATAGAACGCTTAACCCATATTTTCCTTTTACTGTTCAATTTATCAAAGGTCTCTTTGCATTTGGTGTCCTTAAAAAACTCACTCCTAGAGGGAGACTCAGAAGAAGAGGAGGGAGTCCTATGAGCTCTAGTTTTCCTAGGCATGGTGCTAAGGAAAGGACAAGGACACACAGCAGAACCAAGAAAAATAAAAAAAGAGAAAAGCAAGGGCAGACTGCAAGTTAGCACAAAACAGATATAGAACAAAAATCTATATGATACATGAACATTTTTAAATGCCATGATGCATGCTCTAATACAGTGAAACTAGGTTCAATTTTAAGTTCAAATTCACCAAATTGGCTTAAGCATAGAGTTTCTAACAAAAACCCCCCAAAAAATTTGAAAACCACTTGAATGATTTGAAATAAATTGATGAATTGATTGTTACGCATGAAAGAGAACAAATAAGAATGATCAATTACATCAAAACAACAAGCCAATTTCATCAATTTTAACCCAACTGAACAAAATCCCCAAATCGGATTCAATATAAGCCCTAGAATCTTTAATTTTTCACAAGACTCCAAATTGATCAAATTAACCATCATAGATCATGAATATATGCATATAGCAACGAAACCCATTGATCAATTTCACAAAATAAGGCTTGATTAAACAAAAATCCCAATTTATGCATAGTCAGAAAATTTACCCAAAAAACATGAAATAATGCATGAAAGCATGAAAAACAATGCAAAAGAAAGGGTATAAAGGTCTTACCGGCCTTAGAGGAGAAAAACCCTTGCAAAAAATTGGGAGGAAAACAACAAAAATTTGATGAGTGAGCTTGTCTGAGTCAGAGAAAGAGAGAAAAGTTTAAAACTTTTTGAAAAAGTGTGTTGAACGAGTCAAACCCTGATTTTTAAAAAAACTAATTCACAATATTCGATTGATCGAAAAATAGTTTCAATTAATCGAAACAAACAGAGGCTTACAGAAATTTTTAATTGTAATTTCGATTGATAGAAAAACAAACTCAATTAATCGAAATTGTAAAAAAAATGAATTTTTGAAAATCATTAGAATTTGATGCAACCTCTCCTCAAAGCATTGAAAAATATGAAATAAATGCATGAGTATGAGATGAAATGATATTCACAAACTCAAGATTTAAACCCAGTTTTCCAGAATTAAGATTCTCAAACAAAACTCCATTTTTTTTTTCTTAAGCAATAAATTGGTTGTGCATAAAACTCAAGGTATTTTTCAAACTTGGTTGGTCAGACCAGAAACACACACAATAACATGTACAATGTTTAGCAAAGAGTAACTTGTGTAGTGTGTACAACTAGCAAAAACTTGAGATACATGTGAAGTGATATATGAATAGAAATGAACTACAAAGTCTACAAAATCTATCATATAGAATTCAAAAGAGACTATCACCTAAAAAGTTACATCATGTAACTCCCACATCTCCTAGATCATAAGCTTGCAAACATGTAAGTTTCTTAAATTTTGCCTCATATTGTCCACACAAATTTTAGTTGTTTAGAAACTTATTAAAAGCCGGGATAATGTATACAACAATTTTAATTATGTGATTTGACATCAAGCCTAATAGTACACACCAATTTCAAGCATTAAGCAATTAAACCAAGGCTACAGCTTATGTTCTTTTTGTGCATGTGCTACATTTTCTCGAGCACAGAATCTTACGATATGCATTAAGGTGTTCATGATTGGCTAGTGAACAGTAGTGAAATGGTTATTTATACCTTTCTCAAAAGGATTAAGTCTGACAATCAAATAACATGTGACTTCAAGATTAAGATAAAGTGATAAATACTACAAACATCTTTCCCACACAACATGCACTACAAAGTTTCAACTAGTCAAGTGTAATAAATAAGCTCATCAAAGCTAAACAAGGTACAAAGATATGTTATGTGAAAATAAATTGACCAACCTTGTTTTCAAAAACTAAGAGAAAGAATACAAAACACAATTTGTTTCCTTTTCCCTTTTTTTATTTTTTATTTTATTTTTTAAAAAAAAATCATAGAATGAAATACATGAATGTTATACAATGCAAATCCTAGAAACAAAAAGGTAAAAGAAACCAAAGAACAAAGGTCACAAAAAATAAAATAATGAAGCATAAGGACCATGTCAGAAAGACTCAATTAGATCGAGCCTTTTGCATCCAAAATCTTTTAGATGATGTACTACGAGCATTGGAGTTCTTATTCACATTAGAGTGATTTCCAACTCCATGATTGGAATAAAAGTTTAAAGCCTTTACCAATTCACCAATAAGTGTCATAGGATCTTGTGCTTGAGGCACAGACACTTTCAGCTTATTTGCTCGCTTAGCTGCTTGTAGCTCATAACAATTTGGACAAATATGTCCAGACTTTCCACAAAAATGACAAACCCAAACAGGGTTACCATGCATCTTGTCCTTAGAAAGGGTAGACTTCTTAGGCTTAGACTCTTTTAGATCAACCTTAATCTTCCTAGGAGGTGTGACTTCTACAGGTTTGACAGTTTCACTCACAACCTCACTCACAAGGGGTTTAGAGGAAGAAGAAGGAACAAAATTTGTAGAATCAGGTGCAGACACAAAGATGCTTTCAACAAAACCTAATCCAGATTTGTCAGAATGAGCTTTTTGAATACTCAGCATTTGATCAAGTTTAGAACTAGCAGATCTACCAACAGATAAATTATTTTCTAAAGTTTTAACTTTATCAAGTAAGAGCATATTCTCAGTTTTCACATTGTTCAAAAGATCATCAGTATCAATCAAATTAGCAAGCAAATTTTTCATTTCAAGCTCAAGAGATGCAATTTTCTTTAAGCCTAATTCAACATTCATTACATCCTTTGTAGCAACTTTGCAAATTTTATTGTAGGCTTCTTGAAGATCTGCATTTTTAGAGAGTTCCCCATCAAAAGGGTTCTTTTCAACAAATACACTTTCATTAAATACAGCAGTAACAATGAAAGCAATGAAGTTTTCATCCTCGTCACATCCAGACTTATCATTAGAAACTTCATTATCACTAAGGGTTACAGCCATAGCCTTCCCCTTAGACCTCAAGTATGTGGGACATTAAGATTTCATGTGACCATACCTTTGACATCCAAAACACTAAGGATCCATAGAAATGTTTAAAGATTGACCAACTTTTTCTCTAGCTTTTTCATTGTAATTAACCTTAGTGGGATCATTCTTCCTAAAGTTTCTAAGTTCAACAGTGTTTGTACCTCTTGCCTTTCTATTATTATTTTTAAGAAAGTTTCTAAAGTTTTTGGCAAGTTAAGCAATCTCTATAGCAGAGAGCTCATCATCAAATCCACCAACATCAACATCATCAATAGACTTAAAAGCCATTGATTTGGATTTGTTAGTTTTGGATAGGTCTAACTCATAGGACTGAAGAGATCCTACAAGTTCATCAACAGGAATGGAGTCCACATCCTTACTCTCAGTGATGGTAGTCACTTTGGGTCTAAAGTCCTCAGTCAAGGATCTAAGAATCTTCCTAAAAATTTTAGGTTGATCATCGATTTCACCTAGATTATAAGCAGAATTAACAATATCATTCAGTTTAGCATAGAATTTATCAAAAAATTCATCATCAGACATCCTAATGCTTTCAAATCTAGATGTTAACTGCTGTAACTTATTAATTTTAACTGTCTTAGTGCCTTCATGCACAGTTTGGAGGATTTTCCAAGTAGTGTGAGTAACCTCAATATTAGAGATTCTCTTAAATTCCTCTATAGAAACAACGTTAAAGATGTCATTTATAGCTTTGCTATTGAACCCGACAGCTTCTTTTTGAGAAGTTTGCCACTCACTCACAGAAGTAATGGGCTTCTCCCATCCATATTCAACGGAGTTCCAGACTCTCTCATCAATTGATTTTAGGAATGCTTTCATCCTTACTTTCGAATAAGCATAATTATTCCCATCAAAGTGAGGAGAAACAACCAAAGAGTGTCCGTGTTCCATGACAACAGGGGTCAATGATCAACTCAGAAATCAAAAGATCTACAACAAGAGAACTACCTGCTCTGGCACCACTTGAATGGTTTTTAGACCCCTTAACCCAACTAGATTAACCTAGTTAATTAGCCAAGTGATTAACTTAGTCAAATTATGCAAATTTAGGTTATCATAATCAAACAATCATATCAAGTATATAGCAGCAGAAATATAAATAACACAAAGATATGATAACACAGGAAACCACACGGTTAAAACTTAGGGAGGATTTAACCTAGCTATCCTCAAGGTAAACTTGAATCCACTATCTTGAAAGAATCGAAGTTCATACAATAATACTTACAAGCCTCCACACTTAACTTCTTATTGCTATCCACCAGTAGAACTTACTGACACGACCACGTGCAAGCTCCGAGACCACGGACTCCTTCTTTCTTAGATTCTCCAACAAGTATAAGCACACTCGCTTGTGTATCTTTAAGCTTCAATGGCAGCAAATGAGTTGATCATCAAGATGTAGATAACATCTCCTCCTTGAAAACCCTAAGCTTTGTATAAAGGATAGGTCATCTAGATCTCACAAGAGATTTACACAAAACAGCAATATGAGCAACCTCTAAAACATGGCTAGGGTTTACCTTATATACCTAGGGCAAAAACATATAATCCTAAATGTTTTAGAAGTTAGGGCTGAGTTGGAATTCTGCCGAAAAAATGCATCTGACCTGATTTTCGATTGATCGAGCCTAAGCTTCGATCTATCGAACTAGGCCGAGAGGCACTATTAAATCCTGTATCATCTTGCTCTAACTTTACATAAATAATACAACTTTGAGCAAGTCTAAACAAGAATAAACAACCTGTTTTGATCATGGTTTGCCAACATTACATATTAGAGTTCTAAATACATTAAATCCTAAATCTTTAGAACCTAACATTATGTAAGAGGGGAAAACATGTATTTATTATGCTCTCGAAATACTGAATAATTACTCATGAGACTATATATTTTAGCATTGCGCATATATTATAATTATGTTTGTATATAAAACTACATATTATATCATTTAAAGAAAATATAATGTGTCAAGATTCTAATTGTAGGGACCAGGTTTGAGCACTTCTATAGATTGAGAGAGTGGACCCAACCCCAGCTTGCCCTTCAATGAATTTATAGAGAGTGGGCTCAAGAACTAGGCCCTAGCAAGGAATGCAACTGCCCTGCATGGTTGCATGTGGGCTTAATAACCTAAACATAAATTAGGGTGCACAATGATGCTCCTCGGATTTGTCTTCCGAAGCTTGGAGTTCTTATTATTTCTTTGAAGATTGATTACAAGGGTTGAGAGAATACAAGTTGCTACAGTGCCTCTTAATGCATATTTTCCGTCCCCTTTTCAAGAGAGACTCCTTACATTATATACACCTCTCTAAACTGATCCTAACCCTACATTCGTTGATCAGCCAGGCCACCACTTGAAAGCCTGTCCTATCAGCCGCATTCCCATTCCTCCTGTGGGTTGCAGCACCCAAGACAGCACTGTTCAGGAGTCCTATCCTCATTAATGCGGCCAGAACGTTAATTGAGGGCATTCAATGTGGAGGTGACAACTCGCCTTAGACTTGCTCCTTCACTGTGCTCCCATCGCTGATGCGTGGCACTTGCCCCTCTCCTCCTCGAATGTCCAAGAAGACCCCCCTTTAGTGGAGTGGTGCTCGTGTACTTCCGAGGTCTCGAATGTCCGAGGGCGAGGTCATCCTCGGATATGTTCCTTGGGGGCTAGACACCGCGCTTTCATCCTTAGACCCTACATGCATCCTCGGCGCGGGCCTTTGGGCCTGGCTTGAGGTGGGCCGAGGCTTCCTGATTTTCTGACCCCACAATAGCCCCTCAAAATCTTGCTGCACGCCTCCTCGGGCGGGGAAAAGGATTTTGACATCCTCGAGTCTGCTCCGTGCTTAGTCGAGCCTTACCCCCCGTTAGCACTGGGGTCTATTCATCTGCCCAAGGCGTGTTGCTGACGTTTTGGAATGCGTAACATGCCTCTCATTAAATTCAGGCGGCTCTGTGCTCCCCACGTTCAACGAGGCGTTACCAATCTAACGGTGGAGGTTTGTCTCGCATTTATAGGCGGAAAAACCCGCATGGTTCTTCGATTTGGGGTATAAATACCCATTCAAACTGCTTCTTCCTGTTTCCTATTTGCAATCAAGAATTCTCGCGTGCCCCTTCTGAGTTCAACCGCACTCTCACTTACATCTCCAGCACAAAAAGCCTGTCCGAGGAGCTCCTCCTCTTTCAGTAAGTCGCTCTATCCGTCTCTGAGCTCTCTTCCTCTTCACCCCTTCTTTTCCTTCGCCTGTTCTTTCTTAGTTCCTTTAGGCATCAATTGGGATGGGTAGGTTTAAGAAGTACGTCTACACTGAGGAGGCGATGGAGAAATTCATCGCCGACTATGAGATTCCTAGCAATGTAGGTCTGAGGTACTATGAGGATGGGGATTGGCTCTTACAAAGACAGGAGGGCGAAGTGGTGATTCCCGTTATCGCCTTCCTCGAAGGGGGGATGAGGATCCCCATGGGGCTGGTGATGAGGGGCTAGCTCACGCACTTCCGATTAGCCCTCACCCAGTGCACAATAAATGTCTTTAGGATTTTGGGCTGTGTGGACGCCCTGAACGAGAAGATAAGGCTAAGGTTGACCCACCATGACGTGAACTGGTGCTACAACCTTCAGCTCCTTAAGGGCAAGTCCTATTACCTGAAGACAAGGGATGACAGGGTATGGCTCATCCAGTGCCTCCCTGAGTCCAGCAAGGGGCTGAATGAGGATTTCCTTATCGTGTCCGAGGAGTGGCACGATGGCCTTCACTGCCCAACAACGGAGGGAATACTAGGTGGGGCAATGGGAGTAGGAGGGGGTTCAAGTTCTCTTGTCCTTTTCCTTTTTTTTTTTTCTTTTTTTTTTTTTTTTTTTTTTACTAATGTGATGGTGTTTTCTCCCTGCAGACTTGCACGACTTTGAGCGCCATTTCCACCTGGTCAACAGGGAGGATTTGCAGAAGGTACTGAAGGCATCAGTTTTTGTAAACGAGGACGACCATCAAGTTAGAGCCACCCACAAAATCTTGGGGTATTCTCCTATTCAGAAATCATTCCCGGTTCTGAAGCACGTGATCTGAGCAAACGATCCTCGGCTGTAGAAAATTACTGTGACCGAGGACGGATTTCTATTCCCCGAGGAGCCCTTTGATCCAGAAGTTGTCACCCTAGCCATCCCCTCTTCCTCCCACGTATTCGCCGAGGTTGCAGAGGAGGATCTAGAGTGGGAAGAGGAAGCGTTTGATGTTTTCGACCAGCTCGATCAGTCCGAGGAACCTCCAGGGGACTTGGGCGACCCTTGTTTGACCAAAGCAGACCTCCTTGCTTCAGAAGCCTCTCCTCTACCAACCCTAGCCGTCGCCTCTTCCTCCCACGTATTCGCCGAGGTTGCAGAGGAGGATCTAGAGCGAGAAGAGGAAGCATTTGATGTTTTCGACCAGCTCGATCAGTCCGAGGACCCTCCAGGGGACTTGGGCGACCCTTTTTTGACCAAAGTAGACCTCCTTACTTCAAAAGCCTCTCCTTTGCCAACAATGGGTTACAAGAGGAAACCCCACACCAGCTTGTTGGACTTGATCGAAGGTCAACCAGGGAAGTCCCAACAAAAGCTTCCTCGTCATCCTCCCAAGACTCAGTCTGTTCAGACGAGGTCGACTTCTGCCCAGCAGAAGCTTCCCCCCTCCTCCTCCTCCTCCTTCTCAGACGAGCCTGCCTTCTGGGTCCATGCCCGCCGAACCCAAAAAGAAGAAGGATAAGGGCAAAAGGCTTATGAAGGATAAGCCAGTGTCCTCGCAGGAGGAGGACAACACTCTGCGGCCGTCTAAGCATATTAAGATAGGCAGCAAGAGCCAGGACAGGAAGGTCGTCACCACTTCATCTGAGGCTCAAGCTTGGCTCCCAGCCCCAATGCTCCATGGGGAGCCCTTGAGGGATGACACCTCCCTCAGAGACTTCAATGAGGGCGAAGGCGCGCACGTGGCTGACGCGCTAGAGAGGTGCCTACTGCTCCCGGCGGACATGGCTGAGCTGGACTCTTTGAGGAGCAAGCAGATCTTCCTCAGTCTTAAGCGATATCTGGGGATGGTAAGAACTATGATTTAAACTCCCCCCCTCCCTCTTTTATTTTCTTCTTTTTTTTTTTTTTTTTTTTTTTTTTTTTTTTTTTTTTTGGAGTTGGGCTTATAGTGCATTGGTTACTTTGGCAGGCAGGCTGTCCAGGCCACCTATAGGTTGTAGGCGGCGGCCAACGACCAGGGGAAGGCCCTCGACCTGAAGCGTGAGAGGCGCTTTCAGGCTACTTGGACCCTCAAGACCTCCGAGGCTGACCTCGCCAAGGCCAGGGAGGAGTTGAAGGCGATGACCAGAGCTCGGGACAGCGCGGAGTCAGGTCTTGCTGGTGCCTAGAACCAGGCCAGAGAGTAGACAAGCCGCCTAGGCGAGCGGAGAAGCAGCTGAGGATCGCGAAGGAGCTGATCACAGATCTTCAAGTTAAGGTGGCTGCGACCGAGGGGGCCTAGAGGGAGGCAGAGTGGGCCAAAGACGAGGCTCAACGGGCTAAGGTCGAGGCAGATTTTGGTAGGAAGGAGGCCCTGGCTGCCAAGGAGGAAGCCGAGACTGCAGCCTATGCTGAGGGGGTGGCTGAGATAGAGGCTCTTTATAAAGCTCAAGTTCCGGGGATATGTAGGCGTTACTACTCCTAGGTCTGGGCTGAGGCCCTCAAACAAGTTGGTGTGGAGGCCTCGTCCGACCTGTGGAAGGTGGAGAGCGTATACTACCCCCTGCCATCTGCGAGGCCGCCCCTGATGGCGCCGAGGCTGGGAAGGTTGTTGAGGAGGTAAGGGCTGCTGAACCAAGGGAAGACCCGAGTGAGGAGGCGCCCCAAGAGGTAGCAGAGGTCTCTTCTGGTGCTTAGATCCCCACCACCGAGGAAGCAGCCATTCTCGCTGTACCTCTGCAATCCGTCCCCTTAGGCCAGAGCTCAGAGGACATTGAGGCTGCCCCTATCCAGCCATCTACGGGGGATGAGACTGAGCAGAAGGAGTAGATCCCTTGGCATCTCGGTCCAACCTGCCTTTGCCGTTCGCTTGATCTTTTCCTATCCTTCCTTTTTTTTTTTTTTTTTGTTGTTCTTCTTTTCCCCCTTTTTTTTTTTATTAATTTTTTTTATGTAATGTGGCTCTTGCCACGCAACTTCTATGGACTTATCATTGTAATGGGAGTTTAATTTCCCTTTTTATCTATTTTGGTTGCTTATTTGCTTGCATGCTATCTGCTTCCTCTCTTTTCTTTTTATTTGCATGATTTTAACTTGAATTGTATCTTGGCCAATCACGTCAGTAACAATGATAATGGGAAGGAATGTATGCATGGGCAATCCCCTTATGTCTCAACGGCTAGGTAGGGTTTTGATCCTTCCTAACTTAGGATATTTTGAAGTAGTTAGTTTCCCCATAGGCTTGAGTCCGAGGACCATGCAATGCCTTGGTTCTGTCTAACACTTAGGATACTTTAAAGTAGTTAGTTTCCTCACAGGCTTGAGTCCGAGGACCATGCAATGCCTTGGTTCTGTCTAACACTTAGGATATTTTAAAGTAGTTAGTTTCCCTATAGGCTTGAGTCTGAGGACCATGCAATGCCTTGGTTCTGTCTAACACTTAGGATATTTTGAAGTAGCTAGTTTCCACATAGGCTTGAGTACGAGGACCATGTAATGCCTTGATTCTGTCTAACACTTAGGAGATTTTGAAGTAGTTAGTTTCCCCATAGGCTTGAGTCCGAAGACCATGCAATGCCTTGGTTCTATCTAACACTTAGGATATTTTAAAGTAATTAGTTTTCCCATAGGCTTGAGTCCGAGGACCATGTAATGCCTTGGTTCTGTCTAACACTTAGGATATTTTAAAGTAGTTAGTTTCCCAATAGGCTTGAGTTCGAGGACCATGCAATGCCTTGGTTCTGTCTAACACTTAGGATATTTTAAAGTAGTTAGTTTCCCCATAGACTTGAGTCCGAGGACCATGCAATGCCTTGGTTCTGTCTAACACTTAGGATACTTTAAAGTAGTTAGTTTCCCCATAGGTTTGAGTCCGAGGACCATGCAATGCCTTGGTTCTGTCTAACACTTAGGATACTTTAAAGTAGTTAGTTTCCCTATAGGCTTGAGTCCGAGGACCATGCAATGCCTTGGTTTTGTCTAACACTTAGGATATTTTGAATTTGTTAGTTTCTTCATAGGCTTGAGTCCGAGGACCATGCAATGCCTTGGTTCTGTCTAACACTTAGGATATTTTGAAGTAGTTAGTTTCCCCATAGGCTTGAGTCCGAAGACCATGCAATGCTTTGGTTCTGTCTAACACTTAGGATATTTTAAAGTAGTTAGTTTTCCTATAGGCTTGAGTCCGAGGACCATGTAATGCCTTGGTTCTGTCTAACACTTGGGATATTTTGAAGTAGTTAGTTTCCCCATAGGCTTGAGTTCGAGGACCATGCAATGCCTTGGTTCTGTCTAACACTTAGGATATTTTGAAGTAGTTAGTTTTCCCATAGAGTTGAGTCCGAGGACCATGGAATGCCTTGGTTCTGTCTAATACTTAGGATATTTTGAAGTAGTTAGTTTCCCCATAGGCTTGAGTCCGAGGACCATGCAATGCCTTGGTTCTGTCTAACACTTGGTCTTTGCCGTCAAAACGCGAGATACATAGTCGTGATAGGGTAAGCATTTGAATCCAAAAAGGCTTCTTCATTAATAATAATACCTTTTCAGGTTATTTACATTCCACGGATGAGGTACAGGTTTTTCCTCTAGATCTTCTAAGTAGTATGCACCTATCCCCGCTACTGACGTAATTCGGTAGGGCCCCTCCCAGTTGGGTGCCAGCTTTCCCCAAGAAGGGTTCTTAGCAGCCCATATGACTTTTCTCAGCACCAGGTCCCCTGGTGTTAGTGGTCTGAGTCTCACATTGGTATTATACCCCTGCTTGAGTTTTTGTTGGTAATAGGCCAACTGGATCATCGCTCGTTCCCTTTGTTCGTCTACCAGGTCCAGGCTCCTTGCTAGCAGTTCATCATTGTTGCCTAGGGTGAAGAGCTCGTCCTTAGCGACGAGAAGCTTGTTTCTAGGGGGATCACCGCCTCGGCACCATAAGTTAAGGCGAAAGGTGTTTCCCCCGCTGACCGCTGGGGCGTGGTCTGGTATGTCCAGAGAACGTGGGGCAGCTCCTCTACCCAATTCCTTTGGCATCGTCTAGTCTCTTCTTAAGCCCATTGATGATGACCTTGTTGATAGCCTTGGCTTGTCCGTTTCCCTGAGGGTAGGCGAGCGTTGAGTATCTGTTTGTGATCCCAAGTTCATAACAGTACCTCTTGAAGGCCTTGCTATCGAATTGGAGCTCATTATCCGAGATGAGGGTGTGGGGGACCCCAAATCATGTCACGATGTTCCTCCAAAGGAATTTCTTTGCGTCTACGTCCCTGATGTTGGCCAGTGGCTCGGCCTCGACCCACTTGGTAAAGTAGTCCATGGCCACCAATAGATACTTCTTATTCCCTGGCGCTCTGGGGAACGATCCTACAATGTCCAAGCCCCATTAGGCGAACGGCCATGGACTGGACAAGGGATTAAGGACCCCTCCCGGCTGATGGATATTCGGGGCGAACCTTTGGCACCGGTCACACTTCTTGACATACTCCTGGGCCTCTTGCTGCATCCCTGGCCACCAGTATCCTTGTGTGACGGCTCGGTGAGACAAGGATCTCCCCCCTGTATAGCTCCCGCAGATTCCCTCGTGTAGCTCTTCGAGCAGTAATTCCGCTGCTTCGGGGTGGACGCACAGCAGGTATGGCCCTGAGTAAAAGCGTTTGTATAGTTTGTGATCTTCGGACAACTAGAATCGGGGAGCCTTTCTTTGTACTTTCTCAGCCTCTGACTTATCTTGGGGCAGGATATCATCTTTGAAGAATCTCACAATGGGGTCCATCCAGCTGGGACCCTCTCCGACACTAAGGATGGGGATTGCTTCCTTTGCCACCTCACTCACCCTCTCCAGATGCTCCACAAGTATGATCCGAGGTAGACCGTCTGCCGAGGAAGTTGCGAGTGTGGCTAATGAATCGGCATGGTTGTTCCCACCCCTGGGGATATAAGACAGACTGAAAGGGTCGAAGTCCGATTGCAAGCGCTTGACCTGGCTCAAGTATTCTTGCATTCTCGGATCTCAGGCTTCCATCTCTCCCTTTACCTGTCCTACTACCAGTCTCGAGTCTGAGTACATCTCTACCGACTTTCCTCCCATTTTCTATACCATGGCCATACCTTGCAATAAGGCCTCGTACTCGGCCTCGTTATTTATGGCCGGGAATCCGAGCCTCAGGGATTTCTCTATGACATGATTTTGAGGGGACACTAAGACTAGTCCTACTCCTGACCCTCTTTGGTTTGCCGCGCCATCGACATATACTTTCCAGCATGGTGGCCTCGGGACAGAGACCGCTCCAACTGGCCTCTCATCGCGATCCTTCCCTCAGTTCCCACTTTCATAGTTGGCTCAACGAACTCCGCCGTCAAGTCTGCCAAAACTTGGCCCTTTATGGCAATCCGAGGCATGTATTTAACGTCAAAGGCCCCCAGGACGATATTCCACTTTGCAATTCTTCCCATGTAGTCGGCGGCCCGAAGTACAAACTTCAAGGGTAGTTAGGTTAAGACGACCACTGTGTGAGCCTGGAAGTAATGAAGCAGCTTTCGCGTAGCATGGACCACGGCAAGTATGGCTTTCTTCAAGGGTAAGTACTTGACCTTGGCTTCGAGTAATGACTTGCTAACGTAGTAGACCGGTTTTTGGATGCCACTGTCATCTCGTATCAGCACTAGGCTCACAGCGTGGTGCGCCACAGCAATATATGCGTATAGGACCTCGTTGGCCTCCAGTTTAGACATGATGGGTGGCCGTGCTAGGTAATCTTTGAGTTGTTGGAAGGTCGTGGCACATTCTTTGGACCACTCAAATCCCTTCCACTTGTTGAGTAGGAGATAGAACAGTCTGCATCGGTCGGCTGACCTGGAAATGAATTGATTCAGGGCCGCGATCATTCCAGCAAGCCTTTGGATCTCTTTGGGGTTTTGCGGAGGCCTTAGGTTTTGGATAGCTCTGATTTGGTTGGGGTCAACCTCGATCCCCCGATGGGTGATGATGTAGCCTAGGAACTTGCTAGACCCCACGCCAAACGAGCACTTGGATGCATTTAGTCGTAGCCTGTGCTTTCTGAGGACGTCGAATATACAACCGAGGTCCCACAGGTGCTCGGACACCAATTTGCTCTTCACCACCATATCATCAACGTAGATCTCAATGTTTTTGTTCAGCAACGGCTCGAACATTCTCGTCATCATCCTCTGACAGGTAGATTTAGCGTTCTTCAGGCCGAATGACATCACCTTGTAGTGGTAGTTCTCGATGGGCGTCACAAAGGCCGTCTTCTCCTGATCCTCCAAGGCTAATGGGATCTGGTGATAGCCCTGAAAGGCGTCTAGGAAGCTCATCCGAGGATGGCCTGTGGTTGCATCCACCAGCTGGTCTATCCGTGGCATTGGGAAAGGGTCCTTTGGGCATGCTTTATTCAGGTTCATGAAGTCCACGCAAACCCTCCATTTCCCACTTTTCTTCTTGACCACCACAGTGTTGGCCAACCACTCGGGGTAGAAGACCTCTTTAATAGCCCCCCCACGCTTAAGTTTATTGACCTCTTCCTTGACTGCCTCGGCGTGCTCCTTTGACGGGCGTCGGGGTGGTTGCTTTTGAGGGTCACCGAAGGGTTGACGTTAAGGCGGTGACAAATAAAGGATGGGTCAATCCCTGGGGCGTCGTAGGGGTCCCATGTGAACACGTCAAGGTTACTTTTGAGAAACTTAAGCAACTCCTCCTTCTCTCGGGGAGGCAGTTAAGTTCCGACCTGAAAGAACCTTTCCTGGTCGTCATCGATGACCACTTTTTCTAGGCCTTCGAGCCTTGCTTCCTCGGCGGCCGTGTCAACTGGTGCCACCGAGGTGGTTAACTGCTATAAGTTTTCGGCCATGGTGGCCGAGGGCTCCGTATCTTGCGGACGTGAGGTGGCTGCGACCATACACCACCTTGCCATTGACTAGCACCCTTGGATCTCGAGGATTCGGCTTCCAAATGGGAATTTCACTTTCTGGTGCAAGGAAGAGGCGACGCCTCCCAAGGTGTACAATGGCAGTGTAGGGGAAGTACATGTTCACCACAATAAATTCCACCTCCACTACTTCTGGGCCAGTCTGGATGGGCAGCCTGATTATGCCCTCCGAGACGACTAGCTTCCCATCAAAGCTCATCAAGGGGGAGCTATAGGGCAACAAGTCCTCGGGCTTTAGCCCCAGCCCCTTATAAAGGTCGAGGTACATGACCTTCGCTGCACTGCCACCGTCCACCATCACCTTTTTGACGTTATAGCCCCCAATCCTGAGGGTGATTACCAAAGAGTCGTCGTGGGGTTGGGTGTTCCCATTCTTGTCTTCCTCCAAAAAAGTCAGGGTCGAGTGACAGCCTCTTATGGCCCTCTTTGGCTCTGACTGGGACTCCTCGGTGGCCACTTGGGCCACGGACAGTACTCGTTAGGGGCGCATGCCTGTTCTTCCTAGCGCAGCCAAGATCACATTAATCGTTCCAGCGGGCTACCCCATGCTGGTGTCCCTCCGCGGCTCCTGGTAGGTCTGGACTTGCTAGCTATTGGAATGGTGTAGGAGATGCTTCAGCCTCCCCTCCCAGACTAACTGGTCCAGGTAGTTCCAGAGATTCCTGCAGTCCTCCGTAGTGTGCCCGTGGTCTTGGTGATATTGGCAGTAGTGGTTCTGATTACGCTTCTCAGGATCCCCCGACATCTTATTCGGCCACTTGAAATATGGTTTGTTCTTGATCTTTTCCAGCACCCTGTGCAGCGGTTCTCGAAACACAGCGCCAACAGCCCGGGCGTTTGTCACCCCAGATTGCCCTGTGAAATCTCTTCTCGGACTGGCGTTGTTATATTGGTTCGACTTGGAATCCCTCCTCTCCTAAAGGATAGCTTTCTCCTTCCCCTTGCCTTGTAGCCAATCTTCCTCCACCCGTTTGTATTTGTCGATCCGGTCCATTAGCTACCGCACGCTGGTGGCGGGCTTACCAGTTAAGGACTTCCTCAGGCCGTGCCCCATCGGGAGCTCGTTCTTGAACGTGTTGATGGTGACATCATCGTACTTGCCGTCCAGCTCGTTGTAAATCTCCCAATACTTGTCCGAGTAAGCCTTGAGGGTCTCGTTATCGCGCATGGTCAGGGACAGCAACGCGCTCATGGGCCGTGGAGGTCTGCTGTTCGTGACAAAACGGGAACTAAAGGCCTGGGTCAGCTGTTTGTACGAGTCTACGGAATTCGTCCTCAAGCTGTTGAACCACCTCATTGCCATAGGCCCTAAGCTGGACGGGAAGACTTTGCACATCAGCGCCTCGTTCTTAGAGTGAACGGCCATCCTCTGATTGAACTGGCTCACATGCTCCACGGGGTCCGTTTTGCCATTATAAACGGTGAAGGTTGGCTGCTGGAACCTCCAAGGGAGCTCTGCCTCGTCTATGCGACGCGTAAAGAGCGACCTGGAGAGCCGATCTAGCACCCTGCTCATGGCGTCATTCCCAAGCCCTTAGGGGAGGGGCTACCATGCCTACGGCTCTGATAGTGCTCATCCTCGGGGGTGTCGTCGACCTTTACCTGTAGTCATCATCACTTTCATCATCAGAGGGTAAGTTAAGGCTCGGATCGCTTTCGCTGTGCATGGCGCAACTTTTTCTTCAGGTCGTCTATCTCTCACTGGATGGCCGCCTTATCGTCCCGCCTCTGGAAGGCGTGACTCTTATCCTCTCGCAGTCGCGTGGCTAGGTCGTTATCGCCTCCCTGGGGCAAGCGGTCGCTTCTATGCATGTGGCTTTCGCTAGTTTGCGAAGTGTGCACGCTTCCTTCTCAGAATTGTCCGTTCTCCTCGTTCTGGTCGTGCCCCGCATCGCCATAGTCATTCGGACGTTGGGGTCTAGCTGGTTCGTGTCGATGGGAACTCCCTTAGTGAGGGTCTGACCCTACCATGCCTGGCTGTTGTCCTTACTGACGCACGAGTTCTCCCCACAAACGGCGCCAATTGTAGGGACTAGGTTTGAGCACTTCTACGGGTTGAGAGAGTGGACCTAAGCCCAGCTTGCCCTTCAATGAATTTATAGAGAGTGGGCTCAAGAACTAGGCCCTAGCAAGGAATGCAACTGCCCTGCATGGTTGCATGTGGGCTTAATAACCTAAACATAAATTGGGGTGCACAATGATGCTCCTCAGATTTGTCTTCTGGAGCTTGGAGTTCTTATTATTTCTTTGAAAATTGATTACAAGGGTTGAGAAAATACAAGTTGCTACAGTGACTCTTAATGCAGATATTTCGTCCCCCTTTCAAGAGAGACTCCTTACATTATATACACCTCTCTAAACTGATCCTAACCCTACATTCGTTGATCAGTCAGGCCACCACTTGAGAGCCTGTCCCATCAGCCGCATTCTCATTCCTCCTATGGGTTGCAGCACCCAAGACAGCATTGTTCAGGAGTCCTATCCTCATTAATGCGGCCAGAACGTTAGTTGAGGGCATTCAATGTGGAGCTGGCAGCTCGCCTTAGACTTGCTCCTTCACTGTGCTCCCGTCGCCGACGCGTGGTACTTGCCCCTCTCCTCCTCGGATGTTCAAGAAGACCCCCCTTTGGTGGAGTGGTGCTCGTGTACTTCTGAGGTCTCGGATGTACGAGGGCGGGGTCATCCTCGGATATGTTCCTTGGGGGCTAGACACCGCGTTTTCATCCTCGGACCCCACATGCATCCTCGGCGCAAGCCTTTGGGCCTGGCTTGAGGTGGGCCGAGGCTGCTTGATTTTCTGGCCCCACACTAATAATATATAATATTTATAAATTTAAATTTAATTAAAAATATATATATTAAAATAATGACGTGTAAATTTGTGGAATTTCAAAAGTTTATGTCACAATATTATAAGATCAACCAAACAATCCAACATCTTCAATTTTATTTATACATCATAGATTATAGACATATGTAATTCCAATTTGTTAAAGTAAGTGTGATGTGGGTTTTCCTTAAGATTTGCTCCTTATTGTTCCATTAGATGCGTTTAGCTTCTATTTTGCACTAGGCTTTTGCTTGGGCTGAAACTTCTTTCTAAAAATCCAACCATGCCTCAACTAGCAGTGGCACCCAAATAATGCTTGTAGTACTAATTACTTGGTCTTGTCTTAGACAAAAAATAAATAACATTAGAGTTGGTGAGTTAAGCATTACATTTACATTAGTTGCAGGTTTATTTCCATCATTTGCAAGTCAATGAAGGTACTATTAACGAACAATGAAATTGATGTTCTAACTACCCTATTATATATATATATATATGTGTGTGTGTATATGTATGTATAATTCCATATAAATAACTCCAATTTCTTGCAAGAAATAATTGAAATTAGGCCTAGTGTTGTTTCAAAAGCACACTAGAGAAAATTACATCAATCTAAGGGCCCGTTTGGTAATAGATTTTTAGTAACATTGTTTAAGTTTTGTAAAAATATGGATAGGTGAAAAAGTGAATGGAAATATGTGTTATAGTATTTAAATAATAATTTTCGTTGTTTAAATACGGTTGCCTTTGAGCCTCATGGTATGCAATATATATACAGAATAAAGGTGAACAAAAGAAAGGGGGCTTGGATAAGGAAAAGGGATGTAGGATTAACTTACCAACTACAAAGACTCTGTTCCTTGTCGTCATCAATTTTTAAGTAAACCATATTCTTGGAATACTCAACTCGTGTTTGCAATGACAGGGTTGTGATGGATCAAACCTGCTAGATGACACAGAAAATTTCATTAGTGAGAAGACAGCGTTGCTAAATACGAATTCACTTAGGGGTTTCGAAGTTGTCGATGAAATCAAAGCAGTGGTCGACAAATATTGCAATGCTAGTGTGGTTTCATGTGCAGACATCTTAGCTGTAGCAGCTCGTGATTCTGTTGAAATTGTGAGTGTTGGTATAACCTTCTATTCGATGTAATACAATAAATTTTCTAAGACAAAATCTTAATATATCTTATTATTGTGCTTTGTGTTTTAGTTGGGAGGTCATTTCTTTTTCTTCGAACTGTAATTAGGCAGAAGAGACGTAAGAAATGCAAGCTTGAAAGATTCAAATGACTCTCTTCCAAAGCCCTTTGCCGACTTCACTGAGCTTACCTTTAACTTTCAATCTTGTGGGCTAGACTTGAGAGACCCTATTGTCCTCTCAAGGGCCCACATCATTGGACTTGCAAAGTGCATCACCTTCCGTCCTAGGATTTACAATGATACCAACATATTGACAAAATCTTTGCAACCTACATGCAACAATGGTGCCCTGTAAGTGGAGGAGATAACAACACAGCGCCACTCGATGCAACTCCAGCGGAACTCAGTACAGTGTACTACAAGTCTTTGCTGGAAAATAAGGGTCTCCTTCATTCTGATCAGGAGCTCTTCAAGAATAACGGTTGTGACAGTGATAAGCTAGTGTGGTACTACAGCTACAACCCTGGTGGTTTTGCTAAAGGCTTTGGTGTTTCCATGATCAAGATGGGTAATATTAAACCTCTCACTAGCAATGTCAGAGAGGTTAGGCTGAATTGCGTGAAACTCAACTAGCAGAACAGTTCTGTAAGGTTGAATTTAATCAACTATTGTATTGGCTTTATTTCGTGCCAAATTTGCTTGTAATTTAGTAATTAGTAACCCTGTATTTAGGTGGGAATCATGTAAGGGTAGTGAGTGAGAGAGTGTGAAGAAATGCTCGAGATTGTGCAAGAATGCAGAAACTCGTGGCTGGGACTCGCGGGTGATTAGCAAGCCGCCAAATGCAGCACACGAGTGAAGCGTGCGAGAAGATGAACAGTCGCGCTAGTTGGAGCACTACAACTCAAAAAGTCCACCCTGGCCATTCTGTTATCTCACGGCTTGAACTCGCGACTTAGTCAAGCCGCGAGGCCAAGCTGCCAGACCACCCTGTTTGGAAAAAACTGACTCTTCGCATTTCATTCTCACCCAAGTATAAATAGTCCTTATACCCACGAAATATAGAGAGCTTCCAGAGAGAATTTTAAGAGAGAAACTCTAGAAAAAAACAAGATTGATTTATCCACAATCTTCACATAGAGACTCTTCAAATTCCTGTACTCTCATCCTCTCCATTGTTACATCCTTGAGAGGTTCTTATCCAAATCCTTTTCTCACCATACCCACATCTGTGAGAAGACTTTTTGGTGCTTTGGGAAGCAGTTAAGAAGGGACCAATAGTTATTAGTTGATGCTATGGGTTATAGCGGAATCCGAGAAGCTAGAAAAGACAAAGGTTTGGCGTAACCTCGTTGGAGCAAAAAGCTTAGAAAGCTTAAATACCTGGGTAGATTAGGCTTTGAGGATCTATTGCTGTTCATGTATCCCAACTTCATTTTCTAGTGGATTATTAACCGCTTGGAGGGCGGCGGAGAGGTTTTATGCCGAGGGCTTCGATTTCCTCTTCAATAACACATCGTTGTGTTGTCCTTGTATTTGCATCTCTCTTCCCTTAATCTTTGCCATTTAATTTCTATTGTAGATGTGATTTTATTTAGTTTAGATTGTTTATCAATTCATGTATAAGCTTATAATCATTTTCCGCATATACATTGTTTGATATAAAGCTTGAATTAGTAATTTGTATTTTGCGGGTCTAAACGTTCATAGTGTTTTCAACGCTATTTAAACATTCAAGTTCCTCCCCTGAAAAGAAACAATGAATTTGTGTTAAAGGTTTTTAAGCCTCATTCAATAATGCGGCAAATATAACATTTGCGTGAATGTTCTTCATAATTAATTTTTTTTTCCCCTTTTTAGCTTAGCTTAGCTTGTCTTGACAGTCATTGTTAATGGCTTCAAAAGTAGTGTATACTATTTTATGATGTATTGAAAAATAATGACACTAGTAATTATCTATCCAAAAAGTTGTTGATTAAAATTAGGGATAATTACAGTTACCCACCTGAGGTTTGGCCCATGTGTGTTTTGCCTACTTGTGATTTAAAATTTTATACTTTGCCTACCTAAGGTTTGTTCCATTAGCCTTCCGTAACCCACCTCTCCATTTTGCTGTTAGAAAAACACATTTTTAGGCAAAAACTAATATAACAAGAATCAAAAAGTTAGGGTTTTTTTATTGCTCATGAACTTCAATGAGAACAAAGTGGAGGAATAACACACCAATCAAATGGCTCAATTAAATTATTTTTAATGTATAACAATATCAACAATTTCACAACAACTCAAAATTTTGAACCAAATTTTACAAGAAGACCAACATCTTAAAACAACCAACAAAGTTATCAGAGGCACCCAAAACAGATTTTGAGGGAGGCTACTGGTTCTTTACTGGAGTATTAGAGGCTACAAAATGCACAGGTATAGCCTGGGAAAGAAGGTACTAAATGCTGGCTTCGCTCTTCACTGGGTTATGGTTTTGGGTTTGGTTCAACTTAGTGTAAAGGGTCTTTGGGAAATAAAAGGATGGGCATAATGGAATTTGGCTTCGTAAACCAGGTTGCTGGTGGGCATAATTTGTATACAAAAGTTTTTCTACATCAATGAAATTTCTAACAATTACCTCAAAAAAAAAAAAAAAAAAAAATCCCAAAGCAAATATTTGCCTCAAGTGAGCTGTAAGCTATGTCCATCTAGATTTCTTCCCCAACCACTATCATCCCTCAATGTCCTTCTCTCCAACGAAAATCACACAAAGTGAACTTGTTGAACTACACTTCTCCATTACACATATCCACCCATATGTATAGAAGGACTGGTGGGTCAAGTGAGGCTTGTGTAAATTTGGTTGCCTAAACATCACTATAGGCTTGTGACTGGTGGTTCTTGTTATATTTGTTTTTGCCTAAAAATATGTTTTTCTAACAGCAAACGGAGAGGTGGGTTACGGAAGGCTAACGGAACTAACCTTAGGTAGGCAAAGTGTAAAATTTTAAACCACATGTAGACAAAGTGCAAACGGGCCAAACCTCAGGTGGGTTTACTGCAATTATCCCTTAAAATTATCATACAGTTTGTAGATCTTTTGGGCAACATTAATGTTACAAAATTTATAAGAATACCGCAAATTCCCTGAATCATGGTAGGTGGAAAATACCCGGTTTAATTCAGGGACAGATCCACAGGTGGGGCCAAGGGGGCCCGGGCCCCCCTGGTCCAAAGCAAAAAAAAAAAAAAAAAATGCTTATAATGATTATATATATATATATATATATATATATATTCAAGAATTGTACCTCAATGTTCCAAAAATTTGGACTCCCTCCCTTTCAATTAGCCTAACCCAACTAGCGACTACCCAACTAAAAAACTTAACAAAAACAAAATTTTAAAATAAAAAATAAAAAATCTCAGTCAGCCTAGTATTAGAGTACTAGCATTAGGTGTTCTAAATGGTAAATATTAAGGGGCTATTTGATATGGTATTTTAAGTAACACTTTTCAGCTTTTAAACAACATTTTACGTATTTTCACACTTTTTCACCCACACGTATTTACAAAAAGGAAGATAACAGAATTATAATTGGCATGTACTTACCTAGCTATAGAAGCAACTGATCAATGTTATAAAAATAAATAAATAAATAAAAAAACAAAAAAAAAACAACTGATCAAACTATAATACATTGACGTTTGATTAATAAACTGATCAATCATCAAACTATCATACATTGACATTTGAATAAAAAAGGACGGTGTCTAACTGTCTATTACACACTACCTATTTACCTACAAAGTACACATTTTAGTTTTTGAATTTAAATCATGTGTTTAGTGTATACAACAAGGCATGTGTAAGAGACCCTTTAAAAAAATCTAACAAACAATAAACTGATTTTGTACCACTGCCCGTATATATACAGCCTCGCTCAACACATGGCGTGGCAGATTATATTCACAATTGTTGAGATAATAGTTTGTAATTAGTATATAGTAAAAATGATATCAGTAGTGGATCATGTAAAAGTAGTGTATTACAAATCGCAATCTGCTGCCTTAACAAATTATAAAAAAATGTTGTGAAATTTTTTGTGTTTGTAGTATTATTGATGAAGATAAATTAGTCCCTAACTTAGATACTACTAAAGTTTGAAATAATTTTTAAATTAAAATTTGTTCATTCGTTGGAAGTTGATAGAATTAAAATTATAATTAAAAATGGGACCAAATGGGCTTCTATCCTTTTCGGGCAAATTATATAGGGAAATGCCCCTCTTTTAAAACTCGATTTTTGATAAATCGAGTTAGGCCCTATAGTTGCGTTTTTAAGGAGCCTATAGTGACGTTTTAAGGACCTATAGTGACGTTTTTTAACTCGACTTCAATGAAATCGAGTTATAGGCAATGAAATCATCCTATAGTGGCATTTTTTTACCTATAACTCGATTTCTTTAAAGTCGAGTTAAAAAACGTCACTATAGGTCCTTAAAACGTCACTATAGGCTCCTTAAAATGCCACTCTAGGGTTTCAGAATTTTTTTTTTCTAACTCAATTTATCAAAAATCGAGTTTTAAAAAAGGGGCATTTTCCTATTTAGTCTGAAAAGTGGGGCATTTCCTGATATAATTTGCCCGAAAAGGGTAGAAGTCCATTTTGTCCATTAAAAATGTTATTTTTTACACCCCAAAACACTAGCATAACTTTGATGTGTCTTCAATTATTTTTTTCTCAATTTCTTTGAGTACTAACAACTTAGCATCTTACATGTTGAATCTTTTAATTACCCTTTTGATGAGTTCTTCTAAGACAACCACAGTTTTCATGCTTCCTTATCCCTAAAATATCCCTTCCCAAAATGTTCTTAGCAGCGCCCAGGTCTTTCATGTTAAATTCCTTGTGCAACAAAGACTTTAACCCGTCAACCTCACATATGCTCTTAGTAGAAATTGACATATCATCCACATACAATAGTAGAAAAATATAAAAACCATCATCAAACATTCTAACATATACACATCAACCATACTCAACATGAATAATGGACCTAGATCATATAAGAATCAAACTATTGTCTAGGAGGTCGCTTAAGTCCATAGTGTGACTTCTTCAAAGACAAGATTTTATGTACCAGTTTGTTTGAATCCCTTTGGTTGTTCCATGAAGATCTCTTCCTCCCAATTCCCAAGAAGAAATTTTGTATTCACGTCTAGTTGTTCCAATTCCAAATCATGATATGCTACCAAGGCTAGCTAACACTACCTTGATAGAAGTATACCTAACCATGCAGGGGGGAATGGGGGGTAGGGGGGGGGGGGGACCTCATCATAGTTAGTCTCTTCAATTTTTTATCTTCCTTTTCTAAATTTTTTTTTCCTGCTTTCTGAACACCTATAGACAACTTATTGGTTTCTTTCCCTTTAAAAGCTCTTATCAATAACTCATAATTCTTGTTGTTATTCAAGGATTTCATCTCATTCTCTAAAGCTTCCATCCAATTGTTCCTTTCAGAGCTATTAATTGTTTCCTAAAAAGTGGAGGTCCTTGCTACTAGTTAGCAAGGCACAAGAAGCAAGATCCTCGAAAACTATACCTAACCTGATATGGGTAAAATTGTACTAGATGCTCACCCTTGCAAATGTATAAGATGACACTCCAAATAAACCCAATGGGATCCATTGGCAAGAGACGAAGTTAGGAAGTCCACGAGGCACACCTCAGAGCTGACACCATCATGAAGCCGACGCCAATAAAGCTAAAGGGATTGGGAGAAGCTGGCGATCCTGACATGGCTTTGCTTGATCTCCACGATTGCATATATAAGGAAAAATCTTGCACTTCACATTTACTGCTAATCAAAAGGATTCCTACAACGAAAGGGTTCCACCAAATACACTCATAAAGACTCCTATAAGGAAAAGACTTCTAGCCCAAGGAGAAGAGGTCAACCCTCTACTACTATATAAGCACCAATACCCTCACTAACCAAGATATGCATAATTCACCCCAGCTTTGGCACTCTAGAGTTGTGAGAAATTCTAACTTGACCTTCGAAGGGTATTTGGCCGGCACCACACCGGTGTTCTCTGTCAGGTCTTTTCTTTTTGTTGTGTAGGTTTTGTTACGAGCATGTGAGGACTGTGTGACTTACTGGTGGTTTTTTTGGCATCATCATAACCTATGGTCTTATGTTGCGTTTATAAGGTTTGCTTGTCAGATATTGTGTGTTGTGGTGATCTTGATTACTATTGTGAGGTTTCTTCTCTAGTTAAGACATCACTTCATCTAACTCCACCAACACCCCATTGATCTATTACTATTAATATTGCTTTCCTTTACTTGAAATTCTTCTTTCTATAGGTTTTTATCATTGACTTCTCATCAAACACCTCATCCTTGCTGGTCACTACTTTTTTTTTAGCTTGATCCCAATAGCTGTGCCATTTTACAAGCATGAATGATATAATTAAGTAAAAAATGTAATCAGATTGTGAATTTTTCAAAAATCAAATACAATAAAAGCATACTAAGGGTTTGTTTGGAAACAGCTTATTTAGCTGAAACTGAATACTTTTTACTGAAAGTACTGTAGATAAAGGTAAAAACTAACTAAAATAATATAGTAAGACCTATGAATAGTACCGAAAATTCAATGGGACCCATGAATAGTAATAAAAATAAGCTAAATAGTAGCAAAAATAAACTAAATAGTAAAATAAGCTGACTTTAAACTCTAATCTCAATCACAACCTAAGTACATTTATAGTTATTGGCTATAACCATAGTTATCAATATCGTATGATACATGATAAGTATCGTGAGCAAAAAGTTCTATATTGAAAGTATTCATGAAATATATATTGTGCATATTGTATGAATCATACGTATCATACGATACATAAATATATGCTTTAAAATGAAAATTTTTTTTTTTTGGCTAAAATTTATACTTTTATTTGAATCTAAAAAGTTTTTTGACTTGTTTTTAATACAAAATTATTAGGTTACTTAATTTAGCCTCATAAAATAATATGTCTATAAGTGTTTTTTCCTCCTACAAAGTTTGGACTACACACTTACATTTCACTTTCATATTTACAAATTTCTTTCCTATAATATCAATAAGGTATTAACTGAAAATATAATTATTTTTTTTTTTTTTTTATTGAAAGCTCAATTAGTGTAAAACACTATAACTTGTTTAGACCCCCAATTTTAAAATTAAGGCTAGATTGCTTTTACTCTAACTTATCTAAGTGTGAAACAAGAGTAAATGATACATAATAACTGGAACTACTCTTTAAGGAATAACCACAAGCAAGCAACAACAATAATAAAGCTTAATGAGTAAGAGAAGAAAGATGCAAATACAAGATAACACCAAGACGTATTATCGAAGAGGAAACCGAAGAACTTGGCGAAAAACCTCTCCGCAACCCTCCAAGTTGAAATTGATCCACTAGTGAATAAGTAGGAGTCCACAAATATCAAAAAGACCCTCCAAGCCCAATCTACCCAATGTACTTGAGCCCTCTAAGCTCCTTCTACCAAAATACTTCTCGGAGTCTTGTCTTCACTAGTTATCTGGATCCCGCAATACCACTTGATTGCAACCGTCAAGCCTCACCAAATTCTTTTGGCAAATCCCAAATGCTTCCCAAGCTCCAAAAACATTCTCTGCACTTTGAATATGTGTGGGTTGTATTTGGGTTCCAATCTCTTCTCAAAGTATAACAATGGGAGAAGGAAAGAAGAAGAGATTACTAAGGAATTCTCACTCAAGGATAAGTAGCTATCTCTAAGATGGTGGGTGTGTTGTAGAAACCTCTCTAGGGTTTTATTCTAAATAGTCTCCTTTCAATTTTGTGGGTAATGAAGGTATATATAGTAAGGTAAATAATATGAAATGTCACACTTAAAAACCTCCAGGCAGAGTTTCGCGGGTCATTTTGCAACTTCACCTGAGTCATGAAATGACTCGCGAAATATAGTCTGGCACTTGACTCTTCAACTTTCATCATGTGCTTCTCATATGACTTTCGCGGGTTGCACCACTCACGAGACAAGTCGTGAGATCAACTTCTTGAGCAATCTTCACCAACATATTGTTAAACCTAATACAATAAAATCTCACAAAATACAAGGAAATAAATTAATGCAATTACATCACTTTTTGTCATGGAATAAAGCCAACACAAAACATAGTTGGAAATCACAACATTACAGTCATTATTGTTATAAGTCTGTAAAACTAGAATGCCAAGAAGATTTTTTTTTTTTAATTATTAAAATAAAAGAACAAGGAGAGATAGTAAATTTTGATGACAAAGAAAAAAAAATTCAATGAAAAAATTAATAACTTTGCAAAATAATGAATATGATGATAAGATTGACTTAGATGGAGTCGAATAGGCAAGATAATGAATATGATAAAAATAAATTATTATTTTGAGTCATTTGTAATGTATTATCACTCTTGAGTTTAATCAATTTGAATATATTATAAACAAAAGCTAGTTTGATTTATTTAGTTAGTTAATTTAATATTATTACATAAGTGGTGAATAAATTAGTCATCAGTTAAATATATTTAAAATTTATAACAAATATACCTTTTATATATGTATATCTATAATTTTTTTTTTTTTTTATAAAATTTATTAAGTGTTTGTGTATCTTACGATACACAACACAGAAAAATAAAAAATCAATTCACGATATAATTCATTATAAGTTGACAACTGTACATTTTTAAACCCCTTAACACAAGTTGTTTAACCTAGTAATTTAGCCAAGTGATTACTTAGATATATTATTCAGTTCCAGGTTAACACAATAAAATCATATCATGTAAATAATGTGGAAAAATAAAGAACACAACGATATGATAACCCAAGAAAACCTAACCAGTAAAAATCCTGAGGATGATTTAACCTAGCTATCCTTAAGGTAAAACAGATTCACTATGAAAGAATTGAAGTTTTTATAATAGAACTTAAACCACTAACATCTTATTGCTACCTTGAGTAGAAAACTTACTACCACAACCACATGACAGCTCCGATTCCACGGACTACTTCTTTCTTTGATCTATTGCAACCACAAGTTCTCCTACTTGATGCAAATCTTGATCTTGACAACTCTATGTGTGTGTATGAAGGTAAACAGCTCTAGATCTCACAAAAGATTCAATACACAACTCTCAAAAGACCACTAAAACGTAGCTAGGGTTTTTCCTTTTATAATTAAAGTAAAACACAAAGCCCTACATGTCAAACGGGCTTGGGCTGAATTGGAATTTCTAAAAAAATAAATTTGCACATGTTTCAATCGATCGATTCTAAAATTCAATTGATCAAGCCTTGCAGATTTTGTCCAATAATTTCTGCAATTACTTAATTTCAATTTTACAATTAAACACACTTTGAGCAAGCCTAAACCTAGACTCTATGTTTTGATCATGGTTTGCCAACATATTACAAATTGAAGCTCTAATATATTAGTTCCTAAAGTCTTAAAACCTAACAAACTCCCTCTTTGGCAATCTGTGACAAAACACATTAGAAAAAGTAAAATGCTCAAAGTAAAAGCAGCCCATTCAAATTTCAAAAAAAAAAAAATTTAAATACAATTCAACCTAAACCACTATCTATCAGTTGCTAAAGCAGACAATAACCACGATTGAATTAACTTGTAAATTCCTGAAACACTCAACAAACACATAAATGCATGTGTGGAAAATACAAGTAAAAACAATTTAACCTTCTTGATTTCACCAAACATAAAATAAAAGAAATATACCATGAATAATCTCATAATATAAATCAATAATCAATGTACTATATGTGAAACAAGAAACAATAAAAGCACATAAACATAAAGCATAATGTCTCCCCCTAACATATACAAAACATAAAAAGAAATACATCAAAGCCAAAAACAAAATACAACAAATGAGCTCTTAGATACAATCTACAATCTCCAATCTCCCCTTACCTCCATGTGTATGTACTCCCCCTTTTTGTGACAAATTCCCAAAGGGCAATCATGACTCATCAAAGGGTGGTGATGGTGGAGTAGAACCTCTAGCATCCACCAAATCTACTCATAAAGCATGAAGCTCATTGAGCACATCCAACAGAAGCTGTCCTTGCGCCACTTGTAGGGTCTACATACTCCTCAGCAGTAGGGTCACCAGATGGAGGAGGCCTAGATGCATCACCTGTAGAAGACTCGACTCTAGGGCGCTTAAAGCTAGCTTTCAATTGAGCTGCTCTTTGCCTAAGGAAGGTGGCACCTATAGAAGCTATGATATGTACAGGCTTGGATGTGGGAAAATCCTCTAAACCTAAGTCCAATAGAATCCTATGAATAAAAACCAGAAAAAATAAATCATGGGATTTGGCACTACTCCTATGAACCTCAACAAGTGAGCGAATGAAAAGAGTGGGAAAACTCATATGAGCATTGATGACGAGAGCATACAAAAACATACCTCTCAATAGGAATAGTATGAAGATGAGATATAGGCATATATTATGACAAGAAATCCTGAAAAACAGATAATTGAGCTCGGTAAGCTCATGAGAAGTGGCACGAGGATCAGTACCCCAACTAATGAAAGTACTAGTGAAAAATGACATAATGTCATCAAGGGGAGGGATCTCAGTGTAAAGGTACATGGGCTGCTATACCAAAGGTACACCAAGAGCAAAGGCCACTACAGCAGGAATAATGACATACTCTTCACCCCTTATCCAACTCTTCACAAACTGAATGTTGGAATCATCCGAGTGAACAGAGAGGTTCGAGTAGAACTCTCTAATCAAAGTAGCCGAAGTAGGATGTTCAACCTCTAAAAGTGGTAATCAACCCTTACGCTCAAAATTCCTACGTATCTCATGATCAAACTCATCTAAAATCACCTTACGCTCAGCCCATACTGGTCTAAATATAAAAAGCTTCTCATAGTTTTCTTGGTTTTTCATGGTTCTAAACCTAAACTCAAGAGTAGAAGGGGTGTTGGTTAGAGCACAAAAATATCACTAAATAACAATCTATATGATGCATGGGATGAATGCACATATGATGCATGCTCTAATGCATTGAAATTTGTTCAATTTTACTTTATAAACCAACAATTGACTTAAGCATAGAGTTTTAGTCCAAAAACCCCAAATTTTGAAAAACCCAATTTCAAAAATTAAACCAAATTGACAAATTAACCATTATACTAGTTAGGAAACATCATACAATGAATTAATTTATCAATATCACAACTCAATTTCATTAAATCAAACTCAATTGAACAAAATCCCCAATTTTGCAAAGTTCCAAGCCCTAGAAATTTCAATTGTTCTTAAACCAACAAATTAACCAAATTAATGCATAGGAATCATGTTTATAGCATCTAATAACAAAAACCCATTGAAAAAAATTGATTAAAAACAATTGAAATGAACAAAAATCCCTAAATTGCTATGTACGAATTTTAAAAAAACAAAATGCATAAGAATGCATGAAACATATGATTAAGTTGAAAAACAAAGGGTATAAAAGATTTATCAATGCTTGAGAAAAAAAACCTTTGAGAAATTTGTGGAAGAAAACAACAAAAATCCTTTAGATTGGATCGGTCAAAGAGAGAAATTGAGAAAAAGTTTGAAAAATCTTTTGAAACAGTGAAGAACACGTGAGGAGAATCTTTTTATAAAACTCAACTTTTGAATTTTGATCGATCGAAATTGGGCTTCAATCCATTGAAAAATAGATTTGATTGATCGAGCACTAATTGAGCATCAATCGAGCCAGGCAGATTCAAATCAAATTTTTAATTGCATTTTCGATCAGTCGAATAACAGCTTCGATAGATCGAAAATCTGGAAATTTGAAAATTTTGAAAAACAAAGTAAGTTTTATGCAGAAACCACTCAAACCACTTCATTTTATGAATGAAATGCATGAGTATGAGTTTAAAATTTTTCCAAAAACACTTGAATTCAACCCAGATCTTCCAAAAACAAGATTTTCACACTTTTATCCCCAAAACTCAAACAATAAACATATCTTGTATCAAAATCAAGGAACATATAATTTTGAATGGCCAAACCAACTTCACACACAATTTCATGTACAAAGTTTAGCAAAGAATAACTTGTATAGTGTGTGTAACTAATAATAGCATGAGATACATGTAAGGTGATATGTAGATAGTAATTAATCACAATTTTTACATTATTCATCACATAAGTTTGAAAGTAACCATCACCTAAAGAGTTACATCATATAACTCTCACATCTCTTAGAAAACAAGCTTATAATCATGTAATTTTCTTTATTTTGCCTCTTAATGTCCACACCATTTTTATTTTATTGTGAAATTGTTATTTAAGCTAGATAATGTAAACCAATTTTATTTCTTTGTGTCGTATTTATTATAGCATAATAATGTACACTGAAATTTTATTATTAATCCAAGGCTACACCTTATGTTCTTTTTGTGCAAGTGCTACACTCTCTTGAGTACAAAATCTTATGATATGCACTAAGGTGTTCATACTTGGCTAGTAAACAGTAGTGAGATAGTTGTTTATGCCTTTCTCTTTAGGTTCTAGTCCTAAGAATCAAAAGCATGTGACTTTAAAATCAAGATCGTGTGATCAAAAACTATAAAAAACTCCCACACAACATGCACTACATAGCTAAAACTAGCAAAGTGTAGAAAAATAAGCTCATCCAAGCACAAAATCTTATGATATGCACTAAGGTGTTCATACTTGGCTAGTAAACAATAGTGAGATAGTTATTTACGCCTTTCTCTTTACATTTTAGTCCTAACAATCAAAAACATGTGACTTCAAAATCAAGATCATGTGATAAAAAACTATAAAAAACTCCCACACAACATTCACTACATAGCTAAAACTAGCAAAGTGTAGAAAAATAAGCTCATCCAAGCTAAACAAGATACACATCATGTTATGTAAAGATAATAGGCCAACCTTGATTACAAATCCAAGATATATAATACAAAACACATCCCTCTTTCCCCTTTTTTCTTTTTTTCTTTTTTAAGGAAAAAAAAAAAACAAACAAACCAAAACAAAAACAAAAACAACCTATCATGAAATGCATGAATGTAATGCAATGCAAATCCTAAAACAAGAAGAAGAATGGTCATAAAGAGTATTGGGATGAAGCACAAGGCCCATGTCAGAAAGATTCAATTAGATTGAGCCTTTTGCATCCAAAACTTCTTAGATACAACTCTGACATTGGAGTTAATATTCATATTAGAATGATGTGCAACTCTAGGATAGGTATAAAGGTTTAAAGCCTTTATCAATTAACCAATAAGTACAATAGGATCTTGTGCTTGAGGCACAGGTACTCTTGATTTATTTGCTCGCTTTGCAGCTTGCAATTTGAAATAGTTTGGGCGAGTATACCCAGCCTTTCCACAAAAATAAAAAACTCACAAAGGTCTATCATACTTCTTATTCATAGGGAGGTTAGGATTCTCAGGCTTAGACTCTTTAAGACCAACCCTAATCTTTCTAGGAAGTGGTGTAACTTCTACTGATTTGACAATTTCACTCTTAGGGGGCTTAGAAGAAGAAACAAAGTTTGTGAAATGAGTTTCAGACACTGAGATGCTGTCTACAAAACCTAGACCAGTTTTGTCTAAGGTAGACTTCTGAACACTCAACATGTGATCAAGTTTAGAACTAGCAGATCTATTTGTTTGTTCTCTAGCAGCAGATAATTCTAGCTCTAAGTTCTTTATCTTATCAAGCAACATCATGGTTTCAGTCTTCACCTTATCAATCAAATTATTAGCATCAAGCAATTTCAGCAACAAGTTTTTCTTATCAAGTTCAAGGGAGGCAATCTTCTTTAAACCAAAGTCTACACTCATTGCATCCTTTGCAGCAACCTTGCATAACTTATTAAAAGCTTCTTGCAAATTAGCACACTTAGAGAGTTCCCCATCAGAAGGGTTCTCTTCAATCACAACACTTTCATCAACTACAGCAGTAGCTGTGAAAATAATGAAGTTTCCATCTTCGTCACTACCAGACTTGTGATCAGAAACTTCATCATCACTAAGGGTTACAACCATAGTTTTAACCTTTGACCTCAAGAATGTAGGACATTCAGATTTCACATGACCATACCCTTGACAACTAAAACATTGTTGACCTAGTGAATTACTAGAAGTTTGACCAACTTTCTCTTTCGATTTATCAGTATTATTCACTTTAATGGGTTCATTCCTCTTATAATTTCTATGTTCAACATTGTTTTTATCTCTTGCCCTTCTATTTTTATTCCTAAAAAAGTTCCTAAAGTTCTTGGTAATCTGTAGAAGAGAGTTCATCATCAAATCAATTCTCATCAATATCATCAACTGACTTAAGAGCCATTGATTTGGATTTATTTGTCTTGGGTAAGTCTAACTCATAGGACTAAAGAGATCCTACAAGCTTATCAATAGTGATGGAGTCCATATCCTTGCTTTCAGTAATGGCATTCACTTTGAGTCTAAAGTCCTCAGTTAAGGATCTAAGAATCTTCCTAACAATCTTAATTTGATAATAAATTTCACCCAAATTATAAGCAGAGTTAACATTATCATTAAGTTTAGCATAGAATTCATCGAAATATTCATCATCAGACATTCTAATGCTTTCAAATATAGTATTTAACTGTTGCAATTTATTAATCTTAACTACTTTTGTGCCTTCATGCATAGTTTGGAGAATATTTCATGTAGTATGAACAACCTCAACATTTGAGATTCTCTTGAATTCTTCCATAGAAACAACATTAAAAATAGTATTCATGGCTTTGCTATTAAAAACGGCTGCCTCTTTTTGAGAAGTTGACCACTTGCTTATAGGAATAGTTAGTTTCTCCCATCTGTATTCAATGGAGTTCCAAACTCTCTCATCAATAGATTTCAAGAATACTTTCATCCTTACTTTCTAGTAGGCATAATTGTTCCCGTCAAAGTGAAGTGGAATCACAAAAGAGTGACCGTGTTCCATGAAAACAGGGGTCAAGGATTAACTCTTAGATCAAAAGATCTGAAACCACAAGAGCTAACCTACTTTGATACCACGTGTACGTTTTTAGACCCTTTAACATAAGTTGTTTAACCTAATTATTTAGCCAAATGATTACTTAGATAAATGATTCAATTCTAGGTTAACACAATAAAATCATATCATGTAAATAATGTGGAAAAGTAAAGAACAAAACGATATGATAACTCAGGAAAACCTAATCGGTAAAAAATCTGAGGAGGATTTAACTTAACTATACTCAAGGTAAAATAGATCTACTATAAAATATTTAAAGTTTTTACAATAGAACTTAGACCACTAACATCCTATTACTACCTCGAGTAGAAAACTTACTATCACAACCATGTGACAGTTCCAAGTCCACGGACTACTTCTTTCTTTGATCTACTGCAATCACAAGTTCTCCTACTTGTAACTTTGAGATTCCACTCAAAAGTTTCAAATCTTCTTTAAAGTTCTTTATACAACAACTGAAGAGATCATCAAGTTCTTGATGCAAATCTTGATCTTGACAACTCTATGTGTATATGAAAGTAAACACCTTTAGATCTCACAGAAGATTCAATACACAACTCTCAAAAGACTACTAAAATGTGGCTAGGGTTTTTCCTTTTATACTTGGAATAAACACAAAACCCTACATGTCAAACGAGCTTCGGCTGAATTGGAGTTTCTGCAAAAAAATAAATCTGCATGTGTTTCGATCGATCGAGTCTAATTTTCGATCGATCGAACCTTACAAATTTTTTCCAATAATTTCTGCAATCACTCAATTCCAACTTCACAACTAAACATACTTTGAGCAAGCCTAATCCTAGACTCTATGTTTTGATCATGGTTTACCAACATATTACAAATTGAATTTCTAATACACTAATTCCTAAAGTCTTAGAACCTAACAATAACTATAGCTACAACCAAGTTTTAAGCCAAACTTTGTTTCTTTTTTATTTATTTATTTATTTTACTTCATTACCAATGCCACTTAAAGTGCAAGACCAATCAAATGGGGGTTGATATCGCATAAGCCTAAAGAAAGTACACATAATGCTCTCTTAATGGAACAAAAACTAAACTGTTAGTTACTGGTCGTAAATCTTGAATTCACGAGAGGTTTCCCTGAATCCACAAGGAGAAGAAAACTGTAATCCACCAGAGAAATAATTTGACAAAATTTTGTGTTTATTGATGATAGTCTAATTTACCTTTGACGGCTACAAAACATATAAATACTGAGAAAAACTTCTAAAAACCCTAATTCGCACTAATTACATGATTAGGTGACAAAAATATTGAAATTTACGAAAAATGGCAAAATTGAGTTAAATGCAGAATCATAAACTACTAACTTTAAGGATCGTCCTAAAACAGACAGGGCCTTATACTAACTTTTAAACTAAAAGTTATTAAAAAAAAACAAATATTGCTATAAATAGCAAAAACACTATTTTCGAGACCTTAGTGAAGGAATTAGCCTAAATTTTGGTGGTGTTCATGATCTATGAATCTAGATCAGAATACGGTTTCCCTTCAACCTGTCAAATTTCATGCAATTTTGATATTGTTACCCCGATGGCCTCTACTTTGATCTTGCATTATGACTTCCTGCACGCCTGCTACTCCAGAAATGCATGTACTGTATATTCTATGTTAGGGATGGAAGGCATAATTTTATATATGCGGTTTAAAAAAAAAATTAAAAAATTCTTATAAAACATGTATAATCGTATTTCTACAATTGTTTTTTGTTCACTTATGCGGATGTGAATCCCACCACGTCTTTATTTATTTATTTATTTTTTTTTTTGATAGAACACGCTTTGTCAATTGTTTTTTCAAAAACGGTGATTTCTTTTTTTCTTTTCTTTTTTCTTTGTTTGTAAAGAAACATTGGACAGGGTGTATACAATAAGTTCAAGAATTGAGGCCTCAATAAGGCATTCAACCGGCACAGTATAACATTATATAATTTATTTATTTGATCATATCCTGTATTATATACTAGGATCGCAACGTATAAAAAATAAAAACAAAAAATTTTAAAAAGGACAGACTTTGTTTTTAGTCAATGGTACTAAAATAGTTATTATCCCATCCCCAAGGTCTCCACCAAAACATGATACATAATGAATGCTCATTGATCCTGCTAGCTAGCATTCTTTAGTTAAAGAATCATCATATAGCAACTAAAAAATATTATGAAAATGAAGGAAACCAGTAGACTAATGGTGTGATATTCCATCTATATAAACACATACTTCATAGCCTTAATTGGACACCAATTTGGAAGAAGTACCTGGGCTAATAGTAATATTACCCATGGCTGCTCTTCAATCTCTTCTAGTATGTGTTATATTTGCTTTTGCTGCCATTGTGATCCCTACAAATACATCTGCACAATTAAGTGCTGATTTTTACCAGAAAGTATGCCCTCGGGCATTGCCTGTCATAAGATCAGTTGTCAAGCGGGCTATTATTCGCGAACCACGCATGGGAGCATCACTACTTCGCCTTCACTTCCATGATTGCTTTGTTAACGTAAGTGTGATGTGGGTTTTTCCTTAAGATTTGCTTCTTTTTGTTCCATTAGATATGTTTAGCTTCTTTTTTGCACTAGGCATTTGCTTGGGCTTAAACTTCTTTCTAAAAACTCATCCATACCTCAACTACCAGTGGCATCTGGTCAGTGCTTGTAGTACTAATTACTTGGCCATGTCTTAGACAAGAAATAACATTCGACTAGGTGAGTAAAGCATTACATTATTTTTTGGCTTATTTCCATTGTTTGCAGCTCAATGAAACTAGTCAATTACTGTTCAGGAACAATGAAGTTGATGTTCTCGATACCATATTTTAAATATATAATTCCATATAAATAACTCCAATTTGGTGCAAGAAATAATTGAAAATTTGGCCTCATGTTGTTTCTAAAGCACACTGGAGAAGATTACATCGACCTAAGATGACTTTGAGCCTTACGGTACATAATATACAGAAAGGTGAACAAAAAACAAACGGGGCTTGGATGAGGAAAAGGGATGTAGGATTAACTTACCAACTACAAAGTCTAAGTTACTAGTTATTAATTTTTAAGTAATTAAACCATATTCTTGAATGCTCAAGACGTGTTTGCAATGACAGGGTTGTGATGGATCAAATCTGCTAGATGACACAGCAAACTTCACTGGTGAGAAGACAGCGTTTCCAAATTTGAATTCACTTAGGGGTTTTGATGTTGTCGATGAAATCAAAGCAGCAGTTGACAAATATTGCAAAGCCAGTGTGGTTTCATGTGCAGATATCTTAGCTGTGGCAGCTCGTGATTCTGTTCGAATTGTGAGTGTTGATATAATAATCTTCTATTCCATAGAGATATATTAAATTTCTTAATATAAAGTCTTAATATATCTTATTCTTGTGCTTTGTGTTTTAGTTGGGAGGAAGTTTCTACAAAGTATTATTAGGCAGAAGAGACGCAAGAAATGCAAGCAGGAACGACGCAAATACCAATCTTCCACCCCCATTTTTCAGCTTCTCTCAGCTTATCTCTAACTTTCAAGCTCATGGGCTAGACTTGAAAGACCTTGTTGTCCTCTCAGGGGGCCACAGCATAGGACTTGCTAGGTGCACCACTTTCCGTGCTAGGATTTACAATGATACCAACATTGACAAAAGCTTTGCAGCCTCCATGCAACAAGGGTGCCCTGTAAATGGAGGAGATAACAACACAGAGCCACTGGATGCAACTACAACGAAATTTGATACAGTGTACTACAAGGCTTTGCTGAAAAATAAGGGCCTCCTTCATTCTGATCAGGAGCTCTTCAAGAATAACGGTAGTGACAGTGATAAGCTAGTGCAGTACTACAGTAACCACCCTCGAGGTTTTGCTAAAGACTTTGGTGTTTCCATGATCAAGATGGGTAATATGAAACCTCTCACTGGCAATTTAGGAGAGATCAGGTTGAACTGCAGGAGAGTCAACTAAAACAAAAGAATGAACTTTATTCCAGCATATTCAATCCTCTTTCAATAAAGTGGCAACTGTAAAATTTGCCCACCAGATTTTAACAATCATTTGCTGTTTTTCTTTTTCTAACTATCCATGTTAATGGCATCTCAAGTGTGTACTATTTTTGTTATGTAATTGAAAATAATGACACTATTTATTTCTAAGTTCTTCTTCTTTTTTTTTTTTTTTTTTTTTATGCGAATTTATTTCTAAGTTGATGCTTACAAAGTTAAAATTAGCATACAGTTTACAGACCTTTTGGTCAACTTTAGGTTTATAAAAAATCATAAGAATACCGAAAGTTTTATACAAAATCATAATCATAAGAATACCGTAACTTTCAGGAATCATAGTTTTGTATAAAATCTGTAAGGTTGAAATTTATCAACCATTTTGTTGGCTTTATTTTGTACCAATTTACTTGTAATTTAACATTTAGTAACCCTGTATTTAGGTGGGATTCATGTAAGGGTAGTGTGTGAAGAGAGTGTGAAGAAAAGCTCAAGTATGTGCAAGAAGGCAGAGATTTGCGGCTAGGATTCGCGACTGACTCGCGACTGGCAAGCCGCCAACTGCAGGCACATGAGATGCACACAGGGGAGTTGAAAGGTCGCGCCAGCTGTCTCACTACAGGACAAAATTCCCAGGCTGGTCAGGCCATTATCTCGCAGCTTGAACTCACGACTCAAACCAGTCGCAAGGCCAAGCCGCCAATCAGCCCTGTTTGGCAAAAACTGACTCTTCGTATTCTAAACACACACCACTATATATAGACCCTTATACCCGCTAAATTGAGAGAGCTTCCAGAGAGAATTTTTGAGAGAAACCCTAGAGAAAAACAAGATTGATTCATCCATAATCTTTACCTTAGAGTCTCTACAAATTCCTCTACTCTCTTCCTTTTCATTGTCATACCTGAAAGTTCAAAATGGGTATGAAACACCCTTGAACGTTTAAACCCCCAAATTACAAAAATATCAATTCAAGCTTTATATCAAACAATTAATGTGCGGAATATGATAACAAGCTTATAACAGAATTGATAAAACAATCTAAGCCAAATATTAACACATCCACAACAGTAAATACAAGGCAAAGATAAAGGAAAGAGAGATGCAAACACACAAACAACACACGATGTGTTACCGAAGAGGAAACCAAAGTCCTCGGCGTAAAATCTCTCCGCCGCCCTCCAAGCGGTGATAAAATCCACTAAACAATATAGTTGGGATACATGAACAGTAGAAGACCCTCCAAGTCTGATCTACCCAAGAACCTAAGCCCTCCAAGCTTCTTGCTCCAACAAGGTTACGCCGAACCTATTTCTTCTTTAGCTTCTCGGATTCCGCTACTTGACCATAGCATCAACCAATGTATATTAGTTCCTTCTCAAACTGCTTCCCTAAGTACCAAATGGACCTTCTCACAGACGTGGGTGTGGTGAGATAAGGGTTTGGTAAATAACCTCTCAAGGGTATGACAATGGAGAGGAAGAAAGTAGAGGAATTTGTAGAGTCTCTTTAGATGAAGATTGGGGATGAGGCAATCCTGTTTTTCTCTAGGGTTTTCTCTCACAAAATTCTCTATAGAAGCTCTCTCAATATGATGGGTATAAGGGTGTATATATAGTACAGTGAGAAGGGAATGCAAAACATCAGTTTTTGCCAAACAGGGCAAATTGGTGACTTGGTCTCGCGGCTTGTCAAAGTCGCGAGTTCAAGTCGCGTTGTAACGGCCTGACCAGCCTAGGACTTTTGTCCTATAGCGTGACAGCTGGCGCGACCCTTCAGCTTCCTAGTGTGCCTCTCACGTGCCAGCTTTTGGCAACTTGCCAGTCGCGATTCACCCGTGAGTCCTAGCCGCGAACCTCTGTTTTTCTTGCACATTCTTGAATTTTTCTTCACATCTTCTCACATACTATCCTTACAATTTTTCTTCCTAAATACAGGGTTACTAAGTGCTAAATTACAAGCAAATTGGTCATGGAATAAAGCCAATTAAATGGTTGATTAAATTCAACCTTACAATCTCCCCCTTTGGCTATTCTGTGACAAAACCCTACAACAGACTCTAGACTTAAACGTGAGTTAGGAACAGTTGGAAAACTCACTCACGCCTAACTCTAGATTCTGTAAAGCTCTTGAACATATGAACAAATAACTCCTGAAACACAATAACATAGCAATATCATTGTATGCAGAAAAGTTAATATGCATATGGAGCAAAATAAGCAAGATCAAGCAAAAAAGAACATAAGCATAAAAGCAATAATTCATGGCAAGATCAACAACAGTAGTCACTTAAGCAAAAGTGATTGCTATGTTCATTCACACAAGAAATGAACATCCAGACATGCAAAAATGATAAACTCAATTGAAGAGTATCATTTGCAAGTCCACCGCTCAACCAATGCATACAAACATATATGCATCTAGGAACAATCCTACACAGGCACAAGAGTGTTGTACTTAAGATAATGTAAGGCATTAACAAGTACCAAAGCACAAAGCACAAAGGCTACATATGCAAAGTTTTGCAAATACATGACACAAACCATAAAAGCCTACAAAAAGTGCATAAGTACAAGAAACAACCCTCAAAACTTACAAAAGCAACAATGGGTACAAACTACAACATAAAATGCTGAAGCTGAAAAACAACATACTATATATGTGCTGAAATAAACAACTACCACCACAGTATTTTGAGTTATCAAAGTTTTATATACAAAAAAACAACTGAAAAAAAAATGATGAAGAAATCTCCCCCTCAAAACGAGCACTCCCCCTCAAGAGCTGCCCTCAAAAGTTCTCCCCCTTTTTGACCGGAATGGCCAAAGGGTCATTGTTGCAGCTTTGTGAAAATGCCATCAACTTGAGCTGCTAACACATCAATTTGGTCCTGCATGACAACCAATCTCTCCGACTGCTCTTTCTGCCCATCTCTGAGGGTCTTTTCCATTTCCTTAAGATGTTTGTGAAGGTTATCAAAGAGCATTTGCAACTTGTCAGGCTGAGGGGCAAACTATGGTTGTGTAGTGCCTAGTTGCTGTGACGCATGGGTGGCATGTATAGGTGAAGCTTGCTCAGGAGTAGAGGAAGTAGGAGAAAATAGATGTGCACTCTTTGGGGCTTTGGATGAATGACTCCTGCTGGCCTGTAGAGTGAACATAAAGATTGGTCGAGGACGAGCAATCATGTTCCCAATTGAGGGAGGAGTAACACCTTCACTTAGAACGAACTTCATAATAAGACTACAGAATGGAAGGCACCCTCGTGCTACTGTTCTGGTTGCTGTCTTTCTTATGATGTGATAAATATGGGCACAGATGTCAATGGTGGTGCTTGTGATGAGATCACATAGAAATTGAGTCCTTCCAAGGTTTATATACACCGTGTTGGTCAACGGATAAAGGTTTGAAAACATAATCAGCTTCAATGTTGTCAAATCAGGTGAAAACTTGGTAGTACTAATTGATGTGCTGGTGCTGGAAATGTCATGGTCAGGACCAAGAATTTGGAGAATGTCCTGAATCACTTGAGTACAATCATCATACGGAGTAAGGTCGGTATCTACAGGTCGCGTGATTTTGAGAAGTTCAGCTATGGTGTCTGGACTAATGATAAACTCTGTTCCTCTTATCAGACAATGTAGTTCACTCTCAAGATCAACTGTGTTGGCGAAACATTACTTCACTAGTTTAATCATCAGATTAACAAAATTTCCAAATAATGCTGCCCAATCTTTTGTCTCAAAGATCCGAGGGACAAAAGTTGTGTCCAAAGTGTCAAATCTAACCTCCCGTTCCACTATAGGAATTCCCCGATCAAAAATGTTGGAGTAGGCAACTAGGTGCTGAGGAGTTCTGAATAACTCAATATTGAGTTCAATAGATGGCTGTGAGGAAGACCGTGTTCTTTTTGCGACAGGCACTGTTTCTTCTTTTGACATCACCTCTTTTCCTTTCGAGGATTGTCGAGACATCTGTAAGATAGCAAACACACAACAAAGTACCAAATGCAATACCACAGGGAATCAACAGCAACTTGATTAGATTCAGTTAAGAATGTGAGAAAATTTCACTTTAATCACAAACACAAGAATAAGATCAACCACAAGATAACAAATGGCTAAAATGAAACACACTCCACACAGAAGCACATAAACATTCCGAGGAGCACAAAAACTATAAAGACCACAGAACCATAGACAAATGACCCATGGCCACATACAGAGAGCACCACATAGATCTTAAACCCATATGTTTAATGAGAAAGAGAAACTCTATCAAACGAACAATGCTCAAACTAGAGACAAACATACTGAAGCACAGACAAGATATAAAATAAACTCAACAACAAAAGAAATTAACCTCAAACAAACAAAATCACAATTTTAGGCAAACCCATATTTGAACACAATATATCGCAAAGCACATGTGCAATGTTCAAAACAAGAAGGTAAAGGTTAACATAGTAAGAATGAAATGAGGGAACGAAAACCCATACCTTATTCTTGGTGTTTGAAGAAGACATGATGCAAAAATGAATTCTTTTACAGTAAGACACGGAGTGTTTGAAAGAGAAATGGGGAAGACAGTGAACAGTCACAAAACTTCGAGGGAAAAACTGAAAAACAATTCTAAAACTGTCTTCAAAACGCAAAACACGCGTTTTTCGCGACTTAACCAAGTTGCCAGGGCAAGCCGCGAAACACTGTGAAGGTAAGATTCTAGAAAAATCTTCTAAGTGTTTTTCGCGACTGGAAGGTTTACCCGCGAAGGAGTTGCGATCTGAGCCGCAAAAATCTCTGAGTAACCCTCGCGATTGGACTTTTCACCCGCGAACAAGCCGCCAAAACGAGCCGCGAAAAAAGCAAAACTCAAATTAAAAATAAATTTTCTAAGTCTTTTTCGCGACTAGAATACTGACTCACCAGTAAGCCATGAAAAATCTCTGAGTGAGCTCGCGACTGGGGCTTGCGACTGGGCCAACCCACGACTTAGTATCCAAAACAGGGCAACACTATTTTTGAAAAAAATTTACATTTTTGTAAAAGCAAAGTACTTTCCAAAAACAAAACAAAACACTCAAAGATCTTTTTGTATTTTACCAACAAAGATTGATCATGTGAAAACACATTTAATCAAGTACAATCACACAAATGAATATGGCATTCATTGAACATAGACGTGTGTTGTGTGTAGATATCAAAAATGAGATAGTCCTTAGTCCAATGTGAAGCTTCAATGATCAATTCAATCAAGGCATACACAACTAACACTAAATAATATGATCTATCTCAATTATAGAAGCATGCATATATGACCTCCCACAAGAACTTGATAACAACTCTTTGAAGCTTTTCATTTGGCTCCATATTCAACATATTATTTGCCATTTTTTTAGCAAAGAAACTCTCATTGTGAGATAAATGCCTGAAATTTTTGATATTTCAATTAATGAGTTAGTCTTTGGCTTTATGAGTATCATACAATTTATTTTGGTTGCTTTCCCTTTTTCCTAGTCAAATACTAGTATGTGCGACAAGCTTTTGCAGCTCTATATCTCTTTTCATTTGGAGATTTACATTTAGAGAGCTCTTTTAAAGCATAAAAATAAAAAGTGGGAAGATATATAGGCATAAGTCTATGCATGTCTCAGGATCAACAAAACCATTCACTAATCATTCATGACAAGGTTGAAGATCTGTTTACAACAATCACATAGATGTCAGAATTTCTTCCACAATGATATGAGTGTATGAGAGACAAGCTAAGCTCGTTAAATGCACAAAGCCATTAGTACAAAGGTACAAGGCTAAACATGCTTAGAGACAAAACTCAACAAAGTGATCAAAATTTTTGGATTTTCAACTTTTTATGTGTTTTTGAATTTTTGACACGAAAGCAGTAGAAGAATGATCAAAAACAAGAAAAATGTAAAAGCATTTTAAACACAAACAAACCGTAAATTAAACAGATACTCAAAAATACAATGCAAATAACCAATCATATCCACAAAACATAGGAATAATTGATGCATGGACATGTTATAATGCTTATGCATGAGTATCCTTTGTCACCCACACGTCACGTGCGTTTGGGATGATATCCTTGACGAATCGGGTGCAAGAGTTAGGACTTTCAAACCTCCTGTTGAAGCTCTCCAAGCAATTGGTGAAGGCACCGATCATCTTCATCACGTCCGTCATTCCTGGATCATTGTTTTGACTTCTTGGTTTCTCACCACCCCAAGACCTCTTGTCATTCCTTCTTCCTCGTGACTGAGGTGCGCTTGCATTGTTTTCTGCTCTCAGCTTTCGACAGTTGGGTCTAGTATGCCCTCGCAGTCCGCAATAGTGACACACATACCCTGTTCTAGGACCCCGTTGTGGTCTTGAGAGAGATCTTGCTCTGGTTTCGTGTCTGCCCATAGATTGATTTCGAGGCTTATTCACCATTTGTTGCTCACTCACATTCTTCTTCTCAGCCTTAACATTCTCAGGGATGGTTTCTTCTATAGTAGGCTCTATGGCCTTCACAAATTTCACTTCTTTGGTAGCTTTGGCTGATGAGCTACTTCCTCTAGTATACCCCAATCCGAACTTATCTGAGAAATGTTTTTGAGACGAGATAACATCTTCCAGATTTCTAGAAGAGACCCTTTCTATCTTGGCTTGCGCTTGCACCACCTCTTGCTCAAGGAATCTTACTTTGGTATAAGCTTCCGATAACTCTCCATTTAGTATCTCAATCTCACATTTAGCCTCTTTATATCTAGCCAGTAGACTTTTGTAGTCCTTTTCAGCCTTTTTCATCTTCTTCATAGCGGCCTTTGCAACCCTTGCATACTCACCTGATTTCTCAAGGAGTAAAGTGTAATTCTCTTGAATACTCAATGTACCTTCATCCTCTTCAGATTCTGATTCTTTAACAACTCCAATAGACTCCAAATCAGAATGCTCACCAAGCTCCTTCACAAGTGTATCCAAGTCATCTGAGGATTCCACATGAGCTATGGTCATGAATGCGGAGAAATTTCCTTCTCCATCATAGCTCTCATCAAAATCATAATTTGATGAGTCCGAATCACTTAAAATAGTGGCATAGGCCTTTCCCTTCGACTTCAAGTAATTTGGACATTCTTTTTTAAAATGCCCATGTCCATTACATTCAAAACATGTAATTCCTTGTGAGGATTGGGAATGTTTACCATCTTTTCTTCAGAAGTCTTTCTTCTCTTTTTCGGCACTCTGGAATTTTCCTTTGTCACCAAATTTTCCACTATTCTTGAGCTTTAGGAATTTTTGGAAATTCTTTACAAGATACGCCACACCTTTATCTACCATATCCTCTTCCGAAGAGTCATGAGACACTATCCTCTCATCAATTTTCTTAAGAGTAAGAGATTTGCTCTTCTTCCCTAAAGGAAGAGACAACTCATATGTCTGTATAGAACCAACCAGCTCTTGAACCTTGATTTCATCAAGATCTTTGCTCTCTTCAATGGCTGTAACTTTGGCACGAAAACTTTCTAGTAGTGACTGAAGGATCTTCCTTACAACTTTAGACTCCTCCGTCTTTTCCCCCAAATTAAATTTACCGACGACCACCTCGTTTAGCTTACTGTAAGAAGAGTCAAAGGACTCATCCTCATCCATCTTTAGCTGCTCAAAGCGAGTGGTCAACATCTGAAGTTTGGTGTCTTTCACCTTCTTGGTTCCTTCATAAGTCGTCTCCAGAATCTCCCATGCTTCCTTAGCAACAGTAATATGTGAAATGAAATTCTTCTGGAGAGATATCACAGAAAATGGCGTTCAATGCTTTACTGTTTGCATTAGCTGCCGCAAGAGCTGCCTTGTCCCAAGTGGATTTGGCATCCTTTGGCTTTGTCCAACCTATATCAACTGCATCCCACACAACCTCATCCATAGAACACAAAACGCCCTCATTCGGACTTTCCAAAATGCATAATTATTACCATCAAAAAATGGTGGAACAGTGAGAGATTGAGACCTATCCATCTCAACTAGGGGTCAAGGATCACACTCAGGTATTAAAACCACAACAAGTGTACCTGCTCTGATACCAAGTGAAAGTTCAAAATGGGTATGAAATACCCTTGAACGTTTGGACCCCTAAATTACAAAAATACCAATTCAAGCTTTATATCAAACAATTAATGTGCGGAATATGATAACAAGCTTATAACAGAATTGATAAAACAATCTAAGACAAATATAAACACATCCACAGCAGTAAATACGAGGCAAAGATAAAGGAAAGAGATGCAAACACACGGACAACACTGGATGTGTTATCGAAGAGGAAACCGAAGTCCTCGGCGTAAAACCTCTCTACCGCCCTCCAAGCGGTGATAAAATCCACTAAAGAATATAGTTGGGATACATGAACAGCAGAAGACCCTCCAAGCCTAATCTACCCAAGTACCTAAGCCCTCCAAGCTTCTTGCTCTAACAAGGTTACGCCGAATCTATTTCTTCTTTAGCTTCCCGGATTCCGCTACTTGACCATAGCATTAACCAATGTATATTGGTTCCTTCTCAAACTGCTTCTCTAAGCACCAAATGGACCTTCTCACAGATGTAGGTGTGGTGAGATAAGGGTTTAGTAAATAACCTCTCAAGGGTATAACAATGGAGAGGAAGAGAGTAGAGGAATTTGTAGAGTCTCTTTAGATGAAGATTGGAGATGAGGCAATCTTGTTTTTCTCCAGAGTTTTCTCTCACAAAATTCTCTCTGGAAGCTCTCTCAATATGACGGGTATAAGGGTGTATATATAGTAGGGTGAGAAGGGAATGCAAAACGTCAGTTTTTGCCAAACAGGGCAAATTGGCGACTTGGTCTCGAGGCTTGTCCAAGTCATAAGTTCAAGTCGCGTCGTAACGACCTGGCCAACCTGGGACTTTTGTCCTATTGCGTGACAGCTGGTGCGACCCTTCAGCTTCCCAGTGTGCCTCTCACGTGCCAGCTTTTGGCAGCTTGCCAGTCGCGATCCACCCGCGAGCCCTAGCCGCGAACCTCTGTTTTTCTTGCACACTCTTGAGCTTTTCTTCACATCTTCTCACACACTACCCTTATAATTTTTCCACCTAAATATAGGGTTACTAAGTGCTAAATTACAAGCAAATTGGTCACGGAATAAAGCCAATTAAATGGTTGATTAAATTCAACCTTACAATACCCTTGAGAGGTTTTTTGCCAAATCCTTATCTCACCACACCCACGTCTGTGAGAATGTTCATTTGGTGCTACGGGAAGTAGTTTGGAAGAAACCAATATACATTGGTTGATGCTATGGTATAGTAGCAGAATCCGGGAAGTTAAAGAAGAAATAGGTCGGCGTAACCTCATTGGAGCAAGAAGCTTGGAGGGCTTAGGTACTTGGGTAGATTAGGCTTAGAGGGTCTTCTACTGTTCATATATCCCAATTATATTCTTTAGTGGATTATTTACCGCTTTGAGGGCGGCGGAGAGGTTTTACGCTGAGGACTTCGATTTCCTCTTTGATAACATATCGTGTGTTGTCCATGTGTTTGCATCTTCCTTCTCTTTATATTTGCTTTATATTTACTACTGTGGATGTGTTTATATTTGGCTTAGATTGTTTATCAATTCTGTTATAAGCTTGTTATCATGTTCCACACATTAATTGTTTGATATAAAGCTTAAATTGGTAATTTTGTAATTGGGGGTCCAAATGTTCAAAGGTATTTCATACCCTTTTTGAACTTTCAATTGGTATCAGAGCGGGTACACTTATTATGGTTTTAATACCTAAGTGTGATCCTTGACCCCTTTTGTTTATTTATCATGGATTGTGCTATGTATTCCTCTTTGTATGATTTGGTTGGTAATAAATGTAACATGCTATGTGTTTGTGAAAATGCCTCTATGAGTGATAATCCTCATGATTGTGATGCCATGTTACATGAATCTTTGGATATTGTTGATATTCCTAACATCAAACCCTTGAAGAAAATTGCTAAGAAGTTTTAAAAGAATTTGAACAAGTTACTTTGTGAAAAAGAATGATTTGATTACTAAGCTCAATGAATCCAATAAATCGGTTAAGAAACATAAGAATCTTACTGAAAATTCTCTTGAAAAGCTGAAAGAGTTTGAATGTTTGAATACGGACTTAGATGCTAAACTTGTTTTGTCTAACAAACTTGTTGATAATCTTAAATGTGAAAATGAATTTCTTAAGATGCATGCCAAGTGTTTGATTGCTGAACCTATTAATAAAAAGGATGAAAATATTTGCTGCAATCATGTTCTGGTACCCGATGTTGTACCTATTGTGTGTTCTAACCCAAAGGACAAATCAGTGTACATTCCTCCACACAAAAGAAATCAAAAGGTGGAGAGAAAAGCTCCTAAGTCAAAGCCTCTGTTTAGGTCTTAACCTAAGGTTTTGGATGGATCTAAGTTTGTTCTAACTTGCCACCATTGTGATGTGATTGGTCATATAAGACCTTAATGTTATAAGTTGAAGAGAGAACAAAACCATGTTACTAGATCCCTTCCCAAAAAACCTAGTGGACCTAAACATATTGTGTGTCACCATTGTGGTGCTTTTGGTCATCTAAGACCCCATTGCTCTAAGTTTCATGCTTTCAAAAGAAAAGAGAAACTTGAGCTTCTTGAAAATTATGCTAAAAAGTGTAAACCGGTTTTGAGTGAAGATAACATGTTGTTATAGAAATTGTTTAATGCTCTTAACTCCTTGACTATGTGCATCTCCAATTCTCATTCTTCCAACTCTCGTCTCACTTCTAATAAGGCACTCATTCCAAACAATCATTCAGTTTGGATGAGGAAAGGTTCCTATGGTTAAGCTTTTGCTCTTTTGGTCCTTGATCTAATTCTTTCGATTTTTGTAGAACCCTTCATGCATTAGATGCGTCATTAATATGCATTTGTGCATCTTGCATCTCTTTATTTGCATTGTTTTGGTTTTATTTTTGACCTTACTTTTATGTCTTTGTTTTGTGTAAGTAAAAATTCAAAACCACATAAAAAGTAAAAAATTCAAAAAGTTTGATCGTATATGTTTGAGCACATATCACATGTGAGTTTTGCCTTGTACCTTCGTATAAATGGCTTTATGCATTGACGAGCTTAGCTTGTTCTTTATGCACTTATATCTTTGTAGGAAAAATCTTGACATCTTTGTATGATTGTTGTAAATCAATTTTTAAGCTTGTCATGAATGATTAGTCAATAGTCATGTTGGTTTTGATATGTGCATAGACTTGTACCTATATATCTTCCCACTCTTTATTTTGTTGTTTTTGCTTAAAGAGCTCACCAAATGTAAATCTCCAAATGAAAAGAAATATTGATCTACAAAAGCCTATCGCACATACTAGTATTTGACTAAGAAAAAGGGAAAGTGACCAAAATAAAATGTATGATGCCTCAAAAAGTCAAAGGCTTGTTCATCAAATTGAAATATCAAAAATTTCAAGCATCGATCTCAAAGTGAGATGTATTGATTCAAAATGATCAAATGTTATGAATTGTAAAGAAGCCAAATGAAAAGTTTCAAAGATATGTAATCATTTTCTTGTGGGAAGTCATATATATTCATTTCTATAATTGAGATAGACTACTTGACTTAGTACTAGTTGTGTATGACTTAATTCAATTGATCATTGAAACTTCACTCTAGACTATGGACTATTCCATACTTGGTACACACACACAACACACATGCCTAATGTTCAATGAATACCTTATTCATTTGTTCGATTGTACTTGTTTAAATTTGATGTGTGTGTGCTCAACTATATATGGATCAATCCAAAAAGATTTTTGATCATTTTATATGTTTTTGGAAGTGATTTTTATCATTGTTTGTGTTCTTGTTAAGTGCTTACATTGTTTTTCATTTTTTAAACATGTTTTGGTGTTGAAAAACAGGTGTCAGAGTTTTTCGTGACTCACGAGCGCGACTCACTTGCGACTGGCTCGCGAGTCGCGAAACTGGAAAAATGTATTTTCCTCGCATTTTTTGTTTCTCTGGCAGAGAGATTCGCAACTTACTCGCGGGTGGGCACTCAAGTTGTGAAAAAGACTTAGAAAATTCTATGAAAATTGTTTTCGCGACTCATCTTGTGACTCGCCCAGTTGCGAGATGCCCAGAAACAGTTTTTTTTAAGTGTTTTTTGTGGGAAAACTATTTTAAACCTCTCTCATCCTTTCTTAAACCCCTCTTTCCATATTTTTACATCAAAACCCAATCAATTTGAATGATTTTTCATTTCATTAACATCTCTAAGGTAATTTTAAACTCCTTTCATTAATTTGAATCCTTAGATTATGTTTTAGAGAGTTTTGTGCTCTTGGTTAGGATTTTCATCATAGGGGTTGGGAAAACTTATTTTTTGTCAAAAGTTTTGTATGGGATTGGTTTCTCTTGATGATTTGCTTTGGATGTTGGCCCCTTATGGCAAAAAGAACATGTATTAAAGGTGAATTTCATAGTGTTCATGCATTGTTTCACATTGTTGTTCCTAGTGTGCATGCTAGGTGATTGATAGAATGCCTTTTAGGCATTTTCTCGCTTGTTTGGACTCCGATGAGTACCAAACTTCAGGGTTTCACATGTTTCCTTATTAGGAACATGTTTGGTTCTTTGGTTGTGTATTTAACACACCTTGCCCCACATGTGCATTTTTCATGCATTGATCATGCATTGCACTTTGCCACCTCTTGCACACACCTTGCTACTCTTGTCATGCATTAGTTCATACATTGTTTCTTCATCCTACCATGTCATATTTGCCTTATGCTTTGTAGCATTTTGCTTTGTCTTAGGTTTGAGCTTCATTTTCTCATTCATCTCTCACCCCTCATGTATCATAATCATTGTTCATACCTTCATCTCTCGCCCTCGTTTCTCCTTGACCCTTTGTCTATTCTTGACAAAAAGGGGGGAGAGTATACTCTAAAGAGTATACCGAAGAGTTTTTGTCATTTCTATATGACCTTTGTGCACATTATTGGAGGGAGAAATTCTATTTCTTATGCACATTTGTAGGGAGAGAGATATTCCATAGGAGAGATGCATATATCAAGGGGGAGAAGACATTAAGCTAATAAGAAAACTTTGTTTTGGTATTTGGTGTTTGGTCAAGTTTCTCACATGTTTCACATCATGTTTACTTGATCGCAATTTACTTGTTACATTATACTTGTCCATTTATTACTTGCTTTACCTTGAGGGTCTAATATGTTTTGTGCAAGTGTTTCAAGTTATAGATATATATGTTCCAAATTCATCACAACTCCTATGATTCATGATAGGGGGTGACATGATAAGGGAAGTACTTTATGATTTGTACCTGTAGGCCTTTGTGATTTGTACCATTCTTTATGCAGCCTTTGTGCTTTGTTAAATCAGTACTTCTAACTTAATGCTATGCATTCCTTTTTAAGTACTGTCACTCTTGTGCCCGTGTAGGGTTTTTCCCAGATGCACATACTTCATGTACTGTGCATTGTTTGAGTATTGGTCATTCAAGTGATTTGCCTTGTGTTTATCAACTTGAATGTCTGGATGTTCATTCCAAGTTTGAATGAACATTTTGATCACTTGTATGAAGTGATTACTTATTTTTGGTCTTGCCATGGTTTATTGCTTTACTCCATTGTGCTTGATCGCATTGTGCTTGCTCCATTTGAATTACAAGTTTTCTGCATACAATAAACTTATTGTGTTGTTGTGTTTCAGGAGTTACTTGTTCTTATGGTTCTAAAGCTTCACAGATTCTAGAGTTAGGTGTGAGTGAGTTTTCCAACTGCTTCCAACTCACGCGGTAAGTCTAGAGTTTGTTTTAGGGTTTTGTCACGGAATAGCCAAAGGGGGAGATTGTAAGGTTGAAATTTATCAACCATCTTGTTGGCTTTATTCCGTGCCAATTTACTTGTAATTTAGCACTTAGTAACCCTATATTTTGGTGGGATTCATGTAAGGGTAGTGTGTGAGGAGAGTGTGAAGAAAAGCTCAAGTATGTGCAAGAAGGCAGAGATTCGCAGTTAGGACTCGCGGCTGACTCACGACTGGCAAGCCACCAACTACAAACACATGAGATGTACACAAGGAAGCTGAAGGGTCGCACCAGCTGTCGCACTACAGGACAAAAGTCCAAGGTTGGCCAGGCCGTTATCTCACGGCTTGAACTCGCGACTCAGACCACTCGCGAGGCCAAGCCGCCAATTAGCCCTGTTTGGCAAAAACTGACTTTTCGTATTCCAAACATATACCACTATATATAGACCCTTATACCCACTAAATTGAGAAAGCTTCTAGAGAGAATTTTTGAGAGAAATCCTAGAGAAAAACAAGATTGATTCATCCACAATCTTTACCTTAGAGTCTCTACAAATTTCTCTACTCTCTTCCTCTCCATTGTCATACCCTTAAGAGGTTTTCTGCCAAATCATTATCTCACCACACCTACGTTTGTGAGAAGGTTCATTTGGTGCTAAGGGAAGCAGGTTAGAATGAACCAATATACATTTTGATGCTATGGTATAATAGCGGAATCCAGGAAGTTAAAGAAGAAATAGGTTTGGTGTAACCTCATTGGAGCAAGAAGCTTGGAGGGCTTAGATACTTGGGTAGATTAGGCTTGGAGGGTCTTCTGCTGTTTATGTATCGCAACTACATTCTTTAGTGGATTATTTACTGCTTGGAGGGTGGCAGAGAGGTTTTACGCCGAGGACTTCGGTTTTCTCTTCGATAACACATCGTGTGTTGTCCATGTGTTTGCATTTTCCTTCTCTTTATCTTTGCTTTATATTTACTACTGTAGATGTGTTTATATTTGGCTAAGATTGTTTATCAATTATGTTATAAGCTTGTTATCATGTTCTGCACATTAATTGTTTGATATAAAGCTTAAATTGGTAATTTTGTAATTAGGGGTCCAAACATTCAAAGGTGTTTCATACCCTTTTTGAACTTTCAAAATCCAAGTGTGCTGTTATAATATCACAATAGTTACAAAACATAGAACTTTTTAGAACTGACTATTGAAGATGTAACTATTTAAGTCTTTGATCGATTCTCAAAAAAAAAGTTTATACCATAGACATAGGTTATACTTTGGGCCTAGGCTATCATGGTCTATTCACAAAACATAATAAATTTGATTAGTGTTATATCAGTAAATTCACTTTGAAACTATTGTTAATCTATAAATATATATATATATATATATATAGTTTCTCAAAATATATACTAGACAAAATTTAGAGAAAATCCAATTAAATTCTATAATTGAAGTCTAATTTTGCGTCATGTATCCTAAATTATTTATTTTTAGAGAGAGTTTTATTTTTTAATTTTCAAGTCAAATGTGAGACCACATCATAAATATCCATCCAAGTGAGTTATTATGTACAAAAACTAAAGAGTTTATAATTAAAAAAAAAAAATTAAATGGACTGTAAGGTTGAATTTAATCAACCATCTTATTAGCTGTATTCTGTGCCAAATTTGCTTGTAATTCAGCATATAGAAATCTTGTATTTAGGTGGGAATCATGTAAGGGCAGTGTGTAAGAGATTGTGAAGAAATGCTCAAGAACTATGTAGTGAAGCAGGGACTCACTGGATCTCATAGGTGGCTCGCGATTGGCAAGCCGCCAGAAGAAGCACACAAGTGAAGCATGCAGAGAAGTTGAACCATCATGCCAGCTGTAGCACTACAGAAAAAAGTCTAGACTGGCCATTTAGTTAGCTCGCGGCTTGAACTTGCGACTAAATCAAGTCGTGAGGCCAAGTCGCCAGCCAACTCTGTTTTGGAAAAACTAACTCTTCCCATTCCTTTCTCACCACAGTATAAATACCCCTTATAACCATGAAATGTAGAGAGCTTCTAGAGAGAATTTTGAAAGAGAAATCCTAGAGCAAAAGAGACTCTTCAAATTCCTCTACTCTCACCCTTTCTATTGTTACATCCTTGAGAGGTTCATTAACCAAATCTTTTTCTCACCATACTCACATCTATGAGAAGGCTTTTTGGTGCTTTAGGAAGCAGTTAGGAAGAGACCAATGGTTGTTGGTTGATGTTATAGGCTATAGTAGAATTCGATAAGCGAGAAAAGACAAAGATTCAGCATAATCTCATTAGAGTAAGAAGCTTGGAGGGTTTAGGTACACTAGATAGATTAGGCTTGGAAGATTTATTGTTGTTCATGTATCCCAACTACATTTTCTAGTAGATTATTGACTGCTTGGAGGGCGGCAAAGAAGTTTTACGCCGAGAGCTTCAGTTTCCTCTTCGATAACACATCGTTGTGTTGTTCTTGTGTTTCTATCTCTCTTCCCTTAATCTTTGCCATTTAATTTCTACTGTGGATGTGATTTTAATTAGTTTAAATTGTTTATCAATTCTGTTATTAGCTTATGTTCATTTTCCGCACATATATTATTTGACATTAAGCTTGAATTGATAATTTTGTAATTGAGGGTCTAAACGTTTATAGTGTTTTATACGCTATTTGAATTTTCATGGACAATTAACATTTTCTACTTAATAATATTCTTACAAGAATTTTTAAAGAGTTAAAAAAATATATAAAAATGAGTATCAATAATTTGCATGGGATTACAAGCTAGTATATCTTAATGTAAAAATGATTATCTTAATGTAAAAATCCAATTAAATTTAAAATTGGAGTATAATTTTGCGCTACGTGTTTCATCTAATTTTTAAATTTATGTGTTATGTGAATTATTAGGTGCAAAAATCAAAGAGTCTAAATTTAATTAGATTATAAATTGAATTTTAATTGGAGTTCAATTTTGTGCCATGTGTCCCATCTATTTTTTTTTTTAATTTTTGTGGCAAGTAAATTATTAGATGCAAAATTCAAAAGGTCTAGATCCAATTAGATTCTAAATCATATGTGTGTGTGTGTGTGTGTGTGTAATTATGATTGTTTTTAAATGTACATGTTCTCGTGCATATGCATGGGATTACATACTAATTTTATTATAAAACTAAGAGCCTTGTAACTCAATGAAATTTCAAATTCTTGATGTCACTAATTAAGGTGATAGTATCTCCTCTACTAGTCTCATGCGATCGGCACATACAAGATTTTCTCCTAATTAAGGCATTTAAAATTCAAATCCCCACTCCCCAATTATCCAATTATCAAGAAATAAATTATTACCAATAATTTATAAACCAAGATAAAAATAAAGGAGATTGACATTATATCAGTAACATAATAAATTCCCAAAAAAAAAAAAAAAAAACATGATAATTTTTTATATATACTTTCACATCATTTTATAAGACATTGCATATGTAGTAAAATTTAGAGTCCCTAAATCACCCTCAACAACGTTAATCCATTCATTTTCTTTCTCATAGTCTCTTTAACATGTAGAAGTACTGGAAGGTATTTGCCACCTACCATATTCTTGAAACCAGCATTATATAAGATCCTTTGGGAAAATAGTAGTTTAAAGAAAAGGTGAAAGATTAATTAGTCCCAACTAAGTTAAAGATCAGCAGGTTCAGCTCCTGTACATGTGGGTTTGTATTAGTTTTTTTTTTTTTTTTTTTTTTTTTTTTTTTTTTTTTTTTTTTTTATAAAAAAATTAAAATTTGTTAATTGTTGCAAGTGGATAAATTTCAATTATTCTTAATTTTTTTTTAAATGGTACTTAAATAAATAACCTATAAGTAGGTTTAAAAAGCTTATCCATACGCAAGTCTCCTGAATTAATTTGTAAGCAAACAATATTGGAACCTGGATTAATTTCTTCCGTGACATCTGAGTTTGTGCTGCCTATCGTGCCATAAACAATTCAACAAAGTTCAGAAAACAAATTCAAGATATAATTGAAGAATGAATGAGTACTATAAGATGAACATAAAATAGCTTATCTTTTCGTAATACACGTTAGATATAATCATGTTAGGTACCTCGACCTTCGCAACGTGCTTCCCTTTCCTTTGGTATTAAACTCTCCGTTTGAGAAGCAGGGGCGGAGCTAAAATTTAAAAAATTTATTTTATATTATGTATAAGTATTAAAACTTTAAATATTTAGCTACAAAAATAGAAGTTGGTCCCCCCAAATATTTGTGTTAGTCCAATAATGCTCTTAAAAATTAATAGAATTTGTCAATTGGTCTAGTACTTATAAAGACAGTGTAGTTTTTGTTTTTTTCTAATTCATTTTTGTACATATTTAATATCAAACTAGATAATTTTTATATACTTATTAAAATTTAAAAAGTAATTAGTTCTCTTAAAAAATTATCTTGTAAATATATATATTTAAAAGTTGTTAATTTTATATACAATATATTTATAAAATATAACCTACTCTAATGTCAGAAGTTAAAATATTAATATTTATATTTATATAAGTACGTTAACGCGTATACAATAATTTATATTTTCTCGAAACTAATATATTAATATCAAAATTTATCCTCTCCGGTGAGAAGGCAGATGAGACGTCCAAGGTACCCTTAATATTAGCTCTGCATTGCTGGAATTCGTTTTGCAAGTTCTGGGATGTGTGCGGAGTACATGCATGTTCTGAGTTGACCTTTTCCACCGATTTAATGACTTTTGCTTGTGCCATAGCTCTGCATAGTTTATTATCCACACCGCGTGGATCTACATGCCGAATTTAGTTTATTTTGGACAATACGTGGATCCACAGGTGTGTAACATGTATGAAACACGTTTCAGCTGTGACCTGCCTTTTCGATGAAGTTTGTAATTATTTTTTCAGGTTGGATTTTTTAAATTAATATAGAGTTGGTGAAATCTAACCTTCGCTATATTTGAAAGGCTAAATATACACTGTACACACTTTGACATAGCAGAAAATGTGAGATTTAATTTGGGTCTATGATCCGGCAAGTTCCATTAGAAATTTAGAAGGCGTCAAGGTGTCAAAATAATAATATAATATTAAAGTTACTTGGAAAGTGTACACTTTTTTGTCATTTTGTGAAGTTGGGTTGGTAGAAAAAACCCGTTATAGAAACTCATCAAATCGGGTACTATTTATTTCTTTATTTATTTTTTTTTTTTATAGACTGGACAATTTATTTAAATTAAAGGAATATATATATATATATATTTACACAAACGGCCGGTTTTGTCCTTTGGTGGTTCCTATTCTCTGCAAAGAATGGTCACAAATTCAAACTTGCTCTGTGAAGGAGCTGGAATGGCACATGTCTTTAATTAATCTCGGGAATGAATAGAAACTTTAGGTGCAGCCGTGAAGGTATTTTTGTTTATTTATATTGTTGCTTTGTCAAACAAAAATAATCATTTAAATGAAATTGGTTCAAGTTATATCTAGTATAATTTTATTAAATGTTATACAACTTAACGATTTGGAAATTCACTGTTAAATTATACATTCTTAAAATGCATACCTAATTTGATGTGAATCGAACTTTATTTACTATATAATTCATAAACTCACCCTTGAAATACAATTTTAAACTATAAAAATGTGGATTTTAAATATTTGATTGATAATATAGTTATTGATCTTTGATTGTCTTAAAATTTTGCATATATAAAGAATATATAATATAATATAATTAGATAGTATGTCACCTATTAAATGTTTAAACTTTAAATTTTTCTATTTTAAATTAATGAATTAAAGATTATTCATAGATCAAATAATAAATAATATTTTATTGACACACAATTTAGCATGCATGTAAAGATCATAGAAACATGTAATGTAATTGTGGAATTTTTCAAAATATCAATACAATAAAAAGCTACATTTACTATTGTGGGGCCCGAGGGCCCAGAATCCCCGGCCCACCTTTAGGCTGACCCAAGGCCCAAGCCGAGGAAGGCAATCTCCCCAGATGGTCGGCCTAAGGGTTTTAGTTCTTCTCAGACCCAAGCCGAGGACACACCCCTCCTCGGCATACCTAGTCTAATCCAAGTAGGGGGCAGACCCAAAACAGGTGGTCACATCCACACTTAACGAGTATGCCTGATCCTCCAGGCTACATTAATGATGACAAGACCCTTCACTGAGAAACCTTGGAGGCAGCAACCCCCAGTATGGTGAGGAACCTGTCTGATGGGACAAGTCCTGAACCAGTAGCCCGGATGGCCAACAGCTGTAAGGCCAGGATCGAGCTAAAGGGCGTATATAAGGCAAAGAACCCCCCCTTGTGAACGGGGGCCTCCTCGGACGCCAGCCGAGGAGCAACCCCAAGCGAAGAGCAATAGACGAAAAGTCCAAGGAAGACCGGCGAGGGGCCGGCCGGAGCCAAATCCTTTGCCCCACTCTCTACAAATTCATTGTCGGGGGCCCACCTCCGAAAACGGAGCCCCTACAACTATAACTTGATATATATATATATATATCTTCCCGAGGTTTGAGCGGTCGGTATGATAATAGAAATATCGTTACATCTAATTTGTACTAACATATTTGAGCTAGTCTAGGATCGATGAGGTAAAACCCGAAAACAGATTATTTTGTCGGGTCAATGGAACTGATTTGATCTACATATTATACAAAAATGAGGCTTTATCAGCAGTACCAATGAAATCAAATAACTTATTTGCAATGTAGATGGTTTATAGTGACGTCTGATTTTGTTGGGGAAAAATCCTAATGCCCTCAATATGTGTAAATTAAAATTAATAACTACTAAGCAATAGCAATATTATGGAAATAAAAAAATTTCAGCAAACACTATAGAAACACAACCACACGAGAACATCAAATTTTACGTAGAAAACCCTCCGGTGTAGAGGAAAAAACCATAGGGCAACTTCGAAAATATCCACTATAAAACAGAGATTACAAATATCAAGATTATGCTAAACTTGAGTCTACAAAAAATTGGATATACAACAATTAAACCTCAATGAGTAAATACAATCTCAACACAAATCTAATAGCAAAATCTTCTTCTGAATATTCCAACTCTCCATAATTGTAGCAATCAAAAACTCCATGAGAACTTCACCAATTTATCTTCCTTGTGTGTAACTTGAGCAAAGAAAAATGTTTCATTTTTCTTTTTCGCTCTCTCACACTCTAACTATGTTTCTCTCTATCTCTTCACACGAACTACACCTCAAATGGCTGAAACTCTCTCCTTTTGTGTTTGTTACTCACTTTGAAACTCACACACAATAGCCCAAAAAAAAGGACTCTCTGTTTCAGCTCTCCACTCAAGGTTGAATGGCCTTTTCTTCTTTCTTTTCCTTCTTTTCTCCTCAACGTGTCTCACACACTTGCTCAGCTTTGCATCACTTCTCATTAAGAGAAGTCAGACCTTCTCGTGCATGCTCAGCTTTGCATTAAACCAAAAACTGACTTTGTGGGGCTTGAGAAGACAAGCTCATAAATGAGCTTTGACAAGAGTGTCAAGCAAGTGGGCTGGACCCACTAGGTGCCACGCACCCAACAATCTCCCCCTCCAACCCACTACGGAGGAGATCTTCAACCCAACTCTTCAATTAGCACTCATGCTGGCCAACCCGACACAAAGCTTTAGCTTCTCTCTAGACACAACCTTGGTCAACATATCAGCTGGATTTTCATTTTTGTGAATCTTCTCTAATTCAAATAATTGTTGTTCAACAAAAAGTCTCAACCCATTGTATCTCACCTCAATGTGCTTCGATCGTGAATGGTACATAGAATTCTTGCTCAAGTCTATAGCACTCTGACTATCACAATTAATTACATACCATCTTACTTTAAACCCAATTCTTGGAGAAATCGTTTCAACCAAAGCATCTCTTTACTTGCTTCATTAGCTACAATATACTTAGCTTCAGTTGTCAATAAGACAACACACTTTTGCAATTTTGACTACCATGATACAGCTCCCCCTGCAAAAAGTATATAAATACCCCGATGTAGATTTCCTACCATCATGGTCACCTACCAAATCTACATCTACATGACCTTCCAATATTGGTTTAGAATCACCAAAAGTTAAGCACAATTTAGAGCTACCTCTCAAATACCTGAAAATCCACTTCACTACTTCCTAGTGATCTTTACCAGGATTAACCGTGAACCTACTAACAACACCAACTGCGTGAGCAATATCTGGTCGTGTGCAAATCATAACATACATCAAACTCCCAATTGCTAAGGAATAAATAGTTGATGCTATGTCTCCCTTCTCTTTCTTTGATGAAGAACAAGATCTCTTTCTTAACTTGAAATGAGAACCAAGAGGCGTCCGGACTGGTTGGCATGCTTCATATTGAACCTTTCAAGAACCCTCTCAATATATTTCTCTTGTGATAACCATAGCTTCTTAGCTTTCCTGTCACATAGAATATACATATCCAAAATTTGTCTTGCTGGACCTAAGTCCTTCATATCAAATGACTTAAACAAGTCCTTCAAATTTCCAATCACATTTGCATCTTGTCCTACTATCAACATATCATCTACATATAGCAAAAGAATAACAAATTTAGCATTGGAAAATTTTCTAACATACACACAATGACCTACATTTGTCCTTATGTACCCATGACCCACCATGAATGAGTCAAACTTTTTGTACCATTGTCTTAGAGCTTGCTTCGAGCCATACAAACTCTTTTTTAACTTGCAAACCATGTATTCTTTCCCTTTCACTTTGAATCCCTCTAGCTGATCCATGTAGATTTCTTCTTTCAAACTACCATGAAGAAAAGCTGTCTTCACATCAAGTTGCTCAAGCTCAAGATCCAAGCTACTAATCCCAGAACTACTCGAATGGAACTTATCTTGACTACTGGAGAGAATATCTCATCAAAGTCAATCCCTTGTTTCTGACTGAAACCCTTGACCATTAATCGAGCTTTATACTTCACTAACTTGTCACCTTTTTTCTTTAGCTTGAATATCCATTTTTTTTTCAATACCTTCTTGCCTTTAGGAAGTTCCACCAAGTCATAAGTCTTATTCTTATTCAAAGAATTCATCTCTTCATGCATAGCCTTCAACCAACTTTGCTTATCCTTATGAGACTGTATTTCCTAAAAACTTTCTAGGTCCCCCTCTTCAGTAATCATAGTATACTCAGAAGTTGGGTATCTAGTTGATGGACGACGCTCTCTAGTAGACCTTCTCACCTAAAGTTCCACCATCTCTAGTAGAGGAGGTCGCTCCCGTTGCTTAACACCATTTGTATCTGTCACATCATCACCATCAACATTTGCTGGCTCATCAGCATCAAATTTAGTTGGTTAATCACCATAATTCTCATCTTGTACCGCTTCCCTATTTGTGGCATTATCTGAGGAAGAACAGTTAGGTGTAAGATCAGGAACACCTCCAACTGTAACTTTAGGCTTCTTAGTTTTCTCAAAGTCTATCAAGTTTTCATTCTCATAAAAAACTACATCTCGGCTTCTGATCATCTTCTTTTCTTTTGGATCCCATAGCTTGTAGCCAAATTCTGCATCTCCATATCCAACAAATATACAAGGAGTGGATTTGCTATCAAGCTTTGATCTTTGTTCCTTAGGCACATGAACAAATGTCTTGCACCCGAATACCTTCAAGTGAGAGTAAGAAACATCTTTCCCTGTCCATACTCTTTATGGAATATCAAAATCAAAAGGAACTGATGGAGATCTATTAATTAAGTAGCATGCAGTCACAACAACTTCACCCTAGAATGACTTAGGTAGATTAGCCATTCTCAACATACATCTGATCTTCTCAACAATAGTGCGATTCATCCTTCTGCTAGACCATTTTGCTGTGAGGTACCAGGAACTATCTTCTCATATCTAATTCCTTTCTCGGAGCAGTAACTCTTGAATTCATTAGATGTGTATTCATCTCCATTATCACTACGGAGACACTTCAAAGGCTTCCCTCTCTCTTTCTACCATGACATGGAATTTCTTGAAGTGCTCAAATACTTGGTATTTTGTTTTCAAAACATAAGCCCACACATTTCGTGAAGCATTAATATTTATTGCCACCTAAAGTCTCAACATTAATGGGACCACATATATCAGAATAAACAAAATCTAATACATTGGGTTTTCTAGTAGAGGGTATATTAAATGAAACTGTATGTTGTTTACTAAATAAACAAAAGTCACAAGGATTTAGTGACGTACCTTTGGCAAAAGGAATAAGAGACTTCTTTGCCAAAATCTGCAACCATTTTTCACTCATGTGAGCCAGCCGCCTATGCCACAAATTAGGCGAAGAATCCTCCTGAGCTGCACTAACAACATCCTTGCACAACTTTACTTTTATGTTGTAAAGTGTACAACAAATCTTCCCTCTAGCAAACACCAATAATCCTTTGCTAAGCCTCCATTTTCCATCACCAAAATACTTTTTGTAGCCTTCTTTATCAAGAACATGAGTGGAAATCAAATTTAGGCGAATATCTGGAACATGTCTCACATCCTTCAAAATCAGGGTGTATCCAGTGTTAGCCCTAACACAAATATCACCAATTCCCACAATGTCTGCATAACTATCATTGCCCATCTTCACTCTCCCAAAGTTTCCCACTTTGTATGAAGTGAATAACTCCTTTCTTAGAGTGACATGGTAGGAAGCAGGTGAATCAATCACCCATTCAACATAAGGATCTGAAATTATACAACAATCATCTTGTCCTATGGCTAGGACCTCATCTTCCAACACTATAACAATAGCAGTGTTCTCATCATCCACCCTTTGTTGATTTTTATCCTTTTTCTGTTTGTTCTTCCAAGCCTTGCAATTCCTTTTTATGTGACCTTCTTTATCACAGTAAAAGCACTTGAATTTTCATTTTGATTCTAACTGACTTTTGGATTTACCTTGCCCTTTAGAACTTCTACTCTTACTTCTCCCCCTATTCTTTGTGACAAGAGCATGTGCAATATACCTGTCCATATCCTTTCTTCTAGTTTCTTCATTAAGCAAACTATCTTTAACCATGGCAAGTTGTAACACACCATTCGAGACAGAATTACTAAGTGACACTACCAAAGCCTCCCAACTGTTAGGTAAAGAACTCAAAAGCAACAAAGCTTGCAACTCATCATCTATTACTAGCTTCATTGTAACCATCTAATTAACCAAGTCTTGGAACTCACTAAGGTGCTTGACAATGGACTTACCTTCCTTAAGCTTCAAATTCACAAGCTTTCTATGAATAAAAGCTTTATTTTGAGCTGTCTTTCTTTCATAAAGACTCCTTAATTTTTCCCAAAGAGTCTCTGCATTTGTTTCCTAAGACACGTGGTGAAAAACACTAACATTGATGCATTGTCTAATACACCCAATAATTTTTCTATTTAATTTCTCCCAATCTCTATCTGACATATCACTAGGCTTGGCACTATCACCCTCAATAGGGTCATGTAAATCCGTACAATAAAGGACATCCTCCATCATCAGTTTCCATATCGAATAATTCGATGTTGAGAGTTTAACCATAGTATTCATAGTCATATTCTCCATTTAATCCAACACAAGACAATCAAACCCAAGCAACCAAAAGCTCTAATACCACTTGTTGGGGAAAAATCCTAATCCCCTCAATGTCTATGTGTGAATTAAAATTAATGACTACTAATAGCAATATTATGGAAACAAAAAAATTTCAACAAGCACCACATAAACACAACCACACAAGAACACCAAATCTTATGTGGAAAATCCTCCAATGTAAAGGGAAAAACCACAGGGTAGCTCCAAAAAATATCCACTATGAAATAGAGATTACAACTATCAAGTTTATGCTAAACTTGAGTCCACAATAAATTGGATATACAACAAATAAATCTCAAGGCGTAAATATAATCTCACCACAAAGCCAGTAGTAAAATCTTCTTCTGAATACTCCAACTCTCCATGATTGTAGTAATCAAAACTCCATGAGAACTCCACCAATTTATCTTCCTTGTGTGTAACTTGAGCAAAGAAAAATGTATCCTTTTTCTTTTTCACTCTCTCACACTCTCACTGTGTTCTCTCTATCTCTTCACACGGACTGCACCTCAAATGGCTGAAACTCTCTCCTTTTGTGTTTCTTGCTCACTCTGGAACTCACACACAATAGCCCAAAAAAAAGGACTCTCTGATTCAGCTCTCCACTCAAGGCCGAATGGCCTTTTCTTCTTTCTTTTCCTTCTTTTCTCCTCAACGTGTCTCACACACTTGCTCAGCTTTGCATCACTTCTCATTAAGAGAAGTTAGACCTTCCCATGCATGCTCAGCTTTGCATTAAACCAAAAATTTACTTTGTGGGGCTTGAGAAGACAAGCTCATAAATGAGCTTTGGCAAGAGTGTCAAGCAAGTGGCCTGGACCCACTAGGTGCCACGCACCCAACAAATTTTTTATATGAACAAAGTTTAGTTACAAATTTAGTTGTAGCCAAAGACTATAACCTTACTCAATGTCAATAACATTACTATATATTTCAAAAATCTAACCGTTGGATTGTATGTTCTCATTACATTGCTATTTCGTATATAATTTTAAAAATCACTATTAGATACTACATATACAATATCAATTCACAATTATTGTTTGTGAAATTCTACTAAATACAACAAAAAATAAAATTATAAATTGGTCAAACAATATCTCCTAAAAAATGAGGATAGATGCATGGGATTATTCAGTTCAATTACAATTTGTTACATTCAATATTTTCACATACAAAATGTCTGAATATAAATAATATAAAAAAATATGTTCATTAGTTCAGAAAAAATAATAACAATAAAAATTTAAACAATTTAATTTGTATGGAAAGCTAACAAAAGCAAAATCCAGTTTTGATTATGATTGAATTTTCTTTAAACTTTGGTTATATATATATATATATATATAACCTAGTTAGTAATAAACCGTACATAGTCATAGTATATTACATAAATGACTTGTAAATTTGAATTGTTTTTAGTTACACAAAAAAAAAATAAAAAAAAAAAAAAAAAAAACAAGGGGGCTCATAAATATAAAATCATTTAAAATCTCTCTTTCTCTAATTTTATATATAGAGTTAAATATATGATTAGTTTTTTTATGGTTTATTTATATTGGATTTCTCCTTTTTTACACTAAATTAACTCATTTAGCATAAAAATTTAAAAACTTATATTAGATAGGATAGGTGGTGCAAAATTAAACTCTAATTGAAATCCAATTTTTACATTGAATTAACTCACTTGATACAAAAAATTAAAATTTAGATTAGATGGGATATGTGGCGCAAAATTAGACTCTAATTGAATTCTAATTTGAAATCTAATTGAATTTTCTTTCAACTTTGCCTATATATATATAGTAATTCTAAGGACACAACAAAATGTCACAATAATTTCATTGCATTCCTTATAAGAAAAAAAAATTCATTACATTCCAAAATTAGCATACTGGTAGCCCCGCGTAGGCATGCAGACCGTGGCATGCACATATGCGTACTGCCTAGGCCATGTCATGACTTGTGGGTGGGTTACCAAGGCCATGGCATGCCTTGGGACCCCTTGAAGGCCATAACAGCACTTGGGGGGCACACTGCTACCAAGGCTAGATAACCTCGTTGGACACTTCCTGCTCTTCCCCCCTTAAAGAACGCTTAGGAACAAATCCTAAACATTAATTTGTTGAGAAAACATAATACCCTCTTTTGGGGAAATTATTGGAATCCTGTCCTAATGTTTTGCACACATGTTAAGAAAATTCAAACCTTGAACTTGTAAAAATTTCAAGGCCAGATTCCACATATAATTTTTTTTTTTTTTTTTCCCCGGAAGCTGAAAAATAGGAAAAATCATAAAATTTTAAAAAATTCTTGGAATGCTGAACTGATGGAAACCCTCTCTAAAGTCATGGAATGAACTTAGAGAGGCAATACATGGACCCGTCACAATCTCCAATTAAATTTTTTTTGATATATTAATTTCATAATATTGTGAAATTATTGTCGATTTTTATTGTCCATGGCATTAGTTGAAAATTTATTCGTTTATCTAAATGGTTTTACATTATTATTTTTTTGGGTTGAAATCACAAATGACGTTGGAGACAGATAAAAGGCCAATCTGGTTTGATTGGGAAAAAAAAATTAGAGTACTTAGTAGTAGGTGCATAAAACAGGGAGGAAGTCAAACGCTTTTGCCTAGGCGAATATATTGATAAAGGGTGCAAACTACTTTGATGACATAACGTAGAATGCGAGATGAATTAGAGGACACACAATCTATTTTCAATTTTCTAGCAAGTTGCTGTCCAAATTTTGTCAGCTATACATATAATAGTTAGGCATGTGTTCATTGTGTTGACTTCGAAATTATCAAGCATATCTTAGAACTAGAAGTGAAATGACTAGAAGGGTTCAAGTGTGCAAGGTAGCTGAACTCATTATTCTATATGTAGTAGATGCCACATTAAGCAAGTTGATCTAGGAGATGGTCCTACCCTACAAACTCAATTTAATGGACAATCTTAGATTCATAAGTAGTTGTCTATTTAAAATTTACATGTCATTAAAATGGTCCAATGGGATGTTGACAAGGCAAATGAAAATATGCAAAGTGTTGTATGTTCTTTAAAATATGTCACAATAAGGAAAATCACATAATGCTTCATCTTAGAAATGATTAAGTTGACACATATGCATTCGTTAAAAATTTTCTATAGGTCACATGTGTCATTACCCTATTTTGACAGTCCTGAGATTTTTCAAAATTATTTTTTACAGCCTACGGCACCCAAAAATATTTTTTTTTGACACTGAACACTTTCAAATTGAAAGTAACAAAACTTGTTCACCACGATCAAATAAACGAATCAGTACTGACATCAAATCATAGCTATATACTAAAGACCAAACACTTTGACCAAGTTTAATTAAAAGTTGACTAAAGTCCACACCATGGTTACCAATATCTCGATCTGAATTTTAAAATCTTGAGATACTAATATCTCATGCCCCTTCAGAGTAAATTTGTGTCCATCTTAAAAAATAGGGAAACAAAAATGAGCAAGATATTTTAGAATCTTGAATAATAACTCAAACATTTAGCAAATTTTTTAACGAGTGTAAGGAAGTTTAACTTCAAAATTAACGTTGGTCAAATTGAGGTTAAACAACATCTGAGTGGTTCAAATCGGTATTCATTGGAAGTATTATGGAAAAACCTTCGATTAGACGATCGAACTTCAAGCATAGAAATTCCAAAGGAGCTAATCAAACGCATGAAAGTACGAAGATTGGAAACTTGGGAAAAAAAAACAGGAGTTGCATGCCCAAATGGAGTAGAAGGTTGTGGTTTGGATATACCAACAAGAAGGCTCAGTATAATTTACCACCTATAGAGAATCCATTTTTGTTCTGGCCTATATGTGAGAACCCCGATCCTGATGATGAAGAAGCCACAATCTCTGCTAAAATGATAAGCACCATGCGTTAAGCCCAACAACCCATTCCTCAAGACCCAAACCCACTTTTAAGTTGTTTTGTAACCTTTTGACCAAAGCAATGCACACTACTTTTAGGCCGTGTATACGTAGCTTGAAAATAGCGTATGCAACTTAGAGATAAGAAGCATACATTCTCTCCATTTCCATATGGTTAATGATGGCCAAAATGGGGTTTTACCCCTTTCAGCCAAACTTTCTAGTATTTTGCCACCTTTCTCAAATTATTTAGGGTTATGCCCCAGTTTTGAAACTTGACATTACCATAATCAAGTCCTACGTAAAACTCGATGATATTATAATTGAGTTTTTATGAGATTTTTGCCATGCTAGCTCGCCAACATGGCATTTTCATTTTTTTTTAAGCTATTCATAACTCAATTACTGTAAAATCGAGTTATATACCCGACTATAAAATTATCAAGTTATAAAACAAAATCGATATCTCTAAAATCGAGTTATGCTCGTGTTATACCATTACATTTGCTCCCATTCAAACTAGCTTGCTTTCAGTCTGAACTGAATTCCACTGCTACTCCACAGATCCACAGCTGCTTCCGGACTGAATTGAAATTTCTATCACCTCATGTAAAAAAGCCATACCAGAATTTTATGACAATGGTATTTTCATTTGATATTGTACTATTTTTTTTTTTTTTTTTTTTGGTTGAATGAGTGTTATGTGAGTACATTGGTGTGATTTTGTTTGTTTGTTGTAGTAAATTTTAATCACAAGAGAATGAGAATCTTTAGCATAGCAAGAAGTAATCAACTATATACCTTATTTTTCTTAGATTGTTATAAGATGGTTAGTGAAATGAAGGTTAACACATAATTATAAGAATATGATAAATAGCATTTATGGTCATGTTGATAACTCTAGAAGGCTTTTATTAACAAATCAGCAATGCAAAAGCAATAAAAGTGGTTACTATAGACAAAATTGTATGCTGGTCTCCCTATCTATTATTTGTTAATATGCGTCCATAGGTGGTGGGACTCACATATCATACATTAATGCATTCCATACTTTAGTTGAATGTACATAATCATCATTGTTAGACATTGACAACAATACTACGTCTTACACAGAATGTATCAACATTAACAACAACATCTAATCTTCATATGTAGGAATTTTTGGAAATCATCATTACTTGAATTTGAGAAGTCTGAAATATCTTTATGATCATCTAAGTAGTAATTTCATCAATAGACTTGATGGCTCGCTCTTGTGCCTTCCCTGATAGATGTTTCCTAGCCTTTTAGACTACATGAAAACAGTCTAGTCACCTTTGCATTTGATTATTCTCCCGTTCAAGATGAGCAAATATGTTAGAAGGTTTGTCTCTAGGTAACTTGGTTGATTGTGCCTTAGGAACTCGTAACCCATGCCATCAACAGTACCCCTCCAACTTACACCTCTTCTCGTACAGCTCTGACCATGGTTGGTCTACTGTGGTGAACTCTGTTGTGGTAGTATTTGTACTCAGTTGTGCAGGACTGCCGACCATGATGTGTCCGACGCTTCCTAGACTCTCGTACATGTATATTGGAATATTAACGAAATCTCTTTTCTTTCCAACTCATTTCCCTCCATAGTGATCTATGTATATTTGTAGTTGTTTCTCTGCTGGAACTTATTATGATGCATTTGTTGAAGTAGATCCAAACTTGTTTCAAAACGTAGGTTTTGAGCTTGAGGCGTTGCCACTCATAGCTTAGTCAGTCGAAGAAGTTAGTGGGAGAGAAATAGCCCATTTAGTATTGTGGTGCATTTATAAGCTCATCTCATGGTCCAAATATCATTAAAAAAAAATTATATATGAGTATCAGGTCATGTCAGTAAAGGCTAGAAAAACAGTACATGAACAGGAGTACCTATGCTCCCTTGTTACAGTGTATTTTCACATGTGTATAGTAGTATAAGTCAATTATATTTGCATAGTTGCAGTGTGCTTGACCAAATCCTTATCTTTGATTCACACAGTACCATGCATTATGCATCATTGTACAATTATTCTTTTGTTTATGTTATGAGTCACATGATAGATATAGCATGTAAAACTACATCAATTTAGAATTGTCTTAGTCATGTACTATATTATGCAGTTATACATTATTTACTAACAATTGATGCACATTGTTAACTCAATCTTTTGATGTTATTGTAGTCAACGTCAATAGGTGACCCTTATCACTATAGGCCACATGATGTATTCACCGCGATGGGTCCTTGTTGGGTACTAGAAGATGAATTCAGTTATCCAATCAATCTCAACCTGCAAAATAGTGCACAGGTTCACAATACCATGAGGGCGGAGTGGGACTGGTTATTCCATGAACATGAGATGTTTTATGATGAAATGGTCGGTTATAAGCTACCCATGCCTCGGCGACTCGCATCGCAAATGCCAAGAGACACTATATGTCACACTCCAAACCCCAAAAGGTCCAAAGCATGAAAAAGACATCTCAAAGTACCTGTAGATTTTTCATTTTTGACAATTCAATCTACAAAAATCATATCAAGTATCAATATCAAGAATTATCATAATAATTCCATTGAATATACTCTCAAAGTAAGTCAGAGCTCTAAGCAATAATTACAAAGATCATTGGCACAAAAGAATAGAGGTCTGAATAATTAATTACATATCATCAACTTGTCCCATCAGTGGGAATAACATCACCACCACTATAACATACAAAAGAATGAGTCAAGTCTATTCTAATATGTACATCATTTAATATCTCCATTACAAAAGTTCAACCTCCTTCAGTAGTTAGTCTAACTACTATTAGCCACCAAAAAAAGCTGTCCCAAAAGATTGTTGCCTACTCTGAAAATTTTATAAATAATAGAATGAGACAGAGCCCAGTAAGTAGCGTAATTAATGGGGGTGGGAGAAATGCAAGTTTCATCTACAATAATAATAATATGACAAGAATGATTTAATAATGAAATACAAGTTCCTCAAAGTAAATATCTTGAAACCATATACTATAATCTGTGAGCACTAATAATATAATTCCAAAGCCATAAAATCTAACATATAGTAATTTATCTCAAATATACCACATTACCACATAGACCGGTCAGGGGATCCATCCATTCACAACTGGCATGATATTGTCCTCTTTGGTATGCAGACTCTTAGCCCTATGGACAGCAGCCTCACCCATACCCTTAAAATTTTTTCTCTCCCCCCATGGGCAGCAGAAAGAGAGCGTCAAATAGGACCTCTCTTGCATATAGTCTCTTGGCCCCATGGGCAGCAGCCTCACCCACACATAATCAAGGAATCATCTTCCCCCCCATGGACAGCAGGGAAGAATGCGTCATCCAAAGTGAAAGGGCACTAACCTAGACTTGATTCCGTTGTCACAAAGACTACGAAAACCAAATCAGGTGATCACCGAGAAATCACACATGGCATGATGTTAAAACCACATAAACTCACAGGTTACATTACTTTGAAATACATAGTTCATACCAAGTAGTTTTAGAAAACCTTAGATAATCTAACTTCCACAAAGTTTGTAAGGTTTTCAACTTCATTCTTGTCAAGAGATTTTCTATCAATTTCCTAAATAATACAAGACAAGATAAGCATCTCTAAATTTTTCAATATACCATAAAATAAATGATTTTCTTATCAAAGATTAAATAAAAAAATGCTTATTTTTTCTTATCAACAATTCATACATTTCCCCAAATACAGTACAAAATATGATGCATTTTCATATATAATCATATATATATATATATATATATATATTAAGGTTACGACACAATAGTTTTAGAAAAATATAGCTTCCATAGGTAATTTCCAAAAATGTGTCTAACCCGAAACAACATTTATGTTATTTTTCAAAAATCCCATTAAAATGTTACTTACCTTGCAACTGCAAAAGCCTAATTCTCCAAGCTCCAAGGAGATTAGCTAGAATCTAAACAATATCAAGTAAACCTATCACCATAAGTATAGAGCTTGAAATTATATCTAGTTAAAATTCAGGAATTGCCAAATGAGCACTTAATTAGCACTACAAAAAAACGAGGCTATCCCAGCATTTTCAAAACTGCTGGGATAGCCCCAAAAAGTGCTAGGATAGGGTCAAATTCCTATCTTGGCATTTTTTTTCCCGGCGCTTCAAACTGCCGCGCAGTGAATGTGGGTATAGGGTCGCCAGACCTGTCCTAGCGCTTCAAAAGTACTAGTATAGGCCTTTAAATTATATTGATTCAAGATCTATACCAGCGCTTTTGAAAGCGCTGGAATAGGTTCTACCTATGCCAACGCTTTCAAAAGCGCTGGTATAGGTCATGAATGAATATAATTTAAAAGACCTATATCAGCGCTTTTGAAAGCGTTGGTATAGGTCTTGAATCAATATAATTCAAAAAGCCTATACCAGCACTTTTGAAAGCGCTGACATAGGCTGTACCTATTCCAACTTTCACAAAAGCGCTGGTATAGGTCGTGAATCAGTATAATTTAAAAGGACCTATGCCAGCGCTTTCAAAAGCACTGGTATAGGTCCTTTTTTTTTTTTTTTTAAATTTTTTTAGCATCTATAATGTACCTAAAATACATATTTTCGAATACCTATTTTATAACACCTGTAATGAACCACAATTCATATTTTCCAATAGCAAATACAATACCACATTAAACCAACAAACTAAATATATTTACTTATAATTATTTACAACAGCAAATACAATACTTATCGATGGTGAAAAATCTTCAAATGTTGAAAAATATGAACTTAATCATGGGTAATAATCAAGAATATCTTCAAATGTTGGGTGTAATGAAGAGCCATAATTTTGTTCAAACTCAGACTGCATATCCTTGGATTTCATTTTTTGGAGCAAATATATATCCATGTCCTCACTTTCTGACTCATCCAACTCAATCTTCCCCTCATCAAACCCACCTCTAGCCCTCAATCTCTCATCAAGGGCATTAAGTAATTGTCCTTGTACCATAAATTGTCATGCCCATTCTTCCAAAGGAGCCATACATATACTTATCAATGATGAAAAATCTGAACTTAATCATGAGTAATAATCAAGAATGCCTTGAATTTGACTCCATAGCTTATGTTGAAAAAGCTTTAAAATGCTAGACCACCCCAATCACCTAGGAACCTAGTGTTCACGAAACTAAAAAATATAAGTCTAAGTCAAGTTAGATCCATACTTGGTCTGCCTAGGGCTAATCACTGAATACACCAATGCATGAGTATTACTCAAGTAGCAATAGATAAAAAGTAAACTTAGATGATCATATAAAAAATGGAATTATTAAGGAAATTCCAGGAGAATGACTAAGTTCATCATCAATAATTATAGCACAGTAGGAACAACACAATCAACACTCCCAAAATAAAATACACTGTCTTATATCTCTGTGCAAGCAAATAGTTTGCTCCAAATCAACAACCCCCCATAGCAGAATATTTGAATTTACTAAGAGGAGATAAAATAAATTCACACATAGTTGAACAATAATATCACAATATTCACAAGACAATCAACACTCCCAATAATGAAAAGTAAACCACTTTATATCACCATGCAAGCCACCCACTTGCTCCAAATCAACAACCCACCACCAAAAAAAAAAAATAATAATAATTGACATATAATTATAGACTAATAGGTATTATGAAGTAGATTTTACTAACTCTTTAGCAATTCATTGGTTTGCTCCCAAAAAGAGGAACTCAAACTTACAGCAAGCTGCTAATCTTGCAAAATCTAAGTCTAAATTATAGACTACTAAGATAACTTAAAAGACGTAAATTAGGCGACTTCACATCCAAAATCATGCAAAAAGAGAAGAAACTACTAAACTAAGTACATTGAGAGAACAAACTATAAACCAAAATAGGGAGAGGTGTGCAAAGATATACAAACCAAAAGATAAGCACCAATATTTTGCTAGTTTGCATTTGTTCCACAGTAAACATGAGCTATTTAATAATTTAATCATACGTAGGCAAAGAATGAGAGGTTAACTTACTAGTTGCTACCTTGCTTTGCTCCACGGGAGATGCCAAAGATACTGCAGTAGCCACCAAATGTTTAATCTAGCAATTTAACAAATCCAACAGTCAGAATTGAGTTGTTTTTTATTTTAATAAAAAACACAATGAAAGGTAAAATAAAATTATCAACTAAATTGAGTGGAAAGATTAATGCATAGAAGCATTGTTAAAGGCGCTTGCTTGATTCATGTTTGAAATATTGATAAATTAGATGTGCCATAGCAGACTTGTAGTTCTAGTTGTAGTTGTAGCTCTCTCTCTTCCGCTCTTGGGACATATATTGATAGATGATGTATCTAAAATCTTGCACTCTCTTACACTATGCAAGTATTTTTACTTAAAAAAAAAAAAAAAAAAAAAAAAAAAAAAAAAAAAAAAAAGACTGCAAGAAGTCAAGAGCAAATTCACTCATCAATTCAAAAGGAATAAAAATGGTAGAAATAATTACATTGTCAAATTACAAAGGCATGTTACATATTAAACAATAGTATTTATACATTATTGTCATTCAGGTCAATTCAAATTGTTATTTGGAACCAACTATTTGCAAATGTTAGCTATATTTTTAGAACTAGTATACTTGGTCAACACTACATTAAGCACTCAAAAAACAAAATTCAATAAATTGGGTCCACTTCAGACAAAATGGTTGGCTAAGAAACCAGACATGAATTGACATAGATGAATGTAAGTCTTTAGTTTGACAGAAATGCGCTGCAAATACCATAATGGCAAAAAAGAGGGGGGGAATATATATATATATATATATATATATATATATATATATATATATATATATATAACGTAGCCAAGTCTAGATACTCAATAAGGATGGTGAGACAAGGACATTTGACTCATAACCTAAAAACCTACTAATAAAAGAAACGACCACATTTTAGGCCATGAAATGAAAAGACCAAAATTAGAAAACCTTTCAGTTATTAGTACTAAATGCATTAGCCTTTTCACATCTCAATTACATCAAGATGTAAGCAAAAATCATTGAAAGAACTCTTATAAGAAGACATTACCACAATTGAATGCAATAACAGGCTTCAATTTTATCTCTTCTTCCTGAAAAATAATCAACAAATAAAAACTAAATAATTGGTAAAATTGAACAACTAAAACAAGATTGTAGTTAAGGGTTAAAAAAACTTCACACTAAACTTGCAGAAGAAATACAGCAGAAGCAATAATACAAATGAACTTAGTAATATCATAAATAAGGGTGAAAAGTACCAACTCATCACTCATACCTTCACCCTTAGTTTCTTGGCTAGCTTAGATACATGACATTGAGAAAGCTCCCTACTTTGCTGATCCTAAACACAAGTAAAACTATAAAGGTGAAGAAACAAAATTTGTAGGCATAACTAAAGTGGACATCACTTAGAAATTCTTCATGTGATTAAGAAATTCTCCCAATTAAATCAAGGTATAAAAGTGTCAAAGACCCAGCATCCACATGAATAGACAAGCTCTTAAAGCAAGCACTAAAAAAAATAATTTGTTTCTCAAATGTGTTTAATGTAAGACCCAATGAAGACATCCCTCATATTTAGCATTGCAAAAAAAATTAAACTTGCATATGATAATTAAAAAAATTAATAAAGCATATATATATATATATATATAGACACACACACAAACATAGTAAATTTTGATCCCCTACCAGTAATTTTCCCATAATGAAAACAGTATGAACTGGCAGCCCTGGTCCAAACTCAACTTCCTCCACATACTTCTAGAACTTCCATTCTCCACCATCAGTTACCTCAAACCCCACTTGTTCCAATACCTATAAATATCCTAAATTCACTATTGTAAATAAGAAAGCAACTCACATTTTCTCTGCATTGTTAAAAAATCAAATACATCTAAATTTTACACACTTAAGGTTTAACTTCTCACTAAATACTAAGCCAAATTCATTATTAGAAAAAAAAAAAAATTTTGAGTGTTTAAATGGCTTTATTAGAATCGCAAACTCAAAATACAAAAATTACATGGTTACAATCTAATTCACATATGGTGAAAATATAACATTTTGAACACAGTTTCCAAATAAAATTTTTAAAAAATATAGAAAAGGAAAAAGGGTATACCTTTGTGAGAGCAGAATGGAGATTGAAGTTGGTCAAATTGATTCCATTTCTATTAAAAATCAAAATGCTTTCTCACTTAATAAGATTGTCAAGCTCTTCTTAAGCATCAAGCTAATAGCCTTAAGTGACAAGCATCTATAGCTAAGCCAAACATATGATTATAGTCAAACCCAAAAAGACAATTCAATTTTCATTCCCAAGAAATTTGAAAGCAAGCACCAGAAGGTTTGTTGCACCATAACTTATACCCATTTTTTCACAGTTTTAAGAAAAATATTGTTGGAAGTGTAATAATTCTATGAAGATAAAAAGGGAAGCAGGGGCTAGGATGCAAGAAAGAAGAAGAAATATAGTAAAATATCTTCTTTCTTTTTTTTTTTTTTTTAAAAAAACTATCTTACATAAGAAATCTATCTAAAGATATTGATACTGGTAAAAAGTATCATATATACTATTTTTTTTTATTAGTCATATATACTAATTTATACAATTGAAATTTCTAATTGTTTGAAAGAAAGTTTAGAGAGTCAGGATGTTTGAATGGAGCAAACAGGTCAAAACATTATTGAATACTTTGACAATAACTAGTCACCTTAAATGCCAGCCCACCAATTAGTTACAGGCTAGATCCCTCCCTGAGTTAACTAGACTATTTTAGATATTTATTATTTACTTTTACATGTAAGATCAAAACATAGAATCAACACTATCTCACACACCTATTTACTAGCTACGCTAGTTGAAAACATTGGCTGTCCAACTTTCATACAAACTCAGCTTAACCCCATGAGACTCCATTTGGATTAGTTCTAACTAAAGAATTGATTACACTGGATATTGATAATAATATGAAGATAAATTTCTAAAACTTCAGAAACAAATGATACACAAAATTCTATGATAAACTAAAAATCTAAGCTACATTGGCTAAGGCTCATACTAGTTAGGACAACAGCCATAGTCTGTTGACATGTATCTTAACAAATACCAGTAATCAGTTTAACCAGCATATTGCACAAATGGGAAAGGTTCACAACCAAAAAGCAAATAGGATGAGGAGACTTACATATTTGCCAACTCCTTCTGCATCCGACTTCCATCTATTGCAAGAACTTGATCAACACATGAATCAAGGGACCTACCAAACCTCCACAACCCAAAGCAAACAGTAGCTCCTGCAAAAAGAAAGGTTTGATAAAATAGAGAAGAGGGGGGAAAGACATGTAGATCCATAACATCTAGAAAACACAGATACCATGAAGCCCACAAATCACTTAATAGATATGTACACTCTTGCTAAATCTCATGTCCTAAGCTCTAGTCACTTAAATTTTAAAATTTTAAAATATATCAATTTTAACAAAATTATTGCTCAAAAGTCTTGCCTCCATGTAACAGACCAAAAAGATTTGCAAGCAGTTCCCACTCCCTAGATACAACTAACTTAGCTATCTAACTATATATTTAGGAAATAAGAAAGTTTTGCAAGCCATCCCCACTCTTTTTGTTGCTTTGACTAATGAAATCAATAGGAAATAGCCTGGTAAATCAATTGAAAAACACAAACAATACTGGCACCAAACCCACAACTAGAATCTTCCAATATCCAAGAATTAAAGCACAAATAAGTTTATCATTTTCATGGAACAGTAGAGTACTTTAACTCCATAATCAAGTCCATTAGCCATGGACATTACTATCACAAGTGGTTAAAAATTAAATTCCAAAATAGAGAAAATTTTTGTTAGCACTATTGCCACTTGCAATTCCTCCAAAATAGAGCAAACTTTAACCAAAATAAAAAATAAAAAGCCACAAAATCAACTAAACTTTAATCAAAACCAAAACCAAAACTAAAACCCACACAATCAACCAACAGTTACACAAAAATATACACATAACCCAAACCAAACTTCAACCAAAATCAAAACTAAAAAACCAAAAATTTAACAACAAATATATATACAAATATTGCTACAAAATAGAAATGAGAGCTAGAGAGACTTACCTTGCTTTGGGTAAACTTTAACCAAAACCAAAACCAAAACTAAAACCCACACAATCAACCAATAGTTACAAAAAAATATACACATAACCCAAACCAAACTTCAACCAAAATCAAAACTAAAAAACCAGAAATTTAACAACAAATATATATACAAATATTGCTACAAAATAGAAATGAGAGCTAGAGAGACTTACCTTGATTTGGGTAAACTTTAACCAAAATCAAAACTGACACAATCAACCAATAGTTACACATAACCCAAACCAAACTTCAACCAAAATCAAAACTAAAAAACCAGAATTTTAACAAAAAATATATATACAAATATTGCTACAAAATAGAAATGAGAGCTAGAGAGACTTACCTTGCTTTGGGTAGGGTTTGTGGTTTTGGTTAGTATTTTGGTGCTTGAAATTTTGGAAAAGAAATGGTGGGTTTTGAGTAAAGAATAAGAGAGGAGGAGGGGAAGTGGGTTAAGGAAGAGGGAGAGGGAGAAGGAGAGGGAGAGGGAGAGAAAATGTGGGTGAGAGGAAAACATCTGAACTAAAGAAGTGGGAGACCAAAAATGAGAGGTCAAAGTGGTGGGAAGGTGAAAAAATTAAGGGGGAAGTCTGAAAATTTTTAAGTGGTACGAAGGATCTATCCCAGCGCTTTTGGAGAGCTATCCCAGCACTTTTGGAAATGTTGGAATATGTGGACCCTATTCCAGCACTTTCAAAAGTGCTAGGACAGGTCTCTTCATTCCCTTATGGAGAGAGGAAAGCGCTGGAATAGGTGGACCCTATTCTAGCACTTTCAAAAGCGCTGGGACAAGTCTCTCCATACCCTTGTGGAGAGAGGCCTATCCCAGCACTTTCAAAAACGCTGGGACAGGTCTCTCCATTCCTTTATGGAGAGAGGCCTATCCCAGCGCTTTTAAAAGCACTGGGACAGGTATTTCCATTAGCATTTTCTTGATTAATAGTAATATAAATAGTTCAAATTATAAATAGTAATATTTAATATTTTCTTGATTAATAAGATTGAATATAATACTTCAAATTAAAAAAAATATAATTTAACAGTACAAATTAATAAAATAAATTATATTAATTAATAAAAATATTTTTTAATAATTCAATTTAACAAAATTTAATTTAATTTAATACTTCAAACTAATTTAATATATTTTAATTTAATACTTCAAATTAATAAAATATAATTCCTCACTAAAAATGAGTAAAATATAATGTAAGAGCTAAAAAAAAATGTAAGATGTGACTCGAGGACCAACAATATTAAAATATAATTTAATATTTTAATTGGGTTGGGTATATAAAACTCATTTACCCATTATAACCTATTTACCTAATTGCTTTTAACCCAAACCCAACCCAACCCAATCATTATGGGTAAACCCCAACCCACCCAATTACCCAATTATCAAAATTACCAAAATGCCCCTAAAGTGTAAATGACCAAAGTACTCTAAAATCTTCAAAAATGATTAAAATACCCCAAAACCTCAAAATAAACATGAAATTCAAAAAATGACCAAAATACCCCTGAAACCAAAAAATTACCAAAATACCCCCCGAAACCAAAAAATTACCAAAATACCCCTAAAACCCTAGAAAAATGTCCAAAATACCCCCGAAACCTAAAAAATTACCAAAATACCTCCAAAACCTAAAAAAATGCCAAAATAACCTCGAAGCCTAAAAATTAACCAAAATAACCCCGAAACCCTAAAATGACCAAAATACCTCCAAAACCTTAAAAATGGACAAAACAACCCTGAAGCCTGAAAATTAACCAAAATAACCTAGAAACCTAAAACTGATCGAAATATCCCCCGAAATCTTAAAAATGGCCAAAATAACCTTGAAGCCTGACAATTGACCAAAATAACCCAGAAACCTAATTACATGATCGAAACACCCTCAAAACCTAAAAAATGATCGAAGTACCCTAAAAGCCTAGAAATTAACTGAAATACCCCCTGAAACCTAAAAAATGACCAAAGCACCCCTGAAACTTTTATATGACCAAAATAACCCCTAAACCTTAAAATGACTAAAATATCCTCAAAACCTAAAAAACAACCAAAATACCCCGAAACATAATCCCTAAACCTAAAAAATTACCAAAATCCCCCCTAAAACTAAGAAATGACCAAAAAACTCCCTAAACATAGCAAATGACCAAAATACCCTCTAAACCCCTATTTTGGTAATTTTAGAGGTTTTGGGTGTATTTTGTTCATCTTATAGGATTCGTGGTATATTGGTCATTTTAGATATTTTGGGGGGTATTTTAGTCATTTTATAGGTTTAGAGGTATTTTGGTCGTTTCAGGGTATTTTTGGTAATTTTAGAGATTTCAGGTTGTTTGTGGCCATTTTTGAGGTTTTGGGTTTATTTGGGTCATTTCAAAGGTTTAGGGGTATTTTCGTCACTTTATAGGTTTGAGAGTATTTTGATCATTTTTTAGGTTTCAAAGGTATTTTGGAAATTTTTTAGTTTTAGGGTGTATGTTTCAGGGTATTTTGGTTGCTTTTAGCTTTCGAGAGTATTTTTGTCAATTTTTAGGCTTCGGGGTTATTTTGGTCATCTTTTAGGTTCCAGGGTGTATTTTGGTCATTTTTAGGTTTCAAGGTTGTTTTGATCAATTTTTAGGCTCCAAGGTTATTTTGGCCATTTTTTAGGTTTCGATGGTATTTTGGTCATTTTTTAGGTTTCGGGGGGTATTTGGGTAATTTTTTTTGGATTTCAGGGGTATTTTCATAATTTTTAGGTTTCGGGGGTATTTTGGACATTTTACGGACTTCAGGGGTATTTTGGTGATTTTTAGATTTTGGGGGTATCTTGGTCATTTTATCGGTTTTAGGGGTATTTCGGTCATTTTTTGTGTTTTGAAGGTATTTTGCTCATTTTCTTGGGTTTTTGGGGGTGTTTTAGTCATTTTTAGGTTTCGAAAGTATTTTGGTTATTTTTGGGGTTTTAAGGGTATTTTGGTAACTTTTAGGTTTTTGGGTATTTTGGTTATTTTTTAGGCTTTGGGGGTATTTTTGTAATTTTTAGATTTCGGGGGGTATTTTGGTAATTTTTATGAGTTATGGGGGTATTTCAGTCATTTTTTATGTTTCAATGGTATTTTGGTAATTTTTTTTAGGGTATTTCGGTCATTTTTTGGGTTTCGGGCGTATGTTGGTAATTTTAGTGGTTTTGGGGTTATTTTGGCCTTTTTTTGGGTTTTGGGGGTATTTTGGTAATTTTAGTGGTTTTTGGGTATTTTAAAGTTGGTTGATTTGTAGAAATGATACTTGGATCATAATTGGGTCTAATTGGGTACCCATTTAAAACCCAATAAACATTAATGTTAATTGGTGGGTTTGGGTCTCATTTAAGAAGGTGAGTTTGGGAGGGCAAATGGATTTGGGTTGATTTTGCCACCCTTAGTATTATTCAAGTAATCAAGAGGTTTTCCACCTTTTTCAGCCATGGGGGGTGTTTTTGTCGTTTTCTTGCTTTTAGGAGGTATTTCATTCATTTCAATGTTTTGGGGGTATTTCGGTCATTTTTAATGTTTCGGGGGGTGTATCAGTCCTTTTTTGGGTGTCGAGTGTGTTTTGGACATTTTTTGTCTTTCTAGGGGCATTTTGGTCATTTACCAGACTTATAGGGGTATTTTGGTCTTATTCAAGTAATCGAGGGTATTTTGGCTAGTTTTACGCACAAGAGGTACTTTGGTCATTTTCAATGTCTTAGTGGGTGCTTGGGTCATTTTTAATGTTTTGGGCGTATTTCAGTCATTTATTAGGTTTCGGGGGTATATCAGTCTTTTTCTAGGTATTGGGGTGTTTTTGCTCCTTTTTGATGTTTTGGAGGGTACTTTGGACTTTTTCTAGGTTTAGGGGAGTATTGGTCATTTGATAATTAACAAATCCCTCCACAAGTATAAGTGCTTCTAAGGTGTGGGGGGTAAGGGTCGGAGTTCAAATCTCTAGAAAAGAGTTTCACACATATATACACTTAGATTATACTAGAATAGAAATTCTATCTTGTGTAAAAATAAATAAATAAAATTCCCTATTGGTGACCTAACCCAGCGCTTTTGGAAGCTCTAGAATAGGGTCAAACCTATTCCAGTGCTTCTAAAAGCACTGGGACAAGTCTTTCTCATAAGGGAAATTAGCAACCCTATCCCAGCGCTTTTGGAAGCACTGGGATAGGGTCTACCTATCCCAGCGCTTCCAAAAGCACTAGAACAGGTCTTTCTCCATTACGGAATGAATTGATCTATCCCAGTGCTTTTGGAAGCGCTGAGATAGGGTCACTAATTTCCCTTGTGGGAAAGACCCATCCCAGCGCTTTTGTAAGCGCTGGAATAGGTGGACCCTATTCCAGGGCTTCCAAAAGCGCTGGGACAGATCTTTCTCCATTACGGAATGAATTGACCTATCCCAACGCTTTTGGAAGCGCTGGAATAGGGTCCACCTATTCCATCGCTTACAAAAGCGCCGGGATAGGTCTTTCCCAAAAGGGAAATTAGTAACCCTTTCCTAGTGCTTTTGGGCTTCTTATACCATCGTTTTTAAAAAATGCTGCTATGGGGCTCCTGTTGTAGCAATTTGTAAAGTGCCGGTTTTGAGCCACCGTAATAGGATTTCCTATACCAATGTTTTCAAAAAATGCTGGTACAGGCTTATCTATTACATCAGTTTGTAAAAACGTCGGGAAAAAAACGTTGGGGCCGGACGATTTTTTTGTAGTGTAGGCAAGCCTAGTATTTAATCTCAATTATAATAATATATCCCACTTCCAAAGTTTCTCAATAGATTGATTCACAAGACATAAACTCCAATTTATAAAATTGATCCCATTTAATATCATCTCCAACATTATGACTAGCTTCCATAAAATTTACACTACATCATTAAGAGACCCATGAAAGCAAAATCAAAATATCCTCCAAGACAAGAAATTTAGAATATCAACTAACTCCAAATAAACCCAGTAGCAATAAAAAAATTAGATTTACCAACTATCACATGTTATAACTCAAAACCTCTAAGTTTTCCACCATAAATAAACCTTAGGTAGTCATCAATAGCACAAATTATATACCCACTCATCAAATAATTCTACCAATACAAAACTTATACATAAAAACATATAAATATCACTTCCAATGCTCATAAATCACATGGTTATCATTATTAAAACTTAGATAAAAATAACCTCAAGCAAAAATGTAAAACCCACCAAAAAGATCAGAAATTTTTACCTCAAAAAAGGATGTGAAGGTGTTTATGAGTTCTCAAGAATTTTCCAGTGATCTTGCCAGAAAAATGATGGTGGAAATGATGATATGAAGGTGCCGGTAGGAGAGTTTGAAGGAGTGAAGATGAGTTCTACCAAAAATGAAAAAGAAAGAAAAGAGAAGTAATGAAGTGAGCCGACCAAAGGAATGAAAAGATGAGAGAAGAAGGAGTGGTGGGTAGTGGGGTTAGGTGGGGCATGTGGGAACCCAAAAAAAAAAAAAAATCTGATCTTGACTTCTTTTTTTTTTTTTTTTGATTGATGACTGGGACGTTACACTATAGACGAACTTCGTAGAGCATTGTATTGCATAAGAGAAGAAAATAATCGAATGAAGATACGTCTCAATCGATATCGAATCCAGGTGGAGATTCGAGAATCAGTGAAGTGTAAGTTGTATAAGCATGCACGATAAATGCAATCACTTCTTACAGCAGACATTTATTAGTCGACGTGGAGATGTCAGATGAAGAGTAATTATGTTGTGGTCTACTCGCACTTTGATGTATAACTAGTATCCTTAATTATGTTTTAGATGTATGTGTGTCATTGTTGTTGTATTCGTAATGTATAGGGAACAGTGTTTATGGTTAGGGGTCTATGTAAACCTTATCATCATTTGCACAAATATGCACGTTTGATGCGTAATCTTGAATGACTACTTATAGCAAAGAGGTAGGCAAATTATTAAATGCATAACACTTACATAATACCTAAATTTTCCTACACAAGATGCCATCAATATACATGACTTGCATATCGATCAACATTGATAATATAATCCTAGAGATAGTACACACCCCACATAGAATCTAGCTAAACGATGTAGTACATAGATATTCACTCAGACAGGTAGTCCTCCTAACTGAGGACACTATTACGTTCCACTAGGGTGAACTGCCTGTTGGTTGCAACGACCTGCTCTTCTGCAAGCTACAACAGGTGATACCTGGACCTAAGAAGGAACATTAGGCTGTTTTCCTTACAGATTTTGGCCATGGCTCGTTTACATTGCTCCATGTTTTCCCTTGGCATTGTTAGCGAGACACAATCCACCAAAGGTGCCCCGATTAAAAGGAGATCATTATGTAAAGAGTTGGACTCGTTCATGCAGTACTCCCATTCTCGCTGCAGTCCTGCATAATATTCCCTCTCATCGTTGTCTCTCTCCCTCCTGTAGTTATCAAGAAAACTAGGAAGGAGCCAGTTGCGCATCGGCATTGCAAAGGATGAATTTGACTGAGATGTATCTAGTTGCGATGCTTACACGATTATATATAGAAGGATTGCATGGGCAATTGTATGATGTGGTAGTGTCAGCCATGTGTAAGTTGTTCAATTAATATTAATTGGTACATGAGTCAACTTGATTGATTGATATGACTACATTAGGTGTAGCAGTTCATAATTGGTATAGGAGCAAGCTCAACTGCATAATAGTAATTGGTACATTTAGGTTCTTCACTTGATATGACTAGACTTGGTGTAGCAATTCCGAGTTGATGCAGTGAAGTGCATCAAGTAACAGAAGTATACACATGAGAACGATAGTAAGGCTTGTGTTTGATCTGACTGGACAGGGCAAAACAGTGATGGGATGTTGAGCAGTACACACATAATTAAGAAAATGACTCGACTCAACCGTAACATTTGTTGGCATGTATGGTGTGTCTGATGTGGTTGAAATGACAGGTCTTAGTGCAACAGTGGTAGGTTCATGCAGTGTAGTGCAGAAGCATGCGTAATTAATCACGTGAATGTGTTTCTATCTTAGTGAGCATTGTGAAAAGTAGCTGGCATATCAAGTTACTCTATTTTTTATTTTATTTTTTTGGGAATGATATTGTTTCTGCTCTTTGAGTTTCGGTGGGAATTTAAAGTAATCATGTGAGTTACCCCATTGTAGTTATTATGACTATTACTGGTTGCTAACATGTGAGATGCATGGACCAATTAAACAACATGATGAAGAAATGATAATGAATAACATTATAAGACTTCTATAAGATTGACATTTGTATACTCCATTCCAGTAGCACAAAAGCAAAACAATCAATATTGCATAAAAAAATTCTAAAAAAATTAAATAAAAAATTTAAAAAAAAAAAAAAAAAACCCTTAGACCTAATGCGGGAGTGAATGAAGTTGTGTCAAGTGGCACTCTATTTTTATTAATTTTGTTTTTTTTACTATTACGTGAAACATGACCTAAACATATTTTACTGTTATCTCATTAATTGTGTAAATTGACTGCACTGCAAGGGTCCATCAATAAATTTCATAATGAAAATATGATACATGAGGTACAGTCCACACAAGGACCAAATTCAGAATAATATAAATGCTGATTTAAGAGGGACATAATATCCAATATTAAACCCTATTGTTCAGGCTAGCATTATCAATGCCCAATTGTCCTATTTTGTGTGAACAAATAAACAATCAAACTAACAATCAAAATGAATCTAAATATTCCACGCAAAACCAAATCATTTCAAAGGCTCCAGAATGAAGAAGTAACTAAATTAAAAATCAAAGGAGAAAAAATGAAAAAAAAAATGAAGATTTTGGTAATGCGAGATCCCCTTCTAATAATCATCAATTTCCCACAAAAAAAAATGTAGCACAAAACAGTAATCAATGGCAAAGCAATGTACCTATAATCAATGGCGGCGGGTTCAGTGAGGGTTTGACCGAAGCACTAGGGTTCCAACAACAGCGACTGATCAAAGAGGGTGGAGGAGACTGGATAGGGAGAGTGAGACTGATGGAGAGTGGGGTAGAGTGAGGAAAAGTGATCACAGAGAGCGAGGGAGAGTGATGGCAAAGAGCAAGGAAGAGTGTACATGGAGAGAGTGAATAGGTGTTGTGAGACATTAGGCATTCAAATCATTGAGGAAAACTCGATTTTCTGGTTACCGAGTAATGCATGCATACTCAAGCATTTTTTTTTTTTTATTGGAAAAGGCCACGTCTGCGTTGCCAACGTGGCACAAAGCTCATGCTAACTCGACTATATGAATATCGAGATCGACCTTCACATTATCGAGTTTCAAAACAAGAGTATATCCCTATATAGTTTGAGAAAGGTGGCAAAATGCTGAAAAAATTTGGCTGAAAGGGGTAAAACCCAATTTTAGCTTGTTAATGATTGTGGTCTGCTAGCATGGCTAGCTAACTGAGTAGAACATTCACTAACGACTAACCCCCTTATCCTTTCTAAGCTTAGCAGGATCTATTAGAATTTGAACTCCAAAGTTTGCAATTTTGCGCCCTAGCGCGCTTCTAAGATTCAGCATTCCCATGTCAACTTCAAATTATGATATCTCACTTGTTTCAAACCAAAGATTCAGCATTCCTAAGAGTTCTATGGAATCAATTTTGGAAAAAGAGTCTCTCCCCCATGAGACACTGATTACTATTCCCATCACTATTTCATGTTGCCCTTAACTCCTTGAAGTTTCTAACATCCTTGTTGGAGTGTTGCTAAAACCAAAAATATCAAAGCTAGAGTGACACACAAAGCTGCAATAGAGAATTGACCAAGGGACCGATCAGCTAATTACCATTGAGTGCTTAGAAGGGAGGTAGGAATTTGATACCTTAATCTTGTTCTCCTCCTTTATTTTGATATCCTTTTAATTGTGTGCGTGTTTTTTTTTTTTTTTTTTACTGTTTTAATTTGTTTCCTTCATGTTTATTTATTTTTAATTCAAATGTGCTCATTCCACACAATTCATGTGATTGATTGAGTTGTATTTATTTTTGTGCCCTTAAGTTTTTATTCAAAGTAAGGATGTCCAACCAACTCACCGATTTGCCAAAATTGACTAGATCCAAACCAAACCATAGAGTTGGGTTGGTTTTTAGGGGTTGGATGGGATAGTCAAAGTTTTTTACGGTGGGTCAAGTTGGGTGCGGGTCAGCAAATTCACAAATCTGCCTAACCTGACTCAATTTACCTATATTTAATATATATTTAAAATATATATATATATATACATATATATTATATAATTTTATTATTTACTCTTTTTTTTTATTAACTGAGTAGTTGGAGTTGGGATAGAACTATATGATATCCTACTAACTTTGAAGCACTAATAAAATAGTTTGTATTGGTTTGGTACTATGCTCAAGTTTATTAGATTACAAATTTGCTCTTATTTGTATTGGTGTTCTAATACTCAATTAAAAAAATTAAAATTGTCCAACTCATGGGTCTAACAACTCCAACCTAATCTAACTCAATCCAAATGGGTTGGGTTGGGCCCTTGAAATTGGTTGGATTGGATTGAGTTGGATTTTTTTCAACCCAATCCATGCACACCCCTAATTCAAAGTAGCATATACCTTCTAAAAAAATAAAAAATAAAAAAGGCAGTAGCGTACACCTAACTTATTAAGCATATGGTTTGTCATTGATTAGTATCTTGAATACAAGACTAGAGCTGTGCCTGTGAAGACTATATCTACTGAGTGCAAAGCCAAGGCCAGTATGTCTTCCTTAGATCCATAAACACTTGAAGCACATTAAGTTTGAGCAAGAATACAAAACTTTCTGTTTTGACTTAATGTTGAATTTGCAATTGTACTTGAGTTACTCTGTATCTAAAATAGATAAACAGGCACTATTTATTTATAACTTTCTTTTTTCAGAATTGAGAACAAAACTTCATGTTTTACAATTCATACAAACTTTTTTCAAGAACAGAAACTATAAAATCAAATTACATTAACAGAATTCATTTAACATGTTTTGATCTCCACTTTATTATAGCGATTGGTTGAATCAAAACACGGGAAACTACATATTCTATATAAATTAACAACTTAGTTCAGTTGTAAGGTTCAATTGATTTTCCTGCAATTAGTACGAATTTCGCCATTGCTTCCTGTGAGAGGGCTAAGGTTCCCCATTTTCACCATGGCATTGGCGAAATCAGTGAAGAAAGTTGAAAAGCCTGAGCTATAGGTGGTGACCTGAGAGTCTGTGGAGCCGCCACTGAGGAGCTGTTGGTCCGAATGTAACAGGCCCTTGCTATTCACCAAATTCTTGAAATAAGCATTATCAAAGATAACAGGACTGGTGGCATCTATTGGAGAAAGGTTACTATCTCCCCCTGTGATTGGACAGTTTGATTGTGTTGATTTCGTAAATTCTGAATCTATGGTGGTCTCGTTATAGATACGTCCACGAAACATCAAGCACCTAGCTTGGCCTATTGTATGAGATCCTATTTGTGAACAATTCAGAAAAGGAAAACGTATAAGAATTAGTTGATTCAACTTCCATGAAGCTCAGGACTAAAATTTGTATTGATGTGACTCCACTTTCTGTTATTTGATTCAAGAATGAATTAATGCTTATGATGACAAAATGCAAATTTCAGATATAGTTAGAAAATAGTCAAAGTAATATGCTTATTTTCAGCATATGTCACCATCCTAAAAGCACTCTAATTCAACTGGTAGGACTACTATATTCACAAGAAAACAAAGAATCATTAAATTGTATGCAACAAACTAACTAGATGGTTAGGCTTCATAAACTCATTGCAATATGGGAAATCTCATTAAAAGATTTTACTATATTTTACCTGAGAGGGCTACCATTTCTTTTGTACTAAACCCTTTGTTCGAGAAGGTAGATATAAGGTCTTTCAGGTCCATTGCAGGAGATGGGAGGTCGCTATTTGCAGTTGATAAACTTGCTGTGGTCGAGTCTCTTCTGCCCAACTGAACTGTCCATGAAGGCCCAGCTAACTGTATAAAGGGATAGTGAGATTATTACCCTAACAATAAGATAAGTTTCTTAGTTTAAAAAGGTTGTATGCACTGGGATACCAATTGTATCAAAACGGTGTTAATCCTTAATTTTCACGATTAATACTCATCGCTCTATTTATTTTTAATACTATTACTTACGGCGACAACAGAATCACGAGCTGCAACAGCTAGGATATCTGCACAAGAAACAATTCCAGGGCAAGCACTCTCCAGTGAAGTCTTAATGGTATCAATTACTTCAAAACCCCTCAAAGAATCGACGTTTGGGCCGGCTGTCTTCTCCCCAGTAAAACTTGAAGTGTCATCTAATAAAACTGATGCATCACATCCCTGCTTAAGCCACAAAATTAATTCATCAATAGTAGTAAATAGTGAGACAAGATCAACTGAAAATATATATATATATATATATATAAGCAGGAGTAGCGTTATTATTCAATATTCCCCCAAGATTTTTTTTTTTTTTTTTTTTTTTAATGATATATGCATTTCTCCTTAATACCGTACATGCATCATGCATGCAAGCTTTGGATATGGTCCGCATATATATAAACTATCATGGAATATGATGTGTCCGATTGTATAAGGTTGTATTTGTATGCACGCATTTATATCTTTAGTGCATGCATGATATATTAAGGTTGCTGCAGATAATAATTTCTTTTTCTTTTTCTTTTTCTTTCTGCTGTTAAGTAATTAGAGGAATGAGAGGAGTATATGAGACTCATTTAGCTGCAGTCTTTTACTTGAATAACAAAAAGTATTTGATACATACCTAAACTAACCGTGGATGTTCCTCAATGTTATGACTGATAAGGTAATTAAGTTGGATGTGTATTTGTTATTGATCATTAAGCTAATCATAAATTATGCTACGCCTTTTTCTTTTAACACTTAAAAACAATCTTAAGAGTATATAATTTCACATATGCTACTAGAGATGATGATAACTTCGTATGCTCATACAAATGTATGTTGTACTACGTACGTAGTGCTCGTGTGTGTGCATGTGCATGTATGGTCAGTGTGTATATTTTTGTAGATATAGAGAGATAGAGGGGAGAAAGAACATGCATTGACAAAGCAATCATGGAAATGGAGACGGAGCAAAGAGGCCCCCATGCGATGCTCCTTAACAACTGCGTTATTCACTGCAGTTTGAATGATAGAGAGGGCTCTTGGGCATGTCTTTGCATAGTAAGTTAGGGATAATTGCGCAGAGGCATCTCCAAAAATTAACAAAATTGCAAAGAAGCAGAACATGCTAGAGTGTGAGTAAAAGGCCATGTTTCAAAGAAGAGAGACCACAAATTAAGAAGTAGAGAATTGTGATTCGTCTTTCGTTGTGGGAAATGTATAATGCGTGTAGCTGTATTTATAGAGGAGCTAGCACTCTGTTACGTTGGACCTTGCAATTTTCTTGTGTCCTATGTCAAAGGTAATTAAAAAATTGGAAAATGAAAATTCTACAAAGGGGAAGAGGTATACTATCCTACGCAGCCATTCAAAGAAACAAGATTTTTTAAATGTCATCCAAATTCCACTCCTGCCATACACGCCTTGGCTTGATAATTATTTTATGAATAGTCAGCTAAAATCTGTTGGTCAAAATTCAAAGAGATAAAATGAAAGCTAAAAACAAAAACTATGCCTGCCCCTAACCCCACCTCAATTGGCCAACTCTCCACAAGCATTACATGGGTTAAGGCCTAACTAGGTCCCTTTTTTTTCTTTTTTTCTTTTTTAATGAAAAAATAGGATCTCCAATGTAGATTCATCATAGGTCAAGTTTTGAAGCATATGAGGATTAAAAGTTAATAAAATGACTAGTCAAGTAAGTTATCATATTTCTATTACATTAATTATTGTTATACATGCTGATTTATACATTGTCGTATAAACTTTAGTTAAAAACACGATTTCAATTATAATTATAGAATGGTAAAATCGTGTTTTAAAATCATAAGTTTAACTGAAATTATGTTAAAAGCATGATTTTAGTTGTCTCATACACACAATTTTTAATTATCACCATTGTTTTTGCTATTCTTCCACAAGATTAACCAAGTTGTAGTTAAGACTTTGTAATCGTTAGCTCACATTGACCAAATAAACACCCAATATTAGACTAAACTCTACAAGATTAATCTAAGTTGTAATTAAGACTCTTTGTGATTTGTTGTATAGCTCACATCGACCAAATAAATACTTAAGGTCTATTTGGGATCCGCTTATTTTGCTAAAATTGAAAACTTTTTTACTAAAAGTATTGTAGATAAAGGTAAAAGTTTGCTAAAATAATGCAGTGAGATCCATGAATAGTACCAAAAAGTGCAGTAAAACCAATGAATAGTAGTAAAAATAAACTGAATAGTAAAATAAGCTAGCTTTTTAATTTGGAGCCATACACACACTTAATATTAGACTAAACTTAGTACACATGCATCTGCGCAACAATTCACAATCCAAATCCATGCTCAAATTCCAATCATCCAAACAACCCAATATATCATAGTTTAGCAATAGTGTGTTATCATAAATAAGGTGAACAAGGTCTTATTTTGGGATGGTGGCAAAATGAATTTGTAATGATTTTTCTACATGAATCTCATAATTAATATACACATATATTTAAATTCGAAAAAAGCTACTCAAAAAAAAATTCGAAAAAAAATATATATATATATATATCACATAATTCCATTATATATAAATAATTAATACATCACATTTTAATAATTGAGACTGAGAAATAAATTCATTTATCCCATCAAATACACATGACAATTAATTAACACACTAGTATATATGCTTTTGAGTGGAATGCTAAATGAAAATGGGAAAATTTTAGGTACAGTTCTATAGGTGTTGTACATTAGGTTTCCTAATTAGGTACAATTCATCTTTTTATTTTATTTTATTAAGATTCCATCTAATAATGACACATAAGCTTTTGAAAACTTGCAGTTTTTCAAGTCATTTGTCTAATATATATTTTTTTAATTGACTTTAAATTCATATGCAAAAAAATAAAAAATAAATAAATAATTGACTTTAAATTCTATCAAGATTCCTGATATAATGCCAAGAGTCTTGTATTTTAAATTTTTAATTGATAGTTTGATATTTTCTAGTATTTTTATTGGAAATACTTATGGTTCAAATTCCTATTCCTGTTTTTATAACTATCAAATTATCAACAATAAAAATAATCTTTAAATTTACTTCTTCTTTTTTCAGCCTCTATTAGAATATTGCAAGTTTGCAACATCATACTTATTTAAGAGTAATGCTACATATACAAACTATTTTACAATATTTTTACAAACTGCTAATGTGATTTTAGTATTTTCCAAATAGTTATTGCAAGTAAAAATGTGATATTAGTGATGGATCCATATTAGAACTAGTAAGAATTTACCACATCAACAGTTTATAAAAATTTTGTAAAATAGTTTGTGTCTGTAATATTACTCCTCATTTAAATAGTAGAATAAATAATTTCATATACACACAATTATAATAAATGCCTATTGATAACTAGTATAATTAACAAATTCGAATTCTGTTTTTTTAATAAAAAAAGATTGATGTTTTCTTATTTTTTTTATAAAAAAAAAAAAAAAAGAATATCACATTTTAAATAACTATTCCATTCATGGTACAGGTTACTTTATATATATATATATATATATATATATAAAAGCCTAAAATTAAATATTGACATAGATGGGATATGATAAATTTTATTATCTATAGTACTATTTAAGGGACTTCCTTATTTGAATTCCTCATATTTTTTGGTTCAAAAATGCCTCCTAAACCCTTATTTTTAAGTAGACACAAAATTAAAGGACAATTCGGTAAAAATACAACTCTAACTCCCACTAAAATATTGCCTAAAAAATGGGATCACTCTTCTGTTGATTTTTTTTTTTTTTTTTTTGAAAACTTCTCCTATTGATTTTTAAATTGCTTTATCCACTTATAAATTATAGTCTCAAAATAAAAATTATATATATATATATATATATATATAATAAAAACACTTATTTTTTTTCTAAGAAAAAAGCCTCATTATACAAGCAAAACACGTGTGAAGAGACTATAAAAATAACAAACGTTTTTGTCTTTTATATATATTTTTATATATAAAAGCCTAAAAGTAGATATTGATATAGATGGGATGTGAGAATTTTAATAAAATAATGATGAATGTTATCATGAATTTCATTGTGAGACTTCGAGAGAAAGGAATGCTACTTTTGAAGTGCCGAATAATTGCTCTCTATTCTGATGTTATCAAGGGGGAACTAGAAAAATAGAAATGAAAAAACCAAGGCATAGAGCAGCTGCTTTCACAAATCTTGGGGTAGTTGTGAAGAGTGTGAACATATTTTTCTTAGGAATCTAATTAGTCAACTAAACCAAAGGTTCATACCCTTTCATTGCTTTAACCTTTGCAACGTTCTGTATTTGGAAGCCATATTTTGCAAATCCGCCAAACTTTAGAACTTTCCAACTACCCATAGGATTAAAATATTCAACAGCTTCAAAATTCTGCTTAAACAAATAATAATGTCTGGAAAAGTAAACGTTTACAAAGTCTAAAAGGTTCATATTAGCCTTTGCTAGAATGGATTTCTTAAAGCTTTTTCTTCCTTTGAGAGCTCGTGTTTGACAATTGGGCATTATCCAAAGTAAAATTAAGAAACATAAGCGTGATTAGTATAAGTTCGATCTTGGACGTCATGCTCGATCAACTATGAGAAATAAAATCCGAGTTGTCCTTTATCCATTATATATGCCTCTCTCTCTCTCTCTCTCTCTCTCTGATGTGACTGATTCCTAACTTCTCTTTACTTTCAAATGCTGAATGGCATCTTTTTATTTTTACCTTTTGGGCATGTTAACACCAACTCTTAAAGTGGGGTTTGGTTTGGTCATATGTAAACATGTTAAATGCATGTCCATCGACATACAGATATCAATAAAATTGTAATGCAGGAAAATCCAAATGATTGAAATTAAATTTAATGAAATTATAGTAACATTTTTTTTATCAGAAATTTGGCCAAATTCCATAAATGGATAGTTCTATGTTTGTTTTATTCTTATTTTATGAAAAATCTAATTAAAGTAATTTGGGAATTTGGATGCCTATTTATTTTTCAGATTATAAAATAGAAATATTCAAAAATCCTGCTGCCTACATTAATTCACGAGGAGGCCACTTCTACCCTGTAATAATTATATATATATATATATATATTTGGTAAATGACAATATTTGAAAGTTATTTCTGGGAAATAGCCTGTTTTGAATCAAGTCATCCTATAAAGGGACGAGATAAACGTTTTTGTGAAATTCGCCTCTTCAAGAAACGAGTTTGAACTTATCTCTTCAAGAGTTGGAAAAGTTATACCCCATATACCGTTAAAACAGATAAAAACATAAATAATTTGTAAAATATTGCCATTAAGAAAAATTGGCCTTCACAAGCATCTTGAACCTAGACTCAAATAAAACATACAACGATGTCCAAATACAGATTGTCAACACTGCCACACCAATAAAATTCGTTATTAACAAAGGGTTCAGTTAATGTATGATCTTAGAGCACACATTAATCATCTATTTTAGAAAAAAAAAATTATAGAAAATTGAAAAAATTGTCAAACAAGTTAGTAATTTTTTTATCATTTCATGAAAAATTTTCTAAAATAGTATACTAATGTAGACCCTAAGGGTATATGTTAGTAAAACCAATCAGCAAAACCCCATTCATGCCTTGGTTTCGTAAGATGGTTTTGTCGTTCATCACTTCATCATGTCAATCTACATACAATCATGACATTGACACTAAACAAGAAAAAAAGAAGGAAGAAAAGGAAATGATAAGTATGATTGATCCAACCCATAGTATATTTTTGACACTTAAAGTTATGATTGTTTTCATTTTAACCATTTGCGTTTCACGATTTTCATTTTAACCATTTATATTTAATTTTGTTATCATATTGTCATATTGAAATTGCTATTTATTTTCGTAATTAATCTGGTGAAGCTTGGTTTTATATAGGTGACGTGACTAGATTGGACATCACTTATTTGGCACTTTAACATTCAAGCCAAGCTAAGCCAAGCCAAAAAAAAAAAAAAAAAGACATAGCTAATATAAAATCAAAATCAAATATGAATAGCCAAAATGAAATTTTAAAATATAAAAGCCTAAAATAAAAATAACTTCAAATTTTATGGATTAAAATTATATTTTAATCTAAGAAAAAATGCTCAAGCTCTTCTAAGGGACTAGAGTATTCAGGTTCAATATGTTGTTGTAGTCTTGTGGATATTTCTCTTTCTAACCACAAATTACTTATACGCCTATTGTGACTCCTAATACAAGAGTCAAAATAAGAAAAGCATCAATATAATTCCTTAGACCCCTTTTAAAGATTCCACTTTGTAAGAAATATTGATATCTTGTACTTCCCTCATATCAATTATCATTTTAACGATTGATTTCTCCTATCTATGCTACCTATTATTGTCATAATATCAGCCAAAAACTCCATTACCTGATCCCTTAGGACCTAAAGTCTTAACTCAACCCGTGGGTTCCAGTTAACTCAATTGGTAAAATTTCTGATGGTTGTATAAGAGATTTAGAGTTCAATTCTTGCTATGATAAAGAGCTATTATCAAGAGCGGACGCCATAAATTGAAACACTCTATCAAAAAAAAAAAAAAAAGTCTCAACTTGACCCAATTTATTTCAACACTAAAAACCTATTCCAATTTAATCCCTAAAACGCAGTTCAACCCATGGCGTGAAGCCTAGCCTAACTCTAAACTAGAAACCCAAGTCCCAAGCCTATGTATGGTCCGAAAACAAGCTCTGTCCGTCTAGTTGATTTCAAACCCGATTTGATTAAAGCCCAATCTGATCCAATGCTACCGCAAATCCATATTTGCCCACACTTAAAACCATCAAGCTGAAGACACTTTAAGAGTAAACCCAATCCAAGCAAGCCCAAGCCCATTTCATACATTTAGGTTTAAAAAAAAAAAAAAAAAGAGCTAAATTACAAATTTTCCCCTTTAAATTTGCTTAAAATGCAATTCAGTCTTTTGATTTCGTTTTCATTCAATTAAGTCATCTAACTTTCAATTTTATTAATTGATCCTTCCGTTAGTCTTTAACTATTAAGGAGCTCCCAAAATGATGTAGATTTGTATTAAACAAAGTTAAAACTTAATGGTGCATTTCTAATGAAAACTAACAGAAAAATTGAAGTGAATAAAATTGAAATTTAAAAGACTAAATAAAAATTAAATTAAAATTAGAGTACTAAATTAAATTTTAAGGAAAATTAAATAATGCAAATTTTAATTTAGCCAAAAAAAAAAAAAAAAAAAAACCAAAAGTTTGTAGTTTGTATAAAAACATTTGAGTAATATTACATGCACAAAGTGTAAGGACACAATTTGGCCCCCAATCCCAAAGGATAGATGAACTTAGGCACAAAGAGCCCAATACAATGAATTTGTAGAGAGTGGGTTGAAAAACTGTGTTTTAATGAGTCAGACAACAAGTAAAATGGATCCAAACAACAAGAAAATGAAGATAGTCTGTTTTAATCTAAAGAAAATCGTCCTTGGCACAATCTGAGGAGATCAGTTTTTATATATTTCTTCTTAAGTGTGATTACAAGTTCAATTCTTAATTGTTACAGTGTTTTTCTCTTAATTTCCTCCTCCTCTCTTTTCAAGGTCTTCTCTCTCTTTTATACTATCTTCCTTCTTTCCTCTTTACCCTTCAAGTGTATGGCAAATTGCTGGTATTGATCCTTGTCCCATCATCACCTTCCTAAAATCTCTGGTAGTAGCTGTAAGGTTGAAAATTACTATTCAAGTATTATCTCTATATTAATGCGACCAGTTAGTTAAGTGCAGAGCATTAAATGCGATGGTAGCAGCTTATTTTTTAGATATTTTAGGACTTCACTCTATTTTGTGATTTTGTGATGCTTATCAATAGCAATAGAATCTCCTCGAACACTACCCTAGATGGTAGACCACCACCTCGGACCTCAGCTCTGATTAGCTGTGGAGGCATTCATTCTCGAACCGCTCTTATGGACCCTTATGATCAAAATTAACCTACTCACTTACTAACACGGACTCCTCTGATAATGTTCACCCCTCCACGGACTACTTCATGTCCTCGGATCGGGCCCAAGACCCAATATATTCTACTGGGCCTAACATCCCTACAATTGCCCCTCGAGATTCCCCTCTTTTGCTCCTCGGGAAAAAAGGAAGATTTCGATATCACCACAGCCACTCTACTCTTACCATACATCACATCTGTCTATGCAAATGCTTTTTTAGTTACCCAACACACGCTCCTGACGCTTCAGCATCTAAGGCGTGCCTTCATTAAATTTTGGCGGCTCCATGTTCCTCATGTTCTACAAGGTGATGCAGATCCAACGACTGGAGATTTTGTTGGAACTTAGGCTAGAATTTTCCCGCTTGTAACTCTGTTTTTTATGTAAATATTGCCTGAATCAATCAGTCATCTCACTTTAGCACTCATACACTGAACCTGCAAACTTACCCACTTCACTCGTGGCCTCACACCTACTAAGAGCTAGTCCAAGGAGAGTTCTCTTCTTTGTGTAAGTCTTCATAAATCTTTCCATTTATTCTTTCTAGCTACTTTTTTTTTTTTTTTTTTTTTTTGTCTATTCCTCCTTGGCCTTCTTCGTTCCTCCCTTACTGTCTTAGCCCCTCTAATCCTTCTCTAAATATAGATAGATGTGCTTATCTGGTAGACTCCAAAGAGGGTATAGAGAACTTTAGAGCTCAAAATAGGATTCCTTCAAGAGTGTCGTCTAGGAATTGTAAGGAAGGGGAATGGCACGAGAAAAGGCAAGAGGGAGATGTGGCAATCCCGATGATTGCCTTTATAGAGGGAAGGATGAGAATCCCTATGGGCATTGTCACTAAGGATTACCTTAGGGCTCATAGGTTAGCTCCCACTAATGCACCCTGAACATGTTTAGGATTTTGAGGAGTATAGACGCCTTTAATGAGAAAATGGGCTTAGGGCTTACTTACCATGATGTTAACTAGGTTTACAACCTCCACCACCTAAAGGGGCAAGGGTATTACCTAAAGTCTAGGTACCCTGAGGTTAGGCTTATCCAATGCCTCCCTGATTCCAACAAATGTCTAAACAAGGACTTCTTGATCATTTCAGAGGAATGGCACGATGGCCTCCCCTCCCCGACAAGAGAGGGGACACCAGGTGGGGCTTTAGGTCTAGGTTGATTATTTCAAAGTCTTTTTCTTACCTTTTTCATTTGTTTGTATTTGTATATGAGTTTTCATTTAACTTTGTTTTTGGCTAATGATGTTTTTCTATTTTTCCCAATGGTTTTGCACATAAGAATGCTACAATACCCAATTTCAACCTTGTCAATCTGCCAAGCTTGGACAAACTACTATAGGCCAAGTTGTTCATCCATAGTGATGGTCAGCTCAGAGCAACACTCCTCATCCTTGGCTACACCCCCATCTCCAAAAGCTACCAGGTGTCGAAGTGCGTCATCAAAGCAAAAGACCCTCGTCTACATCGGATAAGCATTGCTACTCTAGGTTTTCTCACCACCAATCCTATCCCAGAAGGCATACCAAAGGTAGCCCTGCCACTGTAGTATACAACCGAAGAGGTCACTTCTTCTCATCCTGCTATCACAAAGGAAGAAGAAGAAAAAGAAGAAGAGGTAGTTAAAGTGTCTGACTCTGAGGATGAGTTTAAAGTCTTTAATCAGCCTTTGTCTCTAAAAGCCTCAACTAGTGACCTCGGCCATCCTTTCCCAACCCAATCCAGTCACCACCGAGGAGTTACTTCCATTCCAGAAGATATAGGGATCCAATGCAAGCTGAGGTCCACCTTGCAAGAACTACCGTAGTCCCAGCCAAAGGGAAACGTGCCTGGGAAGACAGCCCAGACTAGGCTTCCCACCCCTCCACCCACCTAGCCCTTCTGACTTGAACCTGCCGACCTCAAAAGGAAAAGGGAGCAGAAGGGTAAGGAGGTGGTGGAAGGAAGAAAAACCCACCCCTCCTAAGAAAGTGAGGCCCAAAGAGGGGCCAAACAATCTAGGATGGGACAAATAAGGTTTAACAAAATGAGTGATTCCCAAGTTGGACCTCCATCTTGAACCCCTACCTTGATGTTGGACAAAGCTTCTCTACTCGCCAATGCCTCCATTAGGGACTTCCAATAAGGGAAGACCAGTTATGTGGCTGATGTAGTGGAACAGGCACTACTACTCCCTGAAGATATGGCCGACCTAAGGTCCTTGAGGAGGCACGAGGTCTTCCTTAGTTTGAAGAGGGGCCTCGCGATGGTAAGTCTTTCAATTAATCCCCTCCCTCTCCCCCCCTTTTTTTGCAAGTTTTCTCCCCTTTCATCCCTTTACTATTTCCCTATTTTCACCTTTACCATGTTTCTTTCCTTGGCAGGCTATTCAAGCCACGTTCTAGGCAGAGTAGATAACAAATTTCTGCCACCAACAAATGAAAGAAGAATAAGGGAGACGAATAGTGGCCATAAAGGCTTTCCATATGGCTGAAAATAGTAATCAAGAGCTCAAGAGTAAGTTGATAGAGACGGAAAGGGACAGAAAAAAGTGTTGAAGCTGCCTCGGACAGCGCTGAGAGGCAGGCTGAAGGTCAACAGGTGCTCCTTCGCTAGGCCGAGGACTAGCTAGCTGCCTTCAAAGAACAAATTATCGCCCTGAAGAAGAAGTCAGAGGAAGCCGAGAAGGCTAGAGATCAAGCCGAGCAGGACGACTATGATGTAGGGGTGGCAAAGATCGAGGAGGCCCTCAGGGCTGAGGTCTTGGGGGTATGTAGAAACTATTGCCTCCATGTGTGGAATGAGGCCCTAACCAAGCTGAGGTTAAGGTCTCTTCCAAACTTAGGAGGGCAGAGTGTGTATACTACCCCTTACCATTCGTGCACCAGCCTCTGCTAGCTCTAAGGCAGACACCCCTCCAGAGGTGGCAGAACTTAAGAAAGATAGCTCAGAAAAGGTCCCTCTCTCCTCCGGCAGCCTTCCAAAAGAGGCTGAGCAGTTCGGGGTTGCTGAAAAAGAGACAGATACGACTAAGGGAGTGGCCCCTGATGCCACCAAGCTCCCAATTGCTTCTCAGGATCCCTCCAAAGAGAAAGAGTTTCCTCCTAGGATGGAAATTGTTCTTGCAACTCTTCCAATGCCTACTAAAGGTGACCCCAAGGGTAAAGACCAAGGATCCTCGGATGCAGCCCTCCTAATCTTCTAAGGCCCCACCAAAGGAAAAGATTGTAATAAAGAAAAAGTAGTTTAGAGTAGTCTTTTTTTTTTTTTAATCTAATGTTTTTATTTTCAAAGTTTGTAATTAAGTTACCCTTTTGTATCCAATCCGCCTCTTTCTAAGGCTCTAATTAATGAAAGTTATGAACATTTTCTTTCTTCCTATGATTCTCATACAAGTGTTGATATAGTTTCTATCTTTTTTAACACTTAATGACTGTGACAATGAGACACAGCCCCATTCACTTATTTGCAAAAGTGGTAGCATAGTTATCACATCCCACATGATTAGCAATAGAACAAGTTAAACCTGCTAAGTTCATAATCCCAGCAAAGTGTAATCTTAATCTCAAGAACATACATAATTGCAGAGCATTTATTCACATTAGGCTCCACTTAGTTTTCCACTTATCAGTAAGTCTAAGGAACTGGGGATGTTAATCAATTTTCAAACAAAATCATGGATATACTTTCAAATGCTTTAAGTGATGCTCATGAGTGTTCATTTGATCATGCTATTATAACAAAGATTTTTGCCACTTAGCATGGTTGGTTCTACTTGATACTTAGATAAATAATAGAAAGTATGAACTTGCCCAATGTATATGGCCTGAGGAAACAAGTATAACTAGGGTTCTGTTTAACACTTAGAAAAAATAGCTTAATATATCAATTTACCCAAGATATGTGATCCGATGAGCCAGGCATGATCAAGGTTCTGTTTGATACTTAGGAAAATAGTTTAAAGTATTAATTTACCCAAGGTATGTGGTCCGAGGAGTAAGGCATAACCAAAGTTTTGTTTGATACTTAGAAAAATGATAAGAAGTATTAATTTACTCAAAACATGTGGTCTGAGGAGCCAGACATAGCCAAGATTCTATTTAACACTTAGATAGATGTCAGGAAGTATTAATTTACCAAAGCATGTGGTTCAAAGCGTCAAGCATAGCTAAAGTTTTGTTTAACACTTAGAAAAATAACTTAAACTATCAATTTGCCCAAGGTATGTGGTCCAAAGAGCCAAGCATGACCAAAGTTCTGTTTAACACTTAGGAAAATAGCTTAAAGTATTAATTTACTTAATGTATGTGGTCTGAGGAGCCAAGTATGACCAAGGTTCTGTTTGACACTTAAAAAAATAGCTTAAAGTATCAATTTACCCAAAATATGTGGTCCGAGGAGCCAGACATGACTAAGGTTCTGTTTGATACTTAGGAAAATAATAGGAAGCATGACGCATAATGTAATAACCCAAAATATTGTAAAGAAAGCTTTCATTAATAATAATACATTCTCAGGCTGTTTACATTTTAGGGGCGTGGTACAACATTTTCATCCAGATCTTCAAGATAATATGCACCTAGTCTAGTCACTAATGTGATGCGATATGAGCCTTCCTAGTTAGGCCCTAACTTTCCCCAGGCCGGGTTCTTGGCAGTACCTAAAACCTTTCTTAATACCAGGTCTCTAGGTGCTAGTGACCTTGATCTTACATTTAAGTTGTACTCCTACTTGAGCTTATGCTGATAGTATGCCAGCTGAACCATAGCATTTTCTCTTCATTTTTTAATTAAATCTAAACTCTTCTCCAATAGCCCATCATTGCTACTCGAAGTAAAAGAGCTTGTTCTCAGTGTTGAAAATCTCGTCTCTAGAGGAATCACAGCCTCAACCCCATAAGTCATTAAAAATGGCGTTTACCCAGTGGACCTACGAGGTGTAGTCCGATATGTCCAAAGGACATGTGGTAACTCTTCCACTCATTTTTCATTTGCGTTATCTAGCCTCTTTTTGAGCCCACTCACTATGACCTTATTGATAGCCTCGACCTGTCCATTTTTCTGTGGATATGCTACGGTGGAATATCTATTCGTTATGCCCAGGTCATAGCAATACCTCCTGAAGGCTTTGCTATCAAATTGAGGACCATAGTCCGAGATAAGTGTATAAGGGATTCCAAACCGAGTGACAATATTTTTCCAGATGAATCTCTTGGCATCCATATCCTTGATATTTGCTAGTGGTTCAGCTTCAACCTATTTAGTGAAGTAATCTGTGCCGACCAGCAATCGTCTTTTATTCCCTACTACCTTAGGAAATGGCCCTACAATATCCAAGCCCCATTGAGTAAAAGGCCAAAGGGCTGGACACAGGATTAAGGACACCTTCTAGTTGGTTAATGTTTAAGACAAATCTTTGACATTGGTCGCATTTCTTCACATACTCTTGTGCTTCCTTTTGCATATTTGGCCATCAATACCCCTAAATGAGGGCCTTGTGAGACAAAGATCTGCCTTTTGTGTGGTTTCCACAAATCTTTTAATGTAACTTTTTTAGGAGTAGTTCAACTACTTCAGGATGTATGCATAGCAAATAAGGTCCAGAAAAAGAGAAATTGTACAATTTTTAGTCCTCAGACAACCAAAATCGAGGAGCCTTTCTCCGTACCATGTTGGCTTTTGACTTACTCTCGAGCAAGATTTCTTCCTTAAGGAATAGTACAATAGAATCCATCCAGCTAGTACCCACCCTTATTTGATGAATATGAACCAAGTTTCTCCCTACTTCAGTAGGTTTACACAAGTATTTCACAGGATCACCCAAGGTAAATTTTGTGCCAAGGAGGTTGCCAGCATGGTAAGAAAGTCAGCATGTGTATTTCTACTTCTAGGGATTTGTGATAAATTAAAAGACTCAAATCCTAACTGTAAGTGCCTAACCTAGTTTAAATATTCTTGCATTCTAAGATCTTTGACTTCTAACTCTCCCCCTACATGGCTTACAATCAATCTCAAATCTAAAAACATCTTCACTGCCTTTCCACCCATTCTCTGAACCATAGTCATTCCTACCAATAGAGCCTCATACTCGAGCTTATTATTGGTGGCCAAGATGCCCAACCTTAAGGATTTTTCAATAATGATCTTCTCAAGAAAAATTATAACTAGCCCCATTCCAAATCCTCTTTGATTCGCTACCTCATCAATGTGTACTCTCTAAAACAAAGGCTCTTGCAGGGAGACCATGCTAACTGATTTTCCATCCATGTTCTGTTTCTCAACTTTTTCTTCAAATAAGGTTTCAACAAACTCAGCTACCAGATCAGCGAGGACCTAACCCTTGACAGAGGTGCAAGGCATGTACTTGATATCAAAAACCTCTAAAATCGTACCCCACTTGGCAATCCTCTCTATGCAATCAACACTAAAAAGTAGAGATCTAAGCAGAAGCTGGGTTAAGACAACAACTGTGTGTGATTGGAAATAGTGGGGGAGTTTATGCATAGCTTGCACCATTGCCAAAATGGCCTTTTCCTGCAGTAGATATCGCACCTCGGCCTCATGTAGTGATTTGCTTACATAGTAAACTGGCCTCTACACATCAACATCAATCCATACTAACACCAAACTCACCGCATGGGAAGCCACTGCAATGTAAGCAAACAAAATCTCATCCACTTTAGGCCTGGATATAATGGGAGGCCGAGATAAGTATTCCTTCAACTACTAGAAGGCCAGGACACACTCCCCGGTCTATTCAAATCTCTTCCACTTGTTCAATAACTGGAAGAAAGGTCTACACCTATCTGCTGACCGAGAGATGAATCGGTTTAGAGCAGTAGTCATCCCTATCAACTTTTGGACCTGTTTGGGATTCCAATGTGGTTGTAAATTGTTAATTGCTTTAATATGGTCAAGGTTAACTTCAATTCCACAGTGTGTAACCATGTACCCTAAGAACTTTCCTAATTCGACACCAAAAGAGCACTTAGTTTATGTCTCCTCAAGATCTCAAAGATATTCCCGAGATCGTTAACATGCTTGGATTCCAACTTACTCTTAACCATCATAACATCTATATAAATCTCAATGTTTTTTCCTAGCTGTAATTCAAACATCTTGATCATTATCCTCTGATAAGTAGACCATGCATTCTTTAAACCAAAAGGCATCACCTTGTAGTGGTAATTCCTAGTAGGGGTGACAAAAGCTATCTTCTCCTAATCATACAATGCTAAAGGTATCTGATGGTACCCTTGAAAGGCATCTAGAAAGCTCATCCGAGGATGGCCCACAGTGGCATCCACCAACTGGTCTATCCGAGACATGGGAAAAGGGTCCTTAAGGAAAACTTTATTTAGATCTATGAAGTCTACACACATTCGCCACTTTCTATTCTTCTTCTTCACTACCACTGTATTGGCCAACCACTCAGGGTAGAAAACTTCCTTAATAGCCCGAGTCTACTTAAGTTTGTTCACCTCCTCCCTGACAACATCAAAATGCTCTTTAAATGAACGCCGAGATGGTTGCTTCTTAGGGAAGGCAAAGGCCGAAGACTCAGTTTTAGGCTGATGCATAATTGTAGCCACGAGGCACTACCTAGCCATGGATTAACTCCCCACAAGCTCTTCAATTTGGTCCCCTAAGGGGTATTTCACCTTCAAGTGCAGAATTGAAGAAACGACCCCTAAGGCATGGAGCCAGGGCCTTGTTATAATGGCAGTGTAGGGGAAATAAGCATCTACCACTATGAAGTCTACTTCCACTACCTCTGAACCTACTTACATGGGCAATCTAATCTGACCCCTTGGGATGACAACTTTCCTATCAAAACTTACTAAAGATGAATCACAGGTTGTCAAATCCTCACGCTTCAAATTCAGCCCTTTGTATAAGTCAGGGTACATAATCTTTACACCACTGCCCTGGTCGACTAGCACCCTTTTCACATCTTACCCCCCTATCTTGAGGGTGACCACTAAAGCATCATCGTGTGGCTATAAGGTTCCAATCTTGTCCTTGGCCAAAAAACTCAACGCCAGTCAGATCTCCACTCTAGCCTACTTTAGCTCAGAATTAGAGTTCTCAGCAGGTAGCCGAGCTACAGACATCACCCTGGAAGGATGAAAACTAGTTCTCCCATAAGCAGCAAAGATGACATTAATTGTGGCCAAAGGGGGCCTTAAAGAAGCATTCCCTTGAGCCTTTGACCTTGCCTGGTCTCCTTGCCCATTGAGCCGATATAGAAACTGTTGTAACCTTCCTCTCTGACTAGTTACTTTAAATGATCCCATGAAGTTCTACAGTCTTCGGTGGTATGCCCTCGTTCCTAATAGTACTAGCAATGAAGATTTTGGTTGCACCTCATGGGGTCTCCTCTCATCTTGTTTGGCTATTTGAAGTATGACTCATTCTTAATCTTCTCTAGGACTTGATGTAATGGCTTTCAGAACACTGTTTTTACCACCTGAGGAGCTGTAGACCTAGATTACCCAGCAAAATCCCTTTAGGGCCTATTAATGTTGTATTTGTCCAACCTAAAATCCCTTCTATCCTGAGGGATAACCTTAGCCTTTCCCTTCCCTTGCTGCTGGTCTTCCTCAACCTGCTTGTATTCATCAATACGATCCATAAGCCAATGCACACTCCTTACCAGCTTCTTGGTCAAAGACTTTCTCAAATTATGCTCGAAAAGGAGGCCGACCTTAAAAGTCCTTATAACCACATCATCAAAGTCTCTATCAATCTCATTGAACATCTCCCAGTATCAGTCAAAGTACGTTTTCAGGGTCTTCCTTTCTCACATGGATATGGACAACAAGGAATCCAAGGGCCGAGGAACCCTACTACACATAATAAAACGATATCCAAACGCCCAAGTGAGCTCCTTAAAGGAATAAATGGAACTTGCACCTAGGCCATCAAATTACCTCATTGCCACAGGCCCCAAACTGGATGAGAATACCTTACATATCAAGGCCTAATTCTTGGAGTGCACAAGCATTCTCTGGTTGAAGTGGCTTACGTGCTCCACAAGGTCTATTCAACCATTGTACATGGTGAATGTGGGCTGAGTGAATTGTCGAGGAAGTCTCCTTCCCTCAATTTTGTGTGTGAAAGGTGATTAGGAAATTTGGTTGAGCGCTCTGCTCACCGCATCATTTTCCAAGCCTTTGGAAGATGAGTTCCTACTCCTGCGCTCATGGTGGTAGTCCTCGTCACATGAGAAGGACTCACTAGGAGGAGTCCTTGATCTGGGTCTATAATTACCATCCTCTTCGTTGTTAGAAGAGAAGTAAAAAATGGAGGGAGTTTGCCTTTGCCGTTTGTGTTGCAACTTCCTCTTTAAGTGATCAACCTCCAATTGTATGGCTTTAGTATTCTCCTCATGAGAAAGGTGGCTCCCGCTTTAAGATTGGCTTTTGCTAGTATGGGTGGTATGCACACTAACCTCCCAGTCACTTCTGCATTCAAGATTAACAAAATGATCTTAACTTTGGGACCTCATAGATTCCTCTAGATTCGGATCTGAACCTACCATGGTTGGACGTAAAAATCACTACAACACCAGAGATTCCTATAGACGGCTCCAATTGTAAGGACACAATTTGGCTCCTAAGCCCAAATGATAGATGAACTTAGACCCAAAAAGCCCAATACAATGAATTTATAGAGAATGGGCTAAAAAACTAGACTTTAATGAGTTAGACAACAAGTAAAATAGATCCAGATGACAAGAAAATAAAAATAGACTATTTTAATTTAAAGAAAATCATCCTTGGCACAATCCAAGGAGATCAATTCTTATAGATTTCTTCTCAAGTGTGATTACAAGTTCAATTCTTGATTGCTATAGTGTTTTTCCTTAATTTCCTCCGCCTCTCTTTTTAGGGTTTTCTCTCTCTTTTATACTATCTTCTTTCTTTCCTCTTTACCCTCCACGTGTAGGGCAGATTGTTGGTATTGATTCTTGTCCCCATCAGCACCTTTCTAAAGTTTCTGGTAGTAGTTGTAAGGTTGAAAATTACTATTCATGTATCATTTCCACATTAATGCAGCTAGTTGGTTAAGTGCAAAGCATTAAATGCAGTGATAGCAGTTTTTTTTTTTTTTTTTAATAAATATTTCAGGACTTCTCTCTATTCTGTGCATTTGTGATACTTTTCCATATCAATAGAATCTCCTGGAATGTTGCCCTAGATGGTAAACCACAACCTCGAACCTCGACTTTGATTAGCCAAGGAGGCATTTATTCTCAGATCGCTCTTATGGACCCTTATTATCAAAATTAACCTACTCACTTACTAACACGGACTTCTCTGATAATGTTCACTCCTCCACAGATTATTTCATGTTCTTGGATTGAGCCCCAAACCCAATACATTCTACTGGGCCTAACATCCCTACACAACACAAAGTATTTCACAATATTTCTACAAGTTATTGCTGTACCCAATTTTTACTAGTTCTCATTTAAGTCAAAGTAACATAGTAGCACATGCTTTTGCCCAAATAGCAATTTTTACAAGTTATTATTGTACCCAATTCTTACTAGTTCTCATTTAAGTGAAAATAATGCAGTAGCACATCGCCCAAAGAGCAAGATTATATTTTTCTTTTTCAGCTTGGATGAAGTCAGTTGTGTCTGACATTGACCATTTGTAAGTGCTAATATCCACACTGTGGACTAATAATAAAACAAGTACCCTATCTTTTCTCTCCAAAAATTAAAAAAAAAAATAAAAAGAGAGGTTAACCACTAACATCACTTTTTACTTATTAATAACTACTTATTCTATCAACAATTCTGGAAGAAATTTTCATTATCCAAAACGTTTGGTCTTTCCCCACCCTTTTTTTTTTTTTTTTTTTGGTTTTTTGTAGCTCTTTAACAACAGTAACAAGTAACAGTCGTTTCCCACTTTTTAAATTGCCCTTTTTGTTACTCCAAATGTTAATTTTCTCTCACTTTATTGGTAATTTTATATTATCCTCCTAATAAACACTCATAGAAAGTCTCAACACTCGTCAGGGCCTGGTCTCACATTCACATTCACATGGCCCTCTCTTCCCTTCGTTTCCCGCTCTCCCCAAACCTCCTGAAAACCCCAACCTTCAGTTTCGCACTTCTCAGAATCCCAATATTACCCTTAACAACACCATACTGCTCAACCTCAACCTCAACACCATTGAAAAAATGGGAACCTTTCCGCAAAAAGAAAGTCGTCCTGCGAATCGGCTATGTCGGAACCGATTACAGAGGTCACCTTTTTCTTTTCCTTTTACAATTCTATATATCCCAATTCATTTTCAGCTATTTTCTTCTACTATATATACATATTTCTTTCACTTTCAGGTCTACAAAAGCAAACAGAGGAACACGCATTATCCAGTAACATTCTTCCTTTCTTTTTTATTCATTCCTCTACTTCTTCTTCTTTTTATATTTGGGTACTTTTTATTAAGTTATTTTTAAGACTAGTATTTTTTTTCCTTAAAATTTGGGGGTTTTTTTTTTTAAATTTTGGCTCTTTACATTTCAAAATTTTCATTTTGGCCTTTCTTGTTTGATTTCGTTTTCATATGGTCCATTCTTGTCAGTAATCTGGCTGTCAAATTCCTGCATTTTTTTTTTTTTTTAATGAAATAGCACTTTAACGGTTAGATTACTGACGAAAATGGAAATTAGGGTTGATATGAAAATGGAATAAAATATGAAGGGCCAAGTGTACATTAACTATGTAATGTACTACCTCAATCAGCATGGGTACTTGCTAAAAGCGTTACAATTTTGATTATGTAGCTATTGAAAATGAATTGGAGACCGCCATCTTTAAGGCCGGTGGTATCCGTGATAGTAATTATGGGAATCTCAACAAAATTGCTTGGGGCAGAAGTAGCCGTACTGATAAAGGAGTAACTTATGAACTCAGTTTCTGTTTGATTAGTTTGTTTGATAGATATTGAGCTTTTGACGACATGAAGTTGCTGAATTATTTGATATTTTGGGGTCATTGATTTGTTTTAGGTGCATTCCTTGGCAACGACAATATCATTAAAAATGGAAATCCCTGATAATGCATGGAAAGATGACCCTCATGGCCTGGCTCTTGCGAATCACATTAACTCTTATCTTCCTGAAAATATTAAAGTCTTTTGCGTTTTACCATCACAGAGGTGAGACCCTGCCGTTTTTCTTCATAAGAGAAAATCCCATGAACTTTAATGTTAAGAATGGATAATGTCTGATATCTTGATGATGCAGTAGCAATGGGAGTACGTGCTCCATTTACTTGGGGGGGGGGGGGGGGGGGGAAATGCTACTTTATTTGACTTGTTGCATACATGAATTGGGTTAAGATTATTTCATTAAGTAATTAATTGTATTTGCTTCCTGAATTACTTTGGCTCAATCTTCCTGTTTGTCACAATTTTGCCTTTAAATTATGGTTCATAGTCATACTTCAGCAGAAAGAGAGATCATTTAGTATAAACAAAATTTCTCAAATGTTATTATACTACATGATTAGATGAAGGTCAGGTTGTTGACTTACGATTGATAAGCTCTTGAAGTGTTTGCTTTATTGTCTGAATTGCATTTGCTCATGGTTTGAGAAAAGAATACAGAAGAGGTTAACTGTTTTAATTTACCTAAAAGTCTGTAACTTGTAGACTGGCTCTTGTTATGAAGTTCTGATTCCACAAGTCTATGCTGCTCTCCCGTTATTTCTTATAATTTTTTGATTTAGATATGCTTTTATGTTTTAGGAGCTTTGATCCTAGAAGGGAGTGTAATCTTCGGAAGTATTCTTATCTCCTTCCTGCTGAAATTATTGGAATCAAAAGTTACTTTGGCAGAGCTGAAGCTGATTATCATATATCGGACTTCAAGGATATATTAAATTCCTTTGAGGTATAGGGAACTTGTCTTTCTTTTTCACCTTAAGCAATGTAAAAATTATCTTTTAGTAATGTAAAATATTATCAAGGATACATACTAATGAAATTTTCAATATTGCATGAACTAAAGTTGTTTTCAGCAGTTTTCAGCCATTAAAGTTGTTTTCTGAAGTTTTACGTGCTCATAGCTCATAAGTAAATAAATCAAAAATTTGTTCTCTACATTTTGGCTTTCTTGTGGGGGAATGCTCAATTTTGCATTACCTCATATTGACACAATCCTGGATCAGCCTCTCGAGTTAGTTTCTTCACTCTACATTTTTCTCATAAGCATGCTGTCATGCTTTTAGCATAGTTTGACATCGTCTCATATGATTGATATGGTGTTTACACTTTTTGATGCAAAAAAGAAGCTATGATGAATTGGGAGGAATAATATATCATTGCTTTCTCTTCTTTATTATTGGGTTTTGGTTGATCTAGGACTTGTTTAAACCTTCTTTTAGAACCCCTTACAGAAGGCTAGTTCTCTATCATTTTTTTTTTTTTTGCCTTGTTGCTCGGGCCTTAATGGAGAATAGTTTCTTCTACTTATGGTCCATAGATGCTGTCCATTTCATTATTCTAGAGGTCACTTGTAGACTGAAATTTATATTTTTGGGTATTTTGTTTATAGGGAGAACATCCTTTCCACAATTATACAATACGGTCCAAGTACAGGAAGCAGTTTCCTGCAAAACGATCACTTGGAAATGGCAGTGTTCCTAGTAGAGCAAAGTCATCTGGTGAGGCATCAGCCTCTGAGTTTGAGGAAAGTGATGGAGAAGAAGATGTTGTAATTGATGGGGCGATTGCATTAGATGTTGAGAAGATGAGCAAAAATTCTTCAGAATCCAGTATTTCTCAGGAAAATCTAGCTGACACTTGCGATAAGCATAAGAATGGTCACAATACCAATTTAGTTCGTGCTAGGTGGCTCCATGAACCTGATGATATGGACAGGATAAGTGCTTCCCACTTCAGAAAGATCTCTTGCTGTTCTTGTGGAAAGCTGGAGAATTCACTTGGATTTGCTTACATTGAGGTTTCCATATGGGGAGAGTCTTTCATGTTACATCAAGTAAGTTTTCCAATATAACTGATGGAAAATATTTAATTTTTTTTCTATCCCATTTTTTCTACGTGTTACACTTAAAGAATTTAGATATAGAAGCACAAACAAGTTTAGGCATAATTCTTACTTTAGTTACATTTGGATGCAATTTAGGGTCATAGTAATTTATTGTTATTGTTATTGTAGTTTTTATTGAGAATACAATAATAATAAGTGAGTTTTCACCCCAAGGAGAGGGGAAGAGGAAATTCGAACTAGTGACCTCTGCTTCATGAGGCATGGCCCCTAGTTGATTATGCTACCCTTGGGGTTTGTGATAGTAACTTCTATAGGGAGGATTTGCCCATTTCTAAGGACAAGAGTTTTTCAGTAATTAGTTTACATGCAGTACTTTAAAGTAAAAATTTCTCTCATACAGAGAATTCATTGTTTTCCTACTCAAATCATTCCGTGGGGGAGAGCCCAAAAGATTTATACCACTTAAATAGAAATCTGAATTAAACTGATACCTAAGCAACAGCTACTATCTTCTTTTTGCTGAGCAACATTCACCATCTACTTTTTAGAAGATTTGATAAGCTGTGGCTCAATGAAGCTCTATAGTAGGTTCTATCATTTCAATTGCTATTTGTTAAGAAAGATATGGCTAGAGATGTAATAAGCCAAGTCCGAGCTTTATTTCAAGTTCCATTTTGTAGATGAGCCAAGCTCATGCAATTTTTTTCCCCAGTTTATAAACCAGCTCATGAACATAAGCTTGAAGATAAATGATTCAAGCTTAAGCTTTATTGATATAAACTTGCTAGTTATGCTTGCCAAGGACTTGGAATGAGCTTGAAAAAAAAAACACAAGATTTTTCAACATGTGATCCTTGTTTACTTACTATTTTCTTCATCTAATGGATTATCTCTCTTTTGTTTAACCTCTAAAGAATATGGTAATGGATTGTTTGTTAGGCTCAATATTCTCTCTCTGTTGCTTTTCATCAGATTTAAGTGACTAGATTTGATTCTCTCTCTCTCTCTCTCTCTCTCTCTCTCTCTCTCTCTCTATATATATATATATATATATATATTCCTTTCTCATTCTAGGGATTCAGCCTTTTGCTTCCTTGACTTATTCGTCTCTCTTGTCTCTGTAGCCTGCTAATGGGCTCTAGGTCAAATGACACTTCGTCTCCTTTTAGTTGCAAGGTAAATGGCAAGGGTATGGGTTCAATATTGACTGGGTGAGTGTAACTTACCAATAATGAAAAAAATAAAATAAAATAAAATAAAAATACAGATTATTTCTTCTAACCCCCACCACTATTAACAACACTGCTGATGACACCATGTGTTGACTGATCCATCATGAGGAGATCTAGAGGTAAGAGACAGAGCCTTTGAGTCTCCTTTTAGCATCTCCATTGCCCACTGCTCTTCCCACTGATTTGCCATCTATGATTCTATAATCTACAATTTTCAGCTCTTTCCTCCATTTGGTTATTATGAAAGTGTACAAAAATAGAATAAATAATGTTGAAATTCTCATTACTTAAATATTTGTGTTTTTCTTTCTTGGTATCTATCTAGACATAATATAGCTCTCTCTCTCTCTCTCTCTCTCTCACGCACACACACACACACAAGAGGGAGCTTGATATGTACTGTATCGAATCATTCTGTTCTATAAATTACCATTCTAGACATCCGTAATGCATGGTTTCTCTGACCTAAGTGATATCCCAGCATCCAGTAATGATTAGATATTGTGTAAAAACCTTTCCCTATCCTATTTACATGTTTGAGGACTGCATGTTTCAGATTCTTTTTCCTCTGCTTGTTTTATTCAGTCGATTGTACTATAGTTCAGACAGAATTTGAAGTTCTGAGTATTCATGAGGCCTTTAGAGTATGTTAATAGCTATGGTTTGGTTGTCTTGTACCCAGTGAAGAAATTTACAGTAAAGAAGGCCCTATGTAATCCCATTATTTTTACTAATTCATTCCAATCTTTTAACATTATTTATTATCCATTTTAATAGATCCGCAAAATGATTGGCACAGCGGTTGCAGTAAAGCGCAACTTACTCCCCAGAGATATTCTAACATTGTCACTTACTAAGTTCTCACGTATTGTTCTACCACTTGCCCCATCTGAAGTTTTGATTTTGAGGGGAAACAGTTTCACTCTCAGAAACAAACCGGGAGATGTGAAGAGGCCTGAAATGCTAACAATGGTTGAATCAGAAGAAATTTTGAAGGTGGTTGATGAGTTCTACACATCTGTTATGTTGCCTGAAGTTTCAAAGTTCTTGGACCCTATGGGTTCTCCTTGGAAGGATTGGGTTGAAAAATTGGATGAACATACAAGCATTCCAGATGTACAAATAAATGACGTCAGGAAAGCTTGGAAATTATGGAAGGAAAAGTTTCAGAGTAGTGGCAATGTTGCATCAGTGATAAATCAATGAGACAAAGGTAAATTGCTAATAAAACTTGATTGTCAAATTAGTTTTACTAGAATTTTGTTACCTGGTTTATTTATAAATGATTTTGGCTAAAACGTTTTAGCAGTTAGCATCCTCGTTATATATACATATGTACACATTATGTCTTGAAGGTTGCCACATCAATTCTTGAAGACTGTTTCTGTCATTTGTCAAAACTCAATGATCTGCAGAATGCTGATGTGCCCTTAATGTTTGACTGAATGAAGAAAGTGCCTTCATAACATGATCTATCAGTCAAAGGACCAATGCAATTATCTCTCAGACCTGCATAGGAAGAAAAACTATTACTAATGATTTTTTTTTTTTTTTTTTTTTGGGGGGGGAGCTAAAAAGGATAACTAGCACTAATGATTGTATATTTGATACCATGTATCAATTTTATTGGCTGATTGGATGTATCTGGGGCTTGGAAGTATTAGGATAAAGAAGGTATATGGAAGTAATGGCAATAAATAGCTGAGTAGGGTTGTCTGGCAAATTATGGCATATAAAAGAACATGAACAAAGTTTGAGAGAATATCACCCTTCAGTCATCAGTCTTGTCTTACAGATGAACTTGTGACAGTGCCCACTACATGTATAAAAACTCAAATTGTGAAAAAAAAAAAAAAAAAAAAAAAAAAAAAAAAAAAAAACTGAGTTCAACTTTTTTCTCGGATATTCCTTGACAGGATCCATTTCTTTTTGTCATTCAGTTATGATGATTTTTCTATATTTATTATTATTATTATTATTAATGTTGGTTTAGTGTTGATGCTTTGTGATTACTAAAGCATAATTTGTCTTCCTAGTTCCTACCAGGGTTTTCACTTTCCAGGCTTGGTTAAGTTGGAGGTGCAACTTTTTTTTTCCTCAGTTACTTTCAATCCCTGATCTGCTTCAGCTAGTGTTCAGTTGGGCTTTAATTCTGTGGCCTTGTCAGGCCTACTATTTGGAGCTTGACTGGCAGTAGGTTTGACCTAATGGCCTGTGGCTTTGGAGCGTTTGCTCAGTGGCTCGTGTGCGAATATCGCATCTTGAATCTGTTGCAGAATGACTAGTGTCAGAAATATTTGTTCCAGTATGTGAAATTAGATTAACGGGGAATTTCACCAATGTGAACAACAGAACAAGCTAAAGAACTAATTGAAATGCTCTCTGCAAATTCTTTAGGTGTGGAGAATTAGATCTGCTCTCAAACATTCAAATCATGTGCAAAATTTTACAATTTGAATTAACTCCAACAAGAGTGCATAGTACCCGACACTTGTTAACAACAGAGATAATGGAAAATACCAAATCAGCAATCAATAATGTTCAATCCATGAGGGAAATTTGAAGCTACATTATATTTAAATAAAACTACAAGGAAGGATACAACGTTACATACATTAATTTCTTTATATATGAGGGTTTTAAGATGGGAGAAATAGTGCAAAAACAAGGAGGGTTAAGTTTTTGGGATTTAGAAGCATTCAACATGGCTTTTTTGGCAAAACAAGGGTGGAGGCTACATACTAAAGACACTAGCATATTCAGTTATCAAGGCAGATATGTTTCAGCATTTTTCATTCATGGATGCTAAGTTGAAATCAAATTAGTCCTACACTTGGAGAATCATTTTAGAGGTGGAGGATAGGGAGAGGCAATGAAGTAATGGTGTGGGGGGATAAATGGTTACAAACTCCAAGCTCCAAGCACATAAAGTGATAACCCCCAATTATTGGGAGTGATGAGCCAACAAATCGAAAGGGAGAGAAGAATGAAGATGTTGGGACCAAGAGAAGTTAAAGAGTTTAGTATGGGAGGTCTTGAAGCCATAGTAAGAATACCATTGAGTGCATTTGAATCGGCAGAGACAAATGGATTTGGAATGGAATAGGTAATTGGGGTAATGGTAGTTTTAGTGTGAAGAGTGAACATTGGGTAAGTTTGTCCTTGAATTTGAAAGAGATTAGTGAGGGGCAAAGCTCAAATGGTGACAATACAAGGAAGGTTTGGTTGTCCATATGGGGGTGCTAAGCTAAGATCCCAAATAAAGACAAAATCTTGACTTGATGTGCATGTCAGGAAATCCTTCCCACGGGAGCAAATTTGATGCGTTGATGCGTAGAAATATAATGACGGATTCATGATGCCAAAGATGCTGTTTGTAGGAGGAGAGTATTGTTCATGCTCTTTGGAATAGTGAGGAAGCACAAAGAACTTGGGAACAGTACACTGTTTGAGTCAGTTCGACAACTATGATACGTTTAGTACATTGAATAAAGATTAAGTTAAAAATAATAATCTTTATTAGTGAGAATAAAAAATATTGTAATGAAATAACTATTATTATCCATAAGTTTGGTTATTACACATGAAAAGTTTGTAAAAGATTGTGTATAAGGAAAAATTATACTTTTGGAAATATATTAATTTTAAGACTTATTATTTACATTGAGAAATAGCTATTATATCTATTTTAAAGATGAATAACTATTCTTTTTTTTTTAATTCTTTTTTTATACAAGATAAAAATTTATTATATCCTAATCTAAATGTATATGTGTATGAAACTCCCTCTTGGAGACTTAAACTCAGGTCCTTGCCTTCTACACTCTATAAGCACTTATATATGTAGAGTAACCATAGTGCCAAAGGTGCACAGTGGTGAGGAATAACTATTCTTCAATTTAAAAAATAGTTATTTTTTTGTAATAATTAATTTATGTAATAAAGATGCAATCAAATGACTAAAACTATTCCATTATAGGAGTTATTACACCATACCAAACATACCCCTAGTGCAAAAGAGTTGGCTAAGACATATCCTCAATTGGCTTGAGTTTGTACGGGAATATAGTAGATAAAGGTGAAGCAGAGATAGCAAAATTCTCTTCTGACCACCCATTTTCCCTCTATTTTCTACCCTTAATAAACCAAGCAGAATGCCACTTTTCTTCCCACTTTTCCCTCCCTACTTTCCACCCACCTAGTTTTCACCCCAACCAAAAACTATCCAGGTGTGAATCCAATATGGCAACTCATATCTTAACAAGACACACACACAAAATTGATGATTTTGTTATATGGATAAAGGAAGCTCCAAGCTTCCTACTTGGGAAAATAAAAAATGTTGATGTTTGGGAACAACTCATCTAGTTTTTGCTGAAATTTTTTTGATAAAAGTGTGTTAAAGTATACTTGTACTTTGAAAAAATTTGAAAAAATGGGAAAAAATTTGAGATTTTAAAAAACTGTATATAAAAGTTAAAAACTAAAAACTAAAATAAATAGTGAAACTTGTCAAGAGTTTTTTACCTCAATGGAATAGTCTAATCTTCCTTTCGAGGAGAATTAAAATTCAAACCTTAATTCTCCCATTTACTATAACAATTTTTTTTTTTTTAATTAATGAATAGCAATTTTTTTTTTTTTTTGAATTTATAGAAATTTTTGGTAATAAATTGTTAATCAAGGTACTACTTTAAATTTTCTATATACCTATTAATAGAGTTATACCAAAATTAAAATTTTAAAAAAATAATAATAATTTTAATATGCTTATAGTGAGGAACATAGAGGTCAACCCTTGATGTGATGACAAGTCTTGATGTAATGACAAGCGTTTTTCATCAAAAAGTGACAAACCGTGAGTTTGAGTATGAGAATCAACATAAATAAAAGTTTTATGCCTTGGGTACAACTTTTGCTAATTTAAACAGAATTTGTAATTAAAAACATGCAGATACACATGACGTGAAATGATTACAATGAGTCATATGACTTAAGCATAATGTTTAAGACCAAAAATTGTAATAGATGATTAAAAGAATTTAAAATAAATAATAAGACTTTAAAAAAAATTGACTTCTTGAAATTTTGGTAGTTGACTATTACTTAAAACAAATGACCTTAGTATCCTATTAAAAAAAATGACCTTAGTACTTTTTTTTTTGTTGACAAAAATGACCTTAGTATTTGAATGCATTTATAATGACTCACATGAAAAAATATATATATGACCTTGACATAACAAACATACGTTAATTATAAGACCATACTAACCCAAGTGTTGACATGAGTTCTATTAATACATTATGGTCATTTGTTGATCTCTATTTTCATAAACGTATTCCATAAGAGAAATGTTATAGTCACAATATTTTCACATCAAATCTTTAATAGTGGGTTGTTAGTGGTTATTATGGGCGAGCAAGAAAGTAATTTAAGTTGTAGATTCAAATTAGAACAAATAACAATTTACCATTTATAATTTGTTGTGAAAATTTTGTAAATCTATAGCACTCCTCATTTCATAAACAAGCCCAAATATCATAGGAAGTGATCTAACATTCAAGCGCATATTGGTGAAATCTGTCAAGGTGTTTTGATAGTTTTGACTGTCTCATTGATAAGAGCTACAAATTTCATTAAGATTTCTTTTAAACAAACCCAATTTTCAAAAATTGCATGATAAATGCACCCACACCACAGTATAAAATTACAAAAAATGTAGTGCATTTTTTTACAGCCACCTTATGATTCATTATTTTCATTAAACATAGTTCTTACAATATTTGGTCCCTAGGAACAGCCTCGATGATTGAGAGGAAGTGATTGTATTGGTGGTGGTGGCACCTTGCATCCATGCCAACTACACAAAGCCGAGGGCATGAGGAAGGCGTGCCATGGGCTGTGCCAGTTTTCATGAGGTAGCAACAGTTTGTGCTGCCTCATTGTGATGTTTGACTACACGAATGGACTTAAAAGGCAGCATGATAGTGGCTTTGCTAAAAAAAAAAAGGGTCTTTGCTCATAGTTTTGTAGGATGCAAACCATGCATGTGCTGTGGGCAGCAATTAAGTGTAATGGAATTAAGCTATGGCAGTCTTGTGTGGGCTAGCCTATGACCAAGTTATTAAGAAGTTGATAGGTTGTGTGTAGGCAAGGTGTTACCTGAATACATAGTATGTTGAGTTGTGTGAGAAAAACGTGATATAGATTGTCGATGGCATGGTCGAATGTTCCTACAAGTGCTACAGGTTTGAGCCTACATCGGCTTGGGCCAATATATAACTTTGACATTAACACATTAAAAAATATATATTCATTTTAACCTCACTAAACCTCAAGACTCTTGGCATTAGTTTATCTTATCTAATGATCATAGCTTAGCAAACAATGAATATAAAGATCTTTCTTAATAAACTTATAACATAGGTTGGTTTTATTCTAGATTACTAGGTAGCAGCTAGGTAGTTCTTTTGTGGTTGAAAGAAGCCCATGTGTGTGAGTAGATATTTTGTTTTTTTATTCTACACTGCCAGAACCATATTAGGCTGTGAGTTTCTTATAGTAGGTCTTGAGATTTTTTTTTTTTTTTTTTTTTTTTTTTTTTTTTTTTTTGTTGTTATAGGATTTGGATTGGTTAGTTTTCGTAGGAAGTTTTGAATGTATTTATGTTTACGAAATTTTTATGTGTTGTGATAGTATGTTTGTGAGGTTTGATTAAGAGTAATTGTAATCCATATTGTAGGGTTATTGGGCCTGAAAATCTATCATCTGTTTGTGTTACGGGTCTGTGATCCAATCCGAGGACAAGGGGTTGTTTGAGGAGAAGAAATCTTTATTAGAAAAGACTGTTAGTAAATAGAAGTTGGATTTGACCATAATAGCCCAAGAGGGTGGGGCGAGGATAAGTACATCCTCGGCTGATTGATGCCAAGGTCCGAAGGAGTTGGCTATCGCTCAGGGAGATCTTCCAAGAAGTCTCATTGGAGTTGATAAGTATTGTAGAGATATCAGATAGGAAGGTGCCCTAAAATATCTAAAGAAAAAACTGCTACATCCGCATTAAATGCATTACAGCTAATTCTCTAGTAACATTAATGTGAAAGTAATACCTAAACAGTGTTATATCAGCCTTACAGCTACTATATGATGACTTAAGGAAGAGGCTGATGGAACAAGTATCAACACCAACCCTCTAACATAGACGTGTAAAGTGGGAATGAAAAGGAAAGACAGTATAAAAGAAGAAGGGGACAACAAGAAGAAAAGATCGGGAAAAAAGGGAAAAACAATGTAGCATTCATTAACCAAATTTGCAACTGAACTTGAGAATAATACATAAGAATAGACCTCCTCAGATCTTGCCGAGGACGATTTTTCTTCAATATGAACATTTTTCTTTTCACTCCCTTATCATCTGAACCCATATATTCTTGCGTTCGTTTGATTAACTAAAACCCAGTTTCCAACTCATTCTCTATAAATTTATTGTTTTGGGCTTTTTGGGACTAAATTCATCCATATAGTGGACTAGGAGCCTAAATCCGGACCTGACACATATCATTGATATTTTGATTTTTTTTAACATTGTTGTAGATGTAAATATGGAGTTAGTTGCAAATTATGTTAAACTTTTATTAGTGTATGTCCCCCCCCCCCCCCCCCCCTTTTTTTGTGTGAATATGTTTCTATTAGTTTTAAATCCCAACAGTTTCAATATTCCAAAGCATGTATTATGTATAAATTTCTTATATATCTTCTAATCAACGCAAGAATTGCTTACATTATTGTTGCTCTTAAAATAAAAATAAAAATAATAAGGCTCAAAATAGTGATTTTCAATTGGAAATTTACTTCTATTTTTTTTTTTTTTTTAATTTCTAGTTAAACGAAAATTTTTATTTTCCTCATTTTTTGCTTTTATTATTATTATTTATTTTTTTTGATGAATTTTTTTCCTAGCTAAATCATAAACCACTACTATATTTATATGCTTAGTGCTTCTTGGATATCTATCTATATATATATATATATATATATAGTTAAGCCAAAGTTTAGAAAAAGTCCATTAGATTTTAAATTCAATTTTGCACCACATATCCCATCTAATTTTTTGGTCAAGTAATTACTAAGTTTAAAAATCAAAGTATCTAAATTCAATTAGATTCTAAATTGGATTTCAACTAGAATTCAATTTTGCGCCATGTGTTCTATCTAATTTTTTAAAATTTTGTGGCATGTAAATTATTGAATGTAAAAACCGAAGTGTTCAAATCTAATTAGATTATAAATTATATATTTATATAAAATGAGAAACCATTACATTTTTTTGAAATTCATGGCTTAAAAAAAGTGTAAGTTGTAACTCTAATACTAAGTATAATTTGAACTTATATATATATATATATATATATATATATATATATGTATAATTGTGATTGTTTTTAAATATACCAGTGCATATGCATGAGATTATATACTATTATTAAGTTATGCTTAATTAAAAAACTATGGCTCACAAAATTTAAAATCATAATAATACCTATGCTTCTTAAATATCTAAATGAGCCCTCCATGCTAATTAATAACTCCAACTAAATCACAAATCACTCCGAAAAACTCTAGTTATCATTTTAGTTTTGAAATTAATACGGATCCATGCTAACATCAAATCCACCAAAAAGAAAACATTTAATTCTCTACCTTTTAGTGGAGTCATACCATTCAAGTAGAATTTGCACTAGGCATCATAGTGCTTCCGTTTATTGAAACATGATACCATCGGTCTCTAAGCAATTTGAAGTTGTCCCTTAAGAGAATTCCAGCATAGAAGGTTCTTTGATCTTATAACTTTTCTTCCAAAATGAATTACTAAATTAGCTATCATATGTGAGAAGAAATATTGGGAAAAAAGTGGAAAGTAACCATAATGTGTTTATTTCTTAAAACATGTCTTCCTGTTATTGTTTCCCATAGCACATGAAAACAAACGCACTCACATGTCAACATGATCGATATTGTATGTAGTGTTTGGAACTCTCTGGACCATACTTTCACAAGTATTAACCATTATATGAAAGAGTAACCTACACTAGACAGCTTCATCTAGCTAGCTTGCTAGTTAAAACATGAAACTAAAAAGTTGCTTTTATAATTATTTCTCGCTAATTTCGCTCCAATTTTTAATAGCTTCCGAAACTGCTTCTTTCACCACCTGAGCATCAACCTCATCATCTCCTTCATTAACCTGGTACATCATCAAATGTGCATACATGTATAAGCAGGTTGATATATGTATGTCTTTTTACATTTAAAAAAAGAAGAAGAAGAAAGATATATGTACGTCTTTTGAGTGTGTGAGTTTTGTGTGTTGAGAGAGAGAGAGAGAGAGAGAGAGAGAGAGAAAGCACGTGTTAATATGACATCAAAGACTTCCATCCATTTTCTTTCTTACTTTTGCTCCCATGGCTTCTAAATGAAAGTTGTCTGAGCAAGAAACCCTAGCTTGGAGCACATCAAGGCCTAGCTCTTCAAAGGCTTCCAATATGAAAACAAGCAAACCACAGCAACTTCTTTTGTTGAAAACCTCAATCAGAAAACCCCTTTCTTGGGCTTCTACTCTAACCTGCGGAAATATAGATGAGATACATATAATTAATTAATGATATCCCTTGCAATTATAATTGATCAAAGGATGCAATTACGTCTTAGATTCTACCTGAGGCAGTGAAGTTTGGGCATCGGAGTCCTGTGCCACGGCAATTTTTTGATTCATTACATCTATCTTTCGCTTTAGATCTTCTATGTACTTTGATGCATCTAATATAATCGAGGTTTTACTGTGCTGCACAGATAAAGACAAAAAAAAAATATATATATATATATATATATAAAAAGATGAAGAAGACGGATTTAAGAAATTTGATGCCAGTGAGTCAAAAGATTTTACCATCCTTAAAGATGGTATTAGAAGTTTAAGAAAAAGATACATGAAAGGATGCTTAAGAACAACCAAGGCTTGCGTGTGATATTAAAATATTGTTAGGCCAATATCTCTTAAAATAGTATCATACTTATTAAGAAGTTGATGGGCATATTTGAAAAAGGAGATGTGATAAATTAATCAAGATGAACTGCGGACTAACAAATATTTATATATAAGACCAATAACACTAAATCAATGTTTCAAGCCTGCCTTAAATGGATACGGATGAGACAAAATTAGAGCTAAAAGAGAAGAAAATTGAAAAGCTGGAGATGATGATGATGAAAATGATGAACTATGTTACAAGGCTGTCAGTTTTGTCCAAATAATTCTCCATTTAGACTATGTAATATAGTAAAAGTTAGAGAAGACAATGAAATAAACTAGACGAACTGATGTTATAGGAAATTAGAGAATTACCGCATGGGAATTAGTGATGGATCGAAGCAGTTGCAGATTCTTATACATGGCTGTTCTCTTGTGCTTCCTAGAAACCATGACTCTCTCTCTCTCTCTCTCTCTGAATATTAGGTTGCCTGGTATTTAAAAAGGGACGAGAACTCAATTTTGAGCATTATGTGATTCCTAAAATTACCAAAACACCACTTCATTTTTCAAAAGTTAAGGAAATATTGTTTTATCCTGTTGGGTTTATTTTTGCAAGGTTTAGCTAGCCATCCCATCACCCATGACCCTTAACCTAAATGAAATATTTGGTTCAACCATTTAAACTCCTTCATCACCATGACCAGCACCTTTAGTTCTAATAATGGATGCAGATCAGTAAAATTTATTTAAAGATTTTCATTTTTTTGGGTCCATGTACAACCAACAAGAATAAAGTTGTCCCATCAAAAAATAAATAAATAAATAAAACAACAACAACAAGAATAAAGTTACAATGTCCTATCATGTATGAGTAATTATATAATATTATGGGAATACAATAATGAGATTTTTCTCCCTCTCACATAATAGTAAATAATTAAATTCATTATAAAACCTATTATATATGTGAGATTGAGTATACCATTGTTATACTCCCAAAGTATTTCATGTAGAACAGATCGTTATAATCTTTTTGAACTCTCACGCGCGCTTGAAATCATTGCACAAGACAAAAAGACACTAGTAGAAATCATGGGCCTTGGAGTTAGAATTGTATGAAATTTGACAGGTTGAAGCAAAACGGCCTTTTGAGCAATAGTCGTCACTTTGCCATAAGGTATCTCTTAAAATTGGTGAATTCCTCCATTTAGGCCTCAAAATCTGCGATTTTGTCGTTTATAATAATTTTTGTTTTCTTAATAACTTTTTACTTAAAAGTCAGAATAAGGTCTCGTTTGTTTTAGGATGACCCTTAAGGTCAGTAGTTTATGATTTTCATTTAACTCAATTTTGCCACTTTGGTAAATTTTGGTATTTTGTCACCTAATCGCATAATTTATGCGAATTAGGGTTTCAAACGTTTCCTAATCATCCTAAGGTTCTACTTTCTTAGTATTTATATATTTTGTAGTCATTAAAGACAAATCAAATTATTATTAATAAAATATAGATTTTTGTCGAATTTTTTCTCTAGTGGATTCCAGTTTATTACCTTGTAGATTCAAGGAACCCCTCGTGAAAAGGTTTACTACCCATAAACTAACATTTTAGTTTTTGTCCATCAAAGAGAGTATCATGTTTGCATTCTTTAGACTTCTGCGATATCAGTATTGCATAATTTTATAATTTTCTATCATGTAGAAGAGAGTTGTAAAGAAAGGTGTTGACTTTTGATACCGTGTTAAAGCATAAAATAATTCTAGTTTAATTTATCATAATTTAAAATTGAATTATCTTATTCATCTATTATAAGCATATAGTTACATTAATATATAACATCATAACAAATTAACTATTCAAAATTTTATCACAAATTTAAATTAAATACAATTATTCATTTATTTAACATAAAAATATTTAAAATTTTAACAAGGATTTATCTAATAACAATATTAACGTGCTTGATATGACATCGATACTATTAGAAATAAATTTATTCATTGCTATTTTTTGAAAAAATTAACTCATTAATTTGTAAATTTTATGTGGTAAAAGTTGTTGTACTCTTAGGATCACTCTTAATTATTAGGGGCATGGCATCCGGCATACATGCCATCCATCAATCTTTCAGTGGATGGGTTTTCATGGATTTGAACTCTCTGAATTTTATTACTTATATATCAGTCAAATATTAATTCAATGAGTGACTGTGATTATAGAAGTATATATAAATGGACTCATCCTAAGTGCCATATTATCATGCTTCATGCATGATCATACAGTTAATTCAACTGTGAATTTTCAAATCAATCTCGTTTTAAGTGCAAAATTATGGCCATATTCGATTTTATAATTACGAATATTATGTTGTACACCTAATAATATATGAGAGGATCTCATCCTCGTGGGTCCTATCAGTTTCCACATCAATGTCATAAAAGAGTACAAGAATAATATTGCACTGTGGAGATGGAAAAAGCTACTAAATATGAAGAAGAAATTATAGGACGCTGAAGAGAGGTGTGTGGGGACATTTTGGACATGGAGAAAATAACGAAACAGACATTTTTTTTGCATGGGAAGAGAGTGAAGGCGGTGGTGGGGTTAACGTGAGAGAAGGAATCTACTCGTGATTGGGAAACCATCAAAAGAAGTAAAGGAAGTGTCAAAGCATTATCAGTTTGTGTTTTTATGAATGCTTCCAAGCCTTCCTCACGGGAAGGAATTAAAACACACTCGTACACACGCACTCTCTCTCCCCCACCCTTGTTTTCCCATCTATATAAGAAAGAGCCAACTGATTAAATTGGGCTTAAATAATTGGCAAATTGGAAATGCTTTTTATTCCTCGTAGTGGAAACAGCAAAATTTTTGACAGATGTGTCGTATTGTTTTTGTTTCCTCCTTCTCACATGACATATGGGAAATCAAAAATAAGAAACCTGCAGGGTAGAGAATAAACTACGTACTGTGTTTAGAGTAATTTTCAAGAATAAGTTATTAACTCATAAATTTTGTTGACATTCTTTCAATAACTTTCAAGAAGCCCTACCAAATGGAGAGAACAATATTGTTTTATACGCTATAAGCCAACATGTCCATTCCAATCCACGTAGTTCTACAAGTAGCAATACAATAATGGTTTTGCTTTTCAATAGCTTTTTCCAAACATGCATGTTTTATTGGTGTTGGGCTGTGTATCAAACCCACCAGCCGGACAAAATTAACCCAACTCAGTAAAATCTAACGCCTCGAGTTGGTTTTTATGGGTTTGTGGGTTTGGTTGGAGTTTAATTTTTGAGTAATAGGTATAGTCAGGTTTGGATTGATATATTGTTTTTTCAACTCATCTAGCCCAGCCAGACCTATCATGTATATAAGTTTATCTTATTACCTTTATTTTAATTTCTTAGTTTAATTTGATTTGTGTTGATATTTTCAAAACTAGTTTTGATGAATCTGAAAATTTGGACCATAATTGATGAAATCCTAATAATTTTTTTTATAAGGCATAAAACACGTATACAAAACCCATTTGACCAACCATACCCATGTGGGTTGGGTTGAGTTTTACACATGATAAATTGGGTTGGGTTAATATCTAAACCCGACAAGGGTTGAAAAAGCCTTCCAACCCAACTCATACATAACTCTATTGGTGTGTCTTAGAACCCAACCCAAATTAATTACTAAGACCTCATTTGTAATTTGACATGATTCATGGACGATCTTGTCCAAGTTAATTATAAACTGATTATAGTTTTTAATAGATAAAGAAAATCTTTGTGATATTGGGTGTATATTAGGGTTTGAATTCTAAGAGATAACATTGAGCATGTATTGTAATTTATTTTATTTTATTTCACAATGCAAGTATTACCCATCTTTAATATTGGCCAAAGGCAAAACCACGTAATCGGAAAAGATCTAGGATTTTGAAGCAATAAAACTTAATTTTTGTGAACAAGATCTAGGATTTTGTAGCAATGAAACTTAATTTTTGTGCACAATGTATAGAGATTTCCTTGTCCAACAAGTTTAGGAAAAATTATAGTCATTTCATTTTTTTTTGTTTTTAATTACAATAAGATGAGAATTGAGAATTTAAATCCAAGTCCCACTTTTTAGGAGAATTAAAAATAAATAAATAAATAAACCTACTGAACTACAAAGCTTTTGAATATTGTTGTGGTTAGGTAAATAGGTTGTGTAGAAGCTTTTTACAAGAACATTTTCCCAATTAATTAAATCAACTGAAAACTTATACTTGCCAAAACAAATTGCACGTTCACCCAATTGAATGCTGTCAAAGCAAATGGCAATTTTATATTGGCTGAAATGCTCCAAGCGGAAGAAGAGTTATATTGCTAGCTAAGCTTGTCCATAGCAAATGCCTTCAACAGGTTTTTAAGTAGTATACTAGTATGTCGCATTAGTCAACAGGGAAAACCTTATTGTCTAATGCTGAATATATGAAGTATCTTTGATCTCTAAAGAACAAGAAATTGGAGATATTATGGTTTTGCCAATTTTCAAATTATATTAAGCATCATGGAAAGCAAGTTTATCAGTACTTATATACCGTATCCTATATATATACTTGGGGCGATTACTTGAATCCTATTATACCATAACCCATTGCATTAGAGGTTTCCTTTTTCTTTCTTTTGTTCCTTTTCATAGGTTATAAGTATCTTTCGATCTGGCAATTAATAACATTTTCAACTTGAATCAAATGACCCTCTATATATATATATATATATGTATGTATCTTGTGGGAGCAAGTTTCAATATTTAGATAATCTAGAACTAATAAATACACTAAACAAGTTGATATAATCACCTAAAACACATTCTAAGAGGTTCTATTTTGTACGCAGTTTTGTTGGTAGTTCATAGTGACAACGGGAGTGGGCTAGCTTTGAAAGTTGTCTGCATTCAGACATGGACAAATCAAGTTGCCATCGGTTCACATGAGTGCTCGTTAATCATCACAACCAAACAATATAACCCCATAAGTATTTTCCTGCTATCACCTTGTCCCTTTCCTTCCTTGACATACTACTATTTTCAGAGATTTTAGGTCTACATTTTAGTCTTAATTTGTCAACTATACAAATGATCAATTTCTATCTTGAATGTTATTAGACTACTCTAATCATAAATAGTTAGACTTTTAAATATATATATATATATATATTGTTTGGCTGTTATCTAGTTTGTCCTTTGAACTAGCTAATTATAGGGTCTCAGATTGTGATCCATAACGAAACAGTGTGAAGGGGAAGCATTTAACTAGATCATTGTTCTCCAATAGAATTAAGTTTTGAAGTTTTTCAATATAATTTTGAATCGTGTTGAATAAATTTGAAATTTGATTGTTCTTTCGTATTTAAACAAGATAAATTTTACAATACCAATATCTTTTTACTAATAACTATGAGTCCATTAATTAACATACTAATCCAACATTTAGTTCTGATAAAACTGTTTTCCAGTGAATTCTGAAACACCCAAAAGTTTCGGACCTAAAGAAAGAAACACCCAAAACTTTCATTATTACTTACTTTCATAATTCATATCAAGTATCAACATCAAAAAATTTCAAGACAACCATGTGACAAATAGAAACAGGTGTGACACTTCTAAGTCAAACAGAATGCGTGGTCTCTATGAAAACGTATATATTGTAAAAAAAAAAAGTTGAAAATCGTCTACTTTGTAATCAATTGTGCATTCAAGGTGCCTTGATGCTTATCAAGCGTGAGAAAAAGTTAAACATTAAAACCAGATTTTGCTTGCATTTGAAGTTTAGTTACCATTCATCAGCTGGAATTCTTAAATTACATTGCTTGCATTTGAAGCAGTAGTGGAAGCACTTTTCTGCTTTCAAAAGACAGGAGCTACAATAATGTCTTCATTTGTTCGATCAAGATTGTTTTCACACCAGATTTTTGAAGTTTATGTGATGTTAACAAAAGTAGGGTTCTTTAGAAAACTTTCTCATCTTTGTTAGTATAACATTCTATATTAATCTGGATGATAATTTTACTTCGTAATCTGGGTGAAAGTAGATCCACCACGTTTGTACAAAACAAAGAGAAGCACGTGAACTGGGGTACAGTCGCTACTGTCTGTTTTAGGTCATTATATGTTGCATAATTTATTCCCACAAGCGAAAATCCAGAGCAAACGTGGGGTCTCAAACCACTCAAGCATTTCATTATTATAATATTAATTATCATAAAATAGCAAACGAATGAGTTGAAAACATACAGAAAACTTTCTTACCTAAGCTTCATTAGTTAATTAAAATTAATAGGTACGTTATATTAAAGAATTGTTAGCTACACCCCAATAGGATATGATCTGTAATGGGGTCGAGTCAGTTGTTATCACTCACGTGATTCGTAAGGATCTGATACCATTCACTTGAAAATGTGTACACTGTACAAAGAGATGCTTGAAAAGATTAAACCCAAGCCGCCTCTTACTGTAAGCCCTAGTTGTCTGTAATTTTCTAACTAAACTTTGAAAAGATTAAATAAAAAATCTCAAAGTTTTGCCGTAATTTCCTATAAAAACTTTGTTCAAGTGAATTATTAACGAATGCCCTCATTCGTTAGCATTTCCTTTAGTTTATTAACAAGCTTTGAGAGCACCTGTTAACATAACCCTAAAATAAAAGACCAATAACAAAAATTTTGATTTGTAACCTATCTATAGAGACCCATGGAAGTAGTACAGCATGCGCTGGGTAGTAGTGTAAAAACAAATTATTGGACATTTCATCTCCAAGCAAGCATCAAGTATAAGTCAAAAACTATATTGTTTTCGGAAAAAAACATGGACTCTCTGAATAACAAGTTGAACTCGAAGGTCATTTTCACTTGTTCTATGTCTTACATTTCTCTCTTGTACATCAGCCTATAGCTTTCAAATTAAAACCTTAATGGCATGTTTGGATGTTTAAAAAATGAGGGAGAATAGAGTAGAGGGAGGGAGAGTAATCTAATTACTTTATTTGAAAGTTTTTTAAGGAATGAGGGAGAGGGATTTGGAAGGATTTAGAGGAGTTTCAACTCCCTCTAACCCCTCATTTTTAATTCTCCCAAATTGAAGAGATTTGGAGGGAGAGTAGAGTAGATAAATTATTGTCTAAGTAAATTCCCTAATTTACCCTTTCTAACAAATTAATCATAGATCAATGTTGCAAGTTCATTTTCAAATAGGGGTAAATTTGTCTATTTTAATCATTTCCTCTTCTTTCCATTATAATTTTTAAAACATCCAAACAAGGAGAAGGACTAATTACTCCCTTCTTCCTTACTAATTTTAAAAACATCCAAATAAGGTGGAGGGGAACCATTCCCCTCTACTCTCCTCCCTACTACTCTATTCTCCTCTACTCTTCTTTCTCTCTAAACTTCCAAACAGGCCATAAGAGTCTATCCACTATGAAAAGTAGCCCCAGAAGCTTCCTGTCTTCTTCAAGTTGTAAAGTTTCAATTTTCAAATTAGTTATTAATTACAACAAACAAAATCATAGTATAAATTTACTAATTGAATACTGACCTATATTTGTATGCAATAATTTAAATTCTTCTTAAGAAGAGGTCAATTAAAAATGATGGGTGTTCGTGAATAAAAGCGCCTTACACCCATTTATACATATATATTCTGGATGGCTCATCAATGAAATATAAAATAGCATCTAATAATGAAGGTGGAATCTTATGAAAATTGAGAAATTTGTACTTATATTTTTTTTCCAGGCTGTAAACACCAGAAAACTAAGGACCCTTGAATTTTCATAAAATATAGAAGAATTTGTCATGTCAAATTATCACTGGGAAACAGGACAAACTATTCTTAAGAGTACTCATGATAGAACATGACAATGGACATGTATATGACGGTATCTGTTAATGTCAGAGAGAGTCATAAAAGGATCAATCAACGAAAGATTAATTACATTTAGAGTTTCTTGTATTTGTTTAGTCCAAATTTGAAAATCTTATTTAATCTCTTGTGCAATTTGTGAATACAAATCCTCTATTCCAAATTTTGTACTCCACATCCACCAACCATGACATGCCATGTATTTGATTTTTTTTTTTTTTTTTTGGTTATTTTATAAAAAAAAAAAAAAAAATCAAACAAATTCATAATAAGTTGTGATCGATGAAGAATAAAATAAAATACAAAAAATGTGACAGTGAGTTTGTATTCATGATTTGTTTAATGGAACTATCTAATTAATTATTGTTTAAGCACACAATATCTATATATATAATAATAGGTGAAACTGAGAAAAAATCCAATTAGATTTCAATCGGATTCTCAATTTTGTGCCACTTGTCCTAACCAAAACTCAAAAAAAAAAAAAAAAAAAATCTAATTAGATTATAAATTTGACTTCAATTTTGTGTCATGTATCTTATCTAAATTTTATAATTTTTGTGCCCAAATAAATGATGCATTAACATTTAACACAGAAGCCAAGAAAACCACAATGATAATACTCATTGGTCTAAGCAAGAACATCTCACCTGCACACTTTTATGGGTGATCTTAATAGAGTCTAGAGCTCTTCTAATCCCACAACTAGAACCAAGGAGTCTAACGAGAAAGACTATAAAAGTAAAATATCATCTCCTCCTAATTTCATATCGTCATCCCATGTCTCCTCCTCTCTCAACCTCTACCAACTAGATCCACACACTGCCCTCTCCTCCTCCTTATAAATTTCTTAGAGAAAGGCTAGGTTCAAACACAATGTTTAATCCCACTCTTCCTTCCTTCACACTCTCATACATTAATGCTTCATTGGCGCATCCAAGAAGATTTCAAGCTCAATGATCAGTTCTTATTTTTTAATAGTTTTTAGTGTGTTTAGATTAAGATTTTGTTAATTTGTTAAAAGTGGACAAAAATATAATTATATATATTATATTAAGTTGAAGTTCAATTTTAGAATTCAAATCGAATCAAATTAATTTCTAATTGTAGTTTAATTTTGTGTTATGTGTCCAATTTGAGTTTTAAATGTTGATGTTAAGTTACCTCCATTCATAATGCTCATTTTGGAAACTGAATCTACCAAGATAAACATCTTATCATCACAATTGTTAATATTTCCGTACGCAAGCACGGACTACATGCTAGTATTTATTAATTCACACAAATATATAGTTCACCATAGTTCAGCAAATACCAAATCTTAAAGTATGATATATAAAAGAAATAAAACACAAGACAAAAGATTTGGTAACCAAACAGAAAACTAAATAATAACCTCTTTAATGGAAAAAACCACTCTAGGAGATAAACAATCTCATAGAAAATTTACTTAAGAAAAATAGTTACAACAATCTACTTACAAGACTCTTATAAAACTAAACTGTCAAATGCCTTGTTTACCTTCCTACCATAGTATCCTAATAACCTTTGGAATATGTCTTCCTCAACAAACTTCCTCGTCCATATGAACCAAAACTTTTGGCACTTCAAGGAACCTCCTCAAAGATTTGAAAATAGTAAACCACAATAGAAGGGATTTTCTGTGGTTTTAAACAATTTATCATCCACTCACTTTAGAATCACAAGTAGTGTGGGTAGAAACTAAGGTTTTGCAACATGGATCAATGAAGAAGAGGTATAAGATTTTCACTCAACAGTTATAGGTGTGGCAGCCTCTAACTCTCAGGAAACTCGTGCAAAAAACACTTTATAGAGGAACACAAAGTAAGGTTGAAGAGGCGAGTGAAAACTTGGTTAAAGGCGAAATTTGGAAAACTGTTTTGCATAGAGTTCTGAGCCTGTGTGGCATACTGTTACATTAATTGGGGTTGGGTTCCTTGTTGCATGCTTGTAATGGATATTCGTTACAACTTATTATGAGAGTTATGTAGTTTTACAACATACTAATTTGAAAAGATTGATGCTGCATCATTCTAATTACAATTGTTGCATTGCATTATCACAATCATGTGTTTATGATAGAACTTTGAAACTCTCAGGTTATAACATGTTTCTCTAGTATTCATTATTATATATGAAACTTTGCATTTCCCCTACTCTCATTAGACAACAACCCATTTACTTGAATTTCCCGACTAGCAGTAGTTAGGATACTCACTGGCGGCTGGGCTTTCTAGAGTTTGAAGATTTTAGGGTTAGTGATACGACCCCCTCCACGACCGCGTGCAAATCCTCTTTTCCCTCTAGGATTTTCGGAAATAAAACAGTATACAAGAGGAAATTTATGATTATACTTCAGGGGATAACTAAGACCTCCTTAACAAGCAAAGCTTGATTTTTACTAAAATATTCTCATACCTCTTTATTAATCACAATAGGCCTTATATAGGCTTACAACTGAACGTAAAAAACAAATCCAACACCTAAACAATAGAAACAATTCCTATATAATCTAGTCTATTAATCTGATAAGGATAAAGGCAATTGTTATCCCATTAAATAACAAATACTTGAAATATTAGATAACAATCAATAGCTAAGATAAAGATAAACTCCTAAGCAAATTCAAAAGCTAAAACCAATATGGTAGGACAACTGGTACGTAACAGTTAGACCCAGAACTTGCTGCTGGGGTTGCACATCTAAGGGGAGATTTTACACAGTACTTTTATAACTGATTTTAGTGGTGACTTATATCTCATGAGAGGTGTTACGTCCAAAATATTTTTACAACATTTTTACAACAAATCATAAGTGATTAGTTGTTATTGGTTCAAATTTGAACCTAACACTAAAATTACTTTTTTGCACTAATAATAATAATAACCAGTAACAACTTGCTACTTAGAATTTGTTGTAAAAATGTTGTGGACATATCATTTCTCATATCTCATTTTAAATGAGTTAATAATTTGTGGTTAATATACAAACCTCCATTCTAGTCGTTGTATTTGATTATCTAGCTGTGACTAATATTTGGAAATATGTTAGTGGAGCAATGTACAATATAATTTATATGGATTAAATTGTATACTTGATGAATGGGATTAATGTTTTTATACTTAATTAGTTTTCCTTTGCAAGTGGGCGATCTTTTAAACTGAAATTGTTTTGAAAAATAAATGCATGTGCAGGGCAACTCCAAGATTTTTGTTCAAGAGGGTCAATAAGAAACATAAATTATATCAAATCTAAAACAAAAGAAACTTGAATATATCAATATCACCAAAAAAAAAAATTCTACAATTATCTTCTACAAGATTTCATATTTTGAAACTGTTGCATGATAAATTCATTATCAATCCTACGAATTATCTCTTTTACAATGTACACAGTCAAATAATTATTCATCCACTAATCCCCCATTCGATTACACAGTTCATTCTTGATATATTTCATTTCTGAAAAACTTATTTCCACTGTTGTAGTCACAACAGGAAAGGTCAAAACTAACTTCACAATCAAATATACTAATGAATATATAACATTCATATTTGTCACTACCATCTTTCTAACAAGGTCCCTAATTCCTTTAAGTAATAAAAACTCGTCATTAGAGTGCATATCAACAATGTATGTTTGAAGCTGATTATCAAGTGCCAATACATTTGTCTCAGAAAAATCAGATAGATAGAACTTTGCAAGATGTGTCAATTTTATTATATCAAAAGCCAAAAACGAATCACTTGGATTCAACATAGAAAGTAGCAACTCAGTAGTCACCTCTGAAAAACGATTGTTAAGCTCTTGAAGTTGCAAATCTATGACTTCAAAGAATAGATCAACACGATAGTGATGTAAAATTGTAATTTGTGGGGTGTTGCGTCGTGGCCTCACACCAATTACAAATATTTCATCCATGTTCAAGATAGGAATATCATACTTGCTACAAAATGAGGTTACTTCAGCCAATAGAGCTTCTCATTTATTGTCTCTCATCATTTGCAATCGTTGCTTAGACACTCTGACAAGTGTCACAGCATTTGCAATATCTTGATTTTTCTTTTGCAATGCTATTAACAACTCATTTATGATCCCCAAAATACTTCTCATCAAGTGTAAAGCAAAGGAAATTCAAAAGATAGAATTAAACTTAAAATAGATCAAACTTCAACTCTTTGCTCAGAGAGTAGGCTATCCTATTGAATAATCTCAAGTACATCAACTGTGGAAGAGAACATCAAAATCAAGTTGACGATTCTCCTATAATGTGATCCCCAATGTGTATCACTAGCATGTTTTAGACTTGTCTCTTGTTTCAAACCTTGCCCACTTTCAAGTTCACCCAAGTTTAATGGTTTTGTAATTTTGGCAAGTTGTGCATTTCATAAAAATTCTCGTCTTTTACAAGAGGCTTCAACAATAATTACTACTTTACTCACCAAGCTAAAAAATTCAGCAATATCAATATGCTTGTTAGCAACAGCTACAAGAGTCAAATGAAGTTAATGAGCAAAGCAATAGACATAAAGTGCTAGTTTATTCTCTTTCAAAATTAAAATTTTAAGACCATTGGATTCACCTTGCATACTACTGGCCCCATCATAACCTTGGCCACATAGTCTTGATAAACTCAATGCATATTTACAAAATAAAAATTCAATTCCAGCTTTTAGAGATAAAGCGGTGGTATTTGCTATATGTACAATACCAAGAAATTACTCTGTAACAATTCTCTTTTTGTCCACATAACACAAAACAATAGCCATTTGTTCTTTTATTGAGATATCATGAGACTCATCAACTAAAATTGAAAAGAACCCACTGTCAAGATCTTCGATGATGACATTGGTAGTTTTAGATGCAGCTACATTCACAATGTCTTTTTGAATATCAGGATGGGTTAGCTAACTATTTTTTAGAGTTTTCAGCAACACTTTATTAATCACATCATTATGATCATTAATAACATCAAGGAAATTTCCTTTATCACTTGAATCATCAAATCCATCATGACCATGAAAAGCTAATCCCCAATGCAAAAGGAATCTTATGCAATCAACTATTTCATATAATTGAATCTAATATTCAATCTTATCTTGATTTGACTGCTTAACGAAAACACTTTGAATGTGTTGATTTTGCTTCATTAGATTTTCACCATTCTTAAGAGCTTGGTTATGGGCACTATTAACACCTCCCATATGTAGTTCTAGCTTTTCTTTCTTATTTCAACTATTGAATCCCTTTGTCACAAAACTATCACCTCCAAATTGCATACCAACATCTTGTCTAAATAGATAACAATATAAACAATAAGTAGCATCATTTTCAATAGTATATTCCAACCAACTTCCATACTCTTTAAACCATTTAGGATTAAATCGACGCATAAGTCCACCAATTTTTGTTTGACGAAAATTGTGTTCATGAGGTTGACAAGGTTTTTTTGTAAATAATATCTTCTCATTTCATCTCAATCATTAAGATGATAAAATGAAATCTTTTTTCATTGCCCAGAGTCCTAAGGAAGATTGTTCACATCAACACAACCATGCTTAGAAGATGAATCTTGAGTAGAAGATGAATCTTGAGTAAGAGATGAATCTTGGGTAGGAGATGAATCTTGTAACCTACGGGGTTTTCTTATTACAAATTTGTCCATAGTACTAGCAAAAGAATAAAAAATAAACTATAAGTTCATTTGACATTTTTTTTCCAATACAAAAAATATATTAATTATTGTTATTAAGTGATTTTTTTGCAATTCTTTAATTTATAAGCTTACAATTCTTTAAATGTCTTTTTTTTAATTGTCCTTTAGTATTAATGTATTAACCCACTCACATAGCCAACAACCACTCACAAGTCACAAATTTAGTCAAATAGTCAAAGTGTAAAAGATGAACTCATAACTTAAAACTTTATATCGAAACAATACAAACACTTATAGTAACAGTGACTACACATAGAAAAAAAGCTATTGCCAAAGACTCAAAACTCAATTAAAAAATCAAAATACTATAACCCATTAAACCCCCCCCCCCCCCCTTTCCCAATAGGACCACTCACACACAGTCATATATATGGCAAGACATGTGAGTGAGAGATGAGTGAGAGATGGAACTTCGAAGAAGACACATGAATAGAGAGACAAAGCAAAAATAAGAACAGAGAGAGAGAGAGAGAGAGAGATGAAGGCAGTGATTAAGAACACAAAGAGTTAAAATACTATAAACAGATACTCTCACAGTGAAAGAAAAAGAGAAAGAGAGAGCTGAAAAACCAGATCAAGCAGTCGGCGATTAAGTGGCAGCGGTGGCAGATTAGGGACAGTGCAGGCGGCGGCAGATCATGGGGCTACGCAGCGGCAATTAAGTGGTAGCGGCGGCAAATTACTAAGATTAGGGACAATCTAGGCGACAGCAGATCATGGGGCTACGTAGTGGCAGATTTTGTGCGTGTCAAGCAAAGAGGCAACCTTTTTCCTTTATGTTTGGAGAGTGAAGAAGGATAGTGGGAGATTTTGGAGGTTACGCAGCAGCAAATTCTTAGGTTTTATTTGGCTTTTTTTTTTATGATTTTTAAAATTTTGATTTATGGGCTCTTTATTTCTAAGATTAAAGACCAAAATTTTCTGTTGGACTTCTTTTTTTTTTTTTTTTTTGAAGTTATGCTGGGCTTTAAAAACAAAGGGTCAAGTTTGAATGTGAGGGTATGCAAATTTGTATTGTAGGGGGTTCAAAACAACTTTTTTAATAAAAATATTATATATATACAAAAAAAATTCGAGTCAGGGGGTTCATTTGAACCCCCTGACTACAATGTAGCACCGCCCCTGTGCATATGCTTTTAGTTTTGGTTTGTGTTCTCCTAATGCATAACCTTTAAGTGGGTTTAGCATGTGACTCTCTCTCTCTCTCTCTCTCTCTCTCTCTCTCCACTTTTTACTTAATGGTCTATTTGGATTGAAAGAGAGAAGGGGGGGGGGGGGGTAGAGTAGAGCAAATAAGAATTTGCCAAAAATTAGTCTATTTTCAGCAAACTCTACTCTACTCCCCCGCCCTCCCTCCTTAATTCAAACAGGCCCTAAGTCTTATTCTCTACTTAATAATTCTTTCATTTCCCACTTCTCCACCATATACATATATGTATATTGAAAAAGATTAAGTTTAAAAAAAAATAAAAAATAAAAAAGAAGTCCAACAATTACTTGATGACATTCACTCTCATTCTTTCCAAATTCATATCAAAATTATCCATAACAAGGATAGAGCTCCATATAACCCAAATTTCTTATATTTTACTTTAGTGTACAATTTTTTTAATTTTTCAAAAATAGATGTTACCCCACTCACCCCCCCCCCCCCACCCCCCCACGAAAAAAAAAATTTGAGTGGCTCAATAGTTCTCTAAAAAAATGAATTGCCTAACTAATCCAATAATTACAGGCATGAGTTACTTTTCTTAATAATAAAGTTTGCTCTTTTATTGGTTAAATGTTTGGATCATTCATATTTTTCGTAGACTCTATTTATTGGTTCTCTTAGAATTTGTTTTATACACTTTAATCCATAATGTAAGGAAGCAATTTGAGTCCAAAGCCCAAAAGTTAAAAGGATCTAGGCCCAAAGAGCCTAATACAATGAATTTGTAAAGAATGAGTTGGAAAATTAGGCTCTAATGAATTAGGTCATGATTATAATGGAGCCAAATGACAATAAAGTAAAAATAGACTGATTTTATCTAAAGAAAATTGTCCTCGGCACAGTCCGAGGAGATCAGTTATGGTATATAATTCTTGAAGTTGATTAAAGTACAGTTCTTTTTGCTACAGTATTTCTCTCTTCATTCTACAATCCACTTCCTTCAGGGTCTTCTTTTTGTTTCATACTCTCTTCCTCCCTTCATCTCTACCCTCCACGTGTAGAGTAAATTGCTGGTGTTGATCCTTCTCCCATCGGCACCTTCCTGAAGTTTCTGTTAGTAGTTGTCCTGCGCTTCAGTGATACTTATCCTTATCAATAGAATCTCCTGGAACATTGCCCCGGATGGCAGATCACACCTTCGGACCTCGGCTTTGCTCAGCCGAGGAGGCATTCATCCTCGGACCATGCTATTGGACTCTTATGACCAAGACTCGCCTCCTCACTCACTAACAAGGACCCCCATGATAATGTTTGCCTGTCTTCAGACTACTTCATGTTCTCAGATTAGGCTCATGGCCCAATATATACATATAGATATATACCACTGGGCCTACCAACCCTACAATTCACCCTCGAAATTCTCCTCTCTGGCTCCTCGGGAAGAAAGGAGGATTTTGATGTTACCACAATTATTCTACTCTTATTATACGTTATTTCTATGCGGGCAAGTACCTTTTTAACTGCCCAACACACGCTCCTAACGCTTCGACATTCGATACACACCTTCATTAAATTCTTGCAACTCTATGTCTCCCACGTTCTATGGTGCGATGCGGATCCAACGGCTTGGGATTTTATTGGAACTCAAGCAGGAATTTTCCTGCCTGTCAATCTCTCTTTGATACAAATACTGCCTGACCACCTCATTCACTTTACTTTAGCACTCTACACTGAACTTGTGCACTTATTCGATTTACTCGTGCCCTCACACATACCAAGAGCTAGTCCGAGAAGAGTTTTCTTCTTCCTGTAAGTCTTTATAAATCTTTCCATTTAATTTCCCATCTACTTTCCTTTTTTCCTTGTCCTTTTCCCCTCCTCATCCCTTCTATTCTTTCTTTTACCATCTTAGTTTCCTCAACCCTTCTTCAAATATGGGTAGATTTGCTTACCTCGTAATCTTCGCAAAGAATATAGAAAGCTTTAAAGCTCGATATAGAATTCCGCTAGGAGTCTCCATTAGGTATTGTAAGGAAGTGGAATAGCATGAGAAAAGGCAAGAAGGAGAAGTGGTCATCCCAATGATTGCCTTTATAGAGGGTGGGATGAGAATTCTCATGGGCACCGTCACTAGGGACTACCTTAGGGCTCATAGATTAGCTCCCGCCCAATATGCCCCAAACATGTTTAGGATTTTAAGAAGTGTAGACGCCTTTAATGAGAAAATGGGCTTAGGGCTTACCCACCATGATGTCAACTAGGTCTATAACTTCCACCACCTAAAAGGCCAAGGTTATTACCTAAAAACTAGGTACCTCGAGGTTAGGCTCATTTCATGCCTCCCTGACTCTAACAAAGGCATGAATAAAGACTTCTTGATCGTTTTAGGGGAGTGGCATGATGGCCTTCCCTGCCCGACGAGAGAGAGGAAATCGGGTGGGGTTTTAGGTCTAGGTTTACTATTTGAAAATTTCCTCTTTTTCCCTTGACATGTTCTCTACCCAATTGTCTATGTATATGCTTGTAATTGAATTGTTTCCTTTGATTTGTGCCATTTTTGCTAACGATGTTTTTTGTTTTCCAAATGGTCTTACAGATAAGAACGCTATCATTCCAAACTTCAATCTCATCAACGAGCATAGCTTAGACAAGATTCTTAAAACTGAGGTATTCATGCACAGCGACGGTTAGCTTAGGGCAGCACATATAATCCTTAGCTACACACCCCTCTCCTCAAGTTTTCAAGCGCTGAAGTGCGTAATTAAAGCAAAAGATCCACACCTGCACCAGATAAGTGTTGCTGTCTCGGGTTTCCTCACTACCGACCCCATTCCAAAAGATCTACCTAAAGTACCCTTGCCACCTCAGTATACAACCAAAGAGGCCACCCATTCCCATCCTGTCATTAAAGAAGAAGAAGAAGAAGAAAAAGTAGAGGAGATAGTAGACGTTTCGGACTCAGAGGATAAATATAAAGTCTTCGACCAGCCTCAGTCCCCAAAAGTCCAACTGGTGACCTTGGCCATCTCTTCCCAACCTAAGCTGGTTATAACCAGGAAGCCATTAATGAACCAAATGCCATGGAGATACAACGCAAGCCAAGGTCAACTCTCTAAGAGCTACTAAAGTCCCAACTTTGGGGGAATGCCCTAGGGAAGGCAGCCCAGACCAGGCTTCCCACACCCCCACCCACCTAATCTTTTTGATCTGATCCTACTGACCATAAGAGGAAGAGGGAGCAAAAGGGCAAAGAGGTGGTGAAGGTAGGAAAAATTCCACCCCTCCCAGGAAGTTGAGCCCTAGAGAGGGGCCAAACAAGCCAGAGTGGGGCAGATAGTGGCTGACAAGATGAGTGATTCTCACGTCAGACCTCTGTCCTGGACCCCTACTCTAATGCTGGATGGAGCTCCTCTGCCCGCCAACTCCTTTATTAGGGACTTCTAGTAAGGAAAGGCTAGCTACGTGGCCGACGCAATGGAGCAGGCACTGCTACTTCTTAAGGATATGGCCGATCTATGGTCCATGAGGAGGCACAATGTTTTCCTCAGTCTTAAAAGGAATCTCACGAGATAAGTCCTTCAATTAGCTCTTTTTTTTTTTTTTTTCTTTAAATGCTGCAACCTTCCTCCCCTTTCTTCCTTTTATTGTTTCCCTCATTTTTTTGTTATGTTTCTTTCCTTGGCAGGCCATTCAAGCCATATTCAAGGCCAAAAAGATAGTAAATTTCTCCCCCTCAGCAAATGAAAGTAGAAGAAGGAAGGCGCATTACAGCCGTAGAGGCCTTCAATATGGCCGACAAAAGAATAAACAAGCTGAAAAATAAACTGACAAAGGCAGAAAGGGACAAAAAGAGTGCTGAAGCTGCCTTGGACAGCATTGAGAGGTAGGCTAAAGGTCAACGAGTGCTACTTCGTCAAGCCAAGGACCAAATGGCCACCTCCAAAGAACAAATCACCGCCCTAAAGAAGAAACTAGAGGAGACCGAAAAGGTAAGGGACCAAGCCGAGCAAGACGGCTATGATGTGGGGGTGGCAGAGACTTAGAAGGCCCTCAAGGTTGAAGTCTCGGGGGTATGTAGAAACTACTGCCTCTAGGTGTGGAATGAGGCTTTTAACCAGTTTGGAGTTGAAGCATCTTCTGCACTTAGGTGAGCAAAGAGTGTATACTACCCTCCTGCTATCCACGCACCAAGTTCAGCCAACTCTAAGGTTGACACCTCCTCCGAGGTGGCAGATCTTGGGAAAGGCAACTCGGCCAAGGTCCCTCCTTCCTTTGACAACCCTTCCAAGGGGGCCGAGCAACTCGGGGTTGTTGAAAAAGAGGTAAACGCGACTATGGTAGTGGCCCCTGATGCCCAAGGTTTTCAGATCCAAACGTTCATTGAACCGTAAAAGAGAGAGATTCAAGGTTTTTGAAGTCGAATCGTGATGACATCATAATTAATTTAATAATTATTTTAAATATATATAAAACATTAAATTAATATTAAAAAAATAGGAAAATGAACTAAAATAGTCTAATTCATTTAGAGATCTATCTTTCAAATATTTTTTATATCATAACTTTCAAGACAAATAAGAAATGTCAAATCCTTAGTAAACATAAATATGAATTACTCAATCAATCCATAAAAGTACAAAGTAAAAATGCATAAACAAGCCTCCAAGTTACAGTACACAACTACACATTGTTTCTTACAAAAATACGAAAACTTATTTCTTAAAAACAATAATAAAACTTCAAACTCCAAGTTACACACTGTGTCTTACAAAAAGACAAAAATTATCTCTAAAATACAAAATAGAACTTCAAAGTTCAAATAGAATTATTATGATCATAAACCATCAATGTTATGAAAGTTATCATGCTCATCATCATTCCCTGGAAATCTAGGAGGAGGGCCAATAGGTTGTCCAAATGTTCCCAAATCAATTCCTTCAACCTCACTGCTATCATCTATAGATTCTACACACAATTTTGAACAAACTAAAAAGAAAAATCATTATAATGTTTACACAAGTTTGAAAAAAATAAAAGAAAAATCACTATAGGTTATCAAATTGTTTACATATAAACTAGCCTTCAATATTAGAAGAAGGCCCTGCACTTGCTGGATATGCACCCTCTTCATAAATTGCATTCTCCAACTCTTCATAATTAAGATATGGGTCTTCCTCTTCCACAAATACCCAAAAATCAGTTTTGTCGATACTTGCATAATTAATGGGGTCAAAATTAAACTTTTTGTTATAAAGCTTGCATCATAAAATGTTGTGCTCATTATTGGAATTTGAACATAATTAGTAACTAACAATTACATTATATAAATGATTTCTTAAAAATTAATATAATGACAAGATATAGCATTTAGTTATCTATCTCTCTATCAAAGCTCCCAATACGGTCTCGAAAATATTGAATTTCCTTAATTACCTTTCCTTGGTCACCATCATATTTTGTCCCAATGTAGTCCAAATTAACCATATTTACTATTGCTTTCTGACAAAAATTCTCCTCATAATATTGAAAAGCTGGATTTAACCAATATGCAGTAGCATGAAAATCTTTACGCAAATGTTTGTCCCAACGGTTTTTTATAATTGAGGTGTATGGCTTGTACAAGTGCTTCTTCATTCGGAAGTTCTTCTTGATTCCCAACCGTGCTCTATGCATGCCCTCATACACATATCTAATTGCAAGCCTTTGATCAGAATTAACAATCCATAACAAACAAATGAGTGGCAATGAAATCTTGACAAGAACATTAATATCATCCCAAAAAGAATTATCCAAAATGATAGAAATTGCTTCTTTTGCCTTTAACTCTCTTGCTAATGTGTTGTCCACAAAGAACTTGCTAGTCACTAAGGCTTGCAAGTCATTCTTATGCACATGAATGCTTCCAAATGAAAGGAAAGTAGTAGCAAATCTTGTTGCTCCCAAACGTACAATATCTGTCCAACTAGGTCTATTCCTCAACCAAGCAATCAAAGCCACATGATTATAAATAAAAACTATAACTTTGGATGCACGTTTTTTGAGTCTATCCACGTAAGGCATGTCTCCCATATCCTGCAACAAAAGATTCAAGCAATGTGCTGCACAAGGAGACCAATTAATAGTTTTATACTTTTCACACAACAATTTACCAGCAGATACATAATTGGAAGCATTATCGATAACCATGTGAACTATGTTTTTTGGACCAACCCATGTAACTACTTCATCAAACAATTTAAACAAGTTTCTGGTACTCTTCACAATCTCTGAGGCATTAACTGATTTTACAAACAAGGAAATTATTCAATGACTTATGTCTAATATCTGTCCAACCATCAACCATAAGTGTACATCCAACTTTTGCCCAATGCCTACGTTGTGACTCAACCAACAACTGAACCTCTTTCTTTTAATCCCTCAACAAAGAGACCCGTACAGCATGATAAGATAGACCTTTGTAACCAGGACTAGCAACAACTATGGCATCAATCATCCTTTGGCAGTACACTGAATTCACTACATTAAAAGAAATGCAATTGTCATACAAAAACCTTGCAATAGCCATATCAGCTTGCCTCAACTTTTCTTTGCTTTGGAACGCACTTTTAAGACCAGGTTGAGCTCTTGGAGTAGTTCTTGGAGCAAAGTAATTATCCACTAGCTTTGTACCCTTTCTTTTACCTAAAATAAGTGTTTTAGGCAACCCACTACTAAATACTTATTGAACATCTTCATCTTCTTGCATATCACTATTTGTAGAAGGCACACTAAACATTTTTTCTTGACGTTGCTTCTCAGCTCTTTTCTTCAACTCAAACTCCTTCAAATATTCCAACATTTGGAATCTCACATCATGAGAAACCTTTTTACACGATCCAATATCACCTTTTATCCCCGTAAGGTGTCGTTTCATCCTATTAATACCCCCACCTTTATATGTTTGCCTACAATACACACATGAAAAATTATTCTCCGTCCCTTCTCATTCGCCCTAAGGCTAAAATGTTCCCAAGCCGGATTAACTTTTTCCCTTACTCTTGAGCTAGACTCCACTACATTGGAATCAACTTCATGTGATGGAGTAGACTCGGTCTCTGTTTCCATTTTAATCTAAAAGACTAAACAACTAGTCAAACACGCATAGACCCATCAATTTTTGAAATACAAATAGTCAAAGAATCACAACTTCATACACAGAGTCAAATTAACAAACTAATATACACAAAGTCACAAAGTCAAAGAATCACAAATTCACAACTTCATACAATTTCTGAAATAGTGAAATTCACCAACTTTTTACAACACCCATCACAAGATTCACAACTTTCATAAGTTAAAGATTGAAGCACAAATTTAAACACATTTGTGCTTGCAAACAAAAATTGTAAAATATACTTATCATGAACCATTTCTCGTTCGTCATGTCCACAGATTACAAACACATACTTATCAAACAAAAGTTATAAAATATAAACACACATTGAAGCATAAATCCTTGTAGCAACATATTAACAAACTATAATGCACAAGAAACACGGATTGGAATTTTTTTTTTCTCTCTCTCTCTCTTGATTATTGTTTTTATTAGAAAAATAAACTTGATTTCCTTCAAAAATTGGACAAAAAATATGAATTGACATAAAAGAAAGAAGAATCAAAACGGATAAAGTACCAAACGATGGCGACAGCGACGAGGCAGAGAGTGAGCTGCAACAGCGATGAGGGAGAGAGGTAGAGATGAGCATGAGAGAGAGACAGAGAGTGATTGAGAGAGTGAGCTACGACGGTGACAAGGGAGAGAGGCAGAGATGAGAGAGTGATTGAGAAAGTGAGGAAGAGACAGAGAGTGATTGAGAGAGTGAGGCCAGGGGTTCTTTTCAGGGTTAAATTTGTTCAATGAGTATGCTCCAAATGACACCGTATAGGGAGGAAAAAAAAGAAGAAGATGGAAAGACACCATTTTAAGGCTTGAAACAAGGCAACCATTTGAACTGTGTGAACCAATCACGGTTCAAAAAACCGTACGGTCGGACTGCTGTCCGAATGGGTTCATGCTTTTTTTGCATGGACGATTCTTCACCTTAAACAGACCATAGAAGTGAACTATTCAATCTAATCCTTTGTAACTAATCTACCATTTTCTAAAGCTTAAATTAATGAAAGTTATGAACATTTTCTTTCTTCTTGTGATTCTCACACAAGTGTTGATATAGTTTCTATTTAATTTAACACTTAGTGAATGTGACAATGAGATACAACCCCATTTATTTATCTACATAAGTGGTAGCATAGTTATCACACCTCACATGATCAGCAATAGAATAGGCCAAACCTACTAAGTACACAACCTCAGCAAGGTATAACCTTAACCTCGAAAACAAACATAATAGTAAAGTACCCTCACATGTCTGACTCCATTTAATTCCCCCACTTATCAGTAAATCTAAAGGGTTGGAAGGATAATCAATTCTCAAATAGATAATAGATATACTTGGTGTTCTTTCAAATGTTTTAAGTGATGCTCATGAATGTCTATTTGCTCAAGTTACTACCATGAAGATCTCTGCTATTTAGCATGGCTAGTTCTATTTGATACTTAGATAAAAAAAAATAGAAAGTATGAATTTGCCCAAGGCATGTGGTCCAAGGACCAGATATGACCAAGGTTCCCTTTAACACTTGGAGAAACCATTTAAAATGTCAATTTGCACAAAGTAGGTGGTCTGAGGAACCAAGCATAACTAAGGTTCTGTTTGATACTTATAAAAATAATATGAAGTATTAATTTACCCAAAGTAGATGCTCCAAGAAACCAAACATAATTGAGGTTCTATTTAACACTTAGATTTAAAATATCAATTTACCCAAGGTATGTGGTCCGAGGAGCCAAGCATGACTAATGTTTTGTTTAATACTTAGAAAAATGATATGAAGTATTAATTTACCCAAAGTAGGTGGTCCGAGAAACCAAACATAACTGAGATTCTGTCTAAGAAAAATTATTTAAAATATCAATTTACCCAAGGTATGTGGTCTGACGAGTTGGGCATCACGAAGATTCTGTTTGATACTTAGAAAAATGATATGAAGTATTAATTTACCCAAAGTAGGTAGTCTGAGAAACCAAACATAATTGAGATTATGTTTAACACTTAGAAAAATTATTTAAAATATCAATTTACCCAAGGTATATGGTCCGACGAGTTAGGCATAACTAAGATTCTATTTGATACTTAGAAAAATGATATAAAGTATTAATTTACCCAAAGTAGGTAGTCTAAGGAACCAGACATAACTGAGATTATGTTTAACACTTAGAAAAATTATTTAAAATATCAATTTACCCAATGTATGTGGTCCGAGGAGTCAGGCATGACCAAGGTTTTGTTTAATAATTAGAAAAATTATATGAAATATTAATTTATCCAAAGTGGGTGGTCCGAGAAACCAAACATAACTAAAGTTTTGTTTAACACTTAGAAAAATGATTTAAAATATCAATTTACCTAAGATATGTGGTCTAAAGAGTCAGGCATGACCAAGATTCTGTTTGATATCCGAATGAGTAAGAAGTGCAATGCATAATATAATAAGCATAAATTTGGCAGAAAAGACTTTAATTAATAATAATACTTTCACAGGTTATTTACATTCCAGGGGCATGATATAACATTTTCATTTAGGTTTTCAAAATAATAAGCACCTATTCCAGCCACCGAGGTGATACGATATGGCCCTTCCCAGTTGGGTCTCAATTTTCCCCATGCTGGGTCCTTGCTAGTACCTAAGACCTTCCTCAACACCAAGTCTCCAAGCATTAATGGCCTTAACCTAATGTTGGCATCGTATCCTTACTTGAGCTTATGTTGATAATAAGCCAATTAAGCCATGGTGTTTTCTCTCCGCTCTTCAATTAGATCCAAACTCTTCTTTAATAGCCCATCATTGCTGCTCGGAATGAAAGAACTCGTCCTCATTGTTGGGAATCCGGTCTCTAAAGGAATCACAGCTTCAACTCCATATGTCATTGAAAAAAGTGTCTCTCTTGTGGATCTATGAGGCATAGTCCTATATGTCCAAAAGACATGTGGTAGCTCTTCTATCCATTTTCCCTTTACATCATCCAACCTCTTCTTGAGTCCATTCACTATGACTTTATTGACAACCTCCTAAAAGTTTTGCTATCAAACTGAAGACCATTGTTTGAGATGAGTGTAAGAGGGATTCTAAGTCAACTGGTGATGTTTTTCTAGACAAATCTCTTGGCATCCATATCCTTGATATTTGCCAGTGGTTCAACTTTAACCCATTTGGTGAAGTAATCCATGCCGATCAGCAACCATCTCTTATTCCCTACTGCCTTAGGGAAATGCCCTACAATATCCAAACCTCATTGAGTAAAAGGCCAAGATCTAAACAGAGGATTAAGGATACCTCCTGGTTGATGAATGTTTGAGGCAAATCTTTGGCATTGATCGCATTTCTTCACATACTCTTGTGCTTCCCTTTGCATATTTGGCCACCAATGTCCCTAGGTGAGGGTCCTATGAGATAAAGATCTGCCTCCAATGTGGCTTCCACAAATCTCTTCATGTAACTCTTCTAGAAGTAGCTCACTGTCTCAGGGTGTATGCACAGCAAATATGATCTAGAAAAGGAGCGCTTGTGCAACTTTTGGTCTTCAGACAGCCAAAATCGAGGAGCCTTTCTCCGTACTTTGTCGACCTCGAACTTCCCTTCGGGCAAGATATCCTCCTTAAGAAATAGTACAATAGAGTCCATCTAGCTAGGTCCCACCCTAATTTGATGAATATGGATCATCTCTCTCCTTTTTTCAGTAGGTTTACACAAGTCTTCCACAAGGATCACCCAAGGTAAGTCTTGTGCCAAGGAGGTTACGAGCATGGCAAGAGAGTCAACATGTGTATTTTTGTTTCTAGGGATCTGCAATAAAGTGAAAGACACAAAACTTGTCCGCAGTTGTCTAACCTGATTCAAGTATTCCTGCATTCTTAGATATCTAGCTTCCAACTCTCCGTCTACCTAGCCTACAACCAATCTTGAATTTGAAAACATCTTCACTATTTTTCATCCTATTTTCATCCCTACCGATAAAGCCTCATACTCAGGTTCATTATTTGTGACCAAGAAACCCAATCTCAAGGATTTTTCAAGAATAATCTTCTCAAGAGAAATTATAACTAGCCCCACTTCGGATCCTCTTTGATTTGCTACGCCATCCACGTACACTTTTAGGATAAAGGCTCTTGCAAGGAAACCATGCCAACTAATTTTTCATCCATGTTTAGTTTTTCAACTTTCTCTTCTAATGGCGATTCAGCGAACTCGGCCACCAAGTCTACGAGAACTTGACCCTTGACAAAGGTGCAAGGCATGTACTTAATATCAAAAACCCTTAGGATCGTACCCCACTTGACAATCCTTCCAGTGTAATTAGCACTCCGAAGTAGGGATTTAAGCGGAAGTTAGGTTAAGACAACAACTGTGTGGGATTGGAAGTAGTGGGGAAGCTTACACATAGCATGCACCATTGCCAAAATGGCCTTTTCTAGTGGTAAGTAACGAACCTCGGCCTTATGCAGTGATTTGCTCAAATAACAAACTAGCCTCTGCACACCACTATCGACCCGTACAAGCACCAGGCTCATCGCTTAGGAAGCCACAGCAATGTAAGCAAACAAAACCTCATCCACCTCAGGTCTGGACATAATGGGTGGTGAGATCAATATTCCTTCAACTGCCGGAAGACCAAGACACACTCTTCAGTCCATTCAAATCCCTTCCATTTGTTTAACAATTGGAAAAAAGGCCTACACATGTTTGCTAACCAAGAAATGAATTAGTTTAAGGCAACAGTCATCCCTATCAACTTCTAGACCTCTTTAGGATTCTGAGATGGTTGTAAACTGTTAATAGCTTTAATTTAGTCAGGGTTAGCTTCAATTCCGCGATGAGTGACCATGTACCCTAAGAGCTTTCCTAAACCAACACAAAAAGAACACTTAGAAGCATAAGGCGTAGCTTGTGTTTCCTTAATATCTCAAAGATATTGCTGAGGTCGTTAACATGCTTGGACTATAACTGACTCTTTACCACCATATCATTTATATAAACCTCAATGTTTTTTCCTTGTTGTGGCTTAAACATCTTAGTCATCATCCTCTGATAGGTAGATCCCATATTCTTTAAACCAAAGGACTTCATCTTGTATTGGTAATTCCCAATAAGAGTAACAAAAGTTGTCTTCTCTTAATCATCCAAAGCCAAAGGTATTTGGTGGTAACCTTGAAAAACTTCCAGAAAGCTCATCCGAGGATGGCCTATAATGGCATCCACCAACTCATCTATTAGAGGCATAGGGAAAGGATCCTTGGGGCAAGCTTTATTCAAATCTGTGAAGTCTACACATACCCGCCACTTCTCATTCTTCTTTTTCACTACCACCGTATTGGCCAACCACTCAGAGTAAAACACTTTCTTAATATCCCCAGTCTGCTTAAGCTTGTTCACTTCCTCCTTGACAGCATCAGAATGCTCTTTAGATGAGCGCCGAGGTGGTTGCTTCTTAGGGAGGACAACCGGGTTGACATTTAAATGATGGCAAATGAAGTTTAGATCCACCCTAGAAGCTTCATAAGCATTCCATGCGAACACATCAATATTCCTCTTTAGAAATATGATCAGCTCCTCCTTCTCCCAAGGAGGCAGCTGAGCTCCGACATGAAAAAACTTCTCTGGATTACCATCTATAACAATTTCTTCTACCTTCTTACACTTTGCCCCTTCCGACACCACATCTGTAAACAAGACCGAGATCCTTGACTGCTATGAGTCCCCCTTAGCGGAGGTCGAGGACTCATCCCCAAGCTGATGCATAATTGCATCTACCAAGCACTGCCTAGCCATAGACTGGCTCTCAATTAGCTCATCAATCTAGTCCCTGGATAGATACTTAACTTTCAAATGCAAGGTGGAAGAAATGGCTCCCAAGGCATAGAGCCAGGGCCTTGCCACAATGGCAGTGTAAGGGGAATAAGTATCCACTACAATGAAGTCCACCTCCATCACTTCGGACCCCACCTATATTGGTAATCTAACTTGGCCCCTTGGAATTACAACTTTCCCATCAAAGTTTACCAAGGGTGAATCATAATGTGTCAAGTCCTCAGGTTTCAACCTCAGCCCCTCGTATAGATTAGGATACATGATCTTTGCACCGCTGCCCTAATCTACCAACACCCTCTTCACATCATACCCTTCTATCCAAAGGGTGACCACTAAAGCATCATCGTGTGGCTATATGGTTCCAACTTTACCCTCATTCAAAAAAGTCAACGTCGATCGAATCTCCACTCTAACCCTCTTCAACTCAGAATTAGAGTCCTCGGTAGGTGGCCGAGCTACAGATATCACCCTGGAGGGATGAGAACCAGTTCTCCCAAGAGTAGCAAAAATGACATTAATTGTGCCCAAAAGGGGCCTTAAAGAAGCATTCCCCTAAGCCCCTGACCCTGCTTAGTCTCCTTTCCCATTGGGCCAATATAAAAACTATTTTAACCTTCCATCTCTGACCAGTTGCTCCAAATAATTCCACAAAGTTCTACAGTCCTCGGTGGTATGTCCTTGTTCCTGGTGGTACTAGTAAAGAAGACTTTGGTTGCGCCTCATGAGATCTCCTCCCATCCTTTTTGGCCATTTAAAGTATGGCTCATTATTGATCTTCTCCAAGACTTGATGTACTAGCTCTCAGAACACCGTGTTAACCACTTGAGGAGTCGTAGACCTAGATTGCCCAGCAAAATCCCTTCGGGGTCTGTTATTATTGTATTTGTCCGACCTGAAATCCCTCATGTCTTAAGGGATAACCTTAACCTTTCCTTTCCCTTGCTACTGGTCTTCCTCAACCCGCTTGTATTTGTCAATATAATCCATAAGCCAACACATACTCCTTACCAACATCTTGGTTTCTCAAGTCATGCTCAACAGGCAGGCCGACCTTGAAAGTCCTGCCACATCATCAAAATCCCCATCGATCTCATTAAAAATCTCTCAGTATCTGTCTGAGTATGTTTTTAGGGTCTCCCATTCTCGCATGGCCACAAATAGTAAGGACTCTAAAGGCCAAGGAACCCTGCTACATGTAATAAAGCGAGATCCAAACGCCTGAGTGAGTTCCTTAAAGGAATCAATGGAACTTGCTCCTAAGCCATTAAACCACCTCATGGCCACAGGCCCTAAACTGGAGGGGAATACCTTGAACATCAAGGCCTCATTCTTAGAGTGCACAGTCATTCTCTAGTTGAAGTGGCTCACATGCTCCACAGGGTCTGTTCAACCATTGTACATGGTAAACATTGGCTGAGTCAACCACCAAGAAAGTCTCTTTTCCTTAATTCTGCGCATGAAAGGTGACCTGAAAATTTGGTTAAGCGCTCTGCTCATCGCATCATTTCCCAAGCCTTTGGAAGATGAGCTCCTGTTTCTACGTTCATGCTGGTATTCCTCATCATACAAGAAAGACTCACTGGAGGGAGTCCTTGACCTAGGTCTATAACTACCATCCTCCTCACCGCCAGAAAAGAAGTCAAAATTGGACGGAGTTCGCCTTCGCCGTTCGTGGCCCAACTTCCTTTTTAGATGATCAATCTCCAGTTGCATGACTCTAGTATTCTCCTCATGAGAAAGATGGCTCCCGCTTTGAGATTAGCTCCTACTAGTATGGGTGGTATGCACACTAACCTTCCGATCCCTTCTTCGCTTAAGATTAACAAAATGATCTTGACGTTGGGATCCCATAGATTCCTCCAGATTCGGACCTAAACCTACCATAGTTGGATGTTAAACTCACTACAGCACCAAAATTTCCCATAGATTATGCCAATTGTAAGGACGTAATTTGAGTCATAAGCCCAAAAGTTAAAATGATCTAGGCCCAAAGAGCCCAATACAATGAATTTGTAGAGAGTGGGTTAAAAACTGGGCTCTAATGAATTAGGTCACGATTATAATAGATTTAGATGACAATAAAGTAAAAATAGACTGATTTTATCTAAAGAAAATCGTCATTGGCACAGTCCGAGGAGATCAGTTCTAGTATATAATTCTTCAAGTTGATTACAAGTACAGTTCTTATTGCTACAATATCTCTCTCTTCATTCTCTAATCCCCTTCCTTCAGGGTCTTCTTTCTGTTTTATACTCTCTTCCTCCCTTTATCTCTACCTTCCACATGTAGAGTAGATTGCTAGTATTAATTTTTGTCCCATCAGCACCTTCTTGAAGTTTCTAGTTATAGCTGTAAGGCTGAAAATTACTGCTCAGGTATCACTACCTCATTAATGCGGCCAGAGAGTTAGCTACAGAGCATTTAATGTGGTGGTAGCAACTTTCCCTTAGATATTTTAGGACTTCCCATTATCCTGCGCTTCAATGATACTTATCATTATTAATAGAATTTCTCGAAACGTTGCCCTGGATGGCAAATCACACCTTCGGACCTCGGCTTTGCTCAGCTGAGGAGGCATTCATCCTCGGACCACCCTATTGGACTCTTATGACCAAGACTCACCTCCTTACTAACAAGGACCCCTATGACAGTGTTTGCTCATCCTCAGACTACTTCATGTTCTTGGATTGGGCCTCTGGCCCAATATATACATATAGATATATACCACTAGGCCTACTAACCCTACACATAATTTGGTCATTTATATAGCAAATTAAATTTTGATGAATTTACTATTGAGATTATCTATAATAGATGAGATTTAACCTATTAAAGATCGTCATTTTGGAGAGAGAGAGAGAGAGAGAGAGAGAGAGAGAGAGAGAGAATTCCCAGGTCCACCCAAATACTTCCTACCCCTTTAGTTTTTTTTTTTTTTTTTTTTTTTTTTTTTTTTTTTTTTCTTGTATTTTTTTTTTAATATCTCTTTTTATGTGTCAAACCTTATTAAAAAAAATGGAAAGAAAGACTTTCTTATTTTATCAATATTTTATTAAGCTTTAAAAGTTATAAAATAAAAATAAGGATAAACAAAAACAAAGAAGTTGTAATTGCAGGGATAGAAAAAAATATATATATCAAAAGTATAAGAGCTCAATTCCTTTATGTACTCATTTATTATTTTCTATAAAAATTAGCATTGTACTAAATTTGAGAATAATATAGTATTATATTGTGATATTATTTTCAAATTAAACTCTACGGCTTTAGATGCCCATATGGTTTCTATATGGTTTTAAATTATTATAATATTAATCATTGTTTTAGTTCAACAAAGCTAACATAAGTTGTACTAAAACTAAATTATATAATAAAATTAATGGATTCCCTAAAATTATTGATTTTTAAATTATTTTTTGAAACTTTTGTTAGGGAAAAAAAAGTAACTAACTTTTTTGACAGCTTTTTATATTTTTCAGGAAGAATTACACTTTACCACCTTAAACTATATCACATATTACACTTTGCATCCTAAACTTTTTTAATGCACATTTTGCACCATAAACTATGATCATTGTTACATTTTGCACACCGATATTTAGTTTGTTAACTTGGATGAAAAAGTATGACATCACATGAAAAGACCCAATTTTCCTTATTCTTAATCAATTAAAAACAAAAAAAAAAAATGCATTTTACCACCCTAAACTATACTCCTAATTATACCTTGCACCCTAAACTTTTGATTTCCATCCAAGTTAATGTCAAACTTAATGCTAGGGTGTAAAGTGTAACAAGAGTCATAACTTAGGGTGCAAAATGTGTATTCGAAAAGTTTAAGGTACAAAATGTAATTTATGATATAATTTAGAGTGGTAAAGTGTAATTTCCTCATATTTTCTATGAAAGTAGTATTAAAAATTTCCTAAAATAATCATTAATAAATATCTTAAAGACAACTGTTAATAAGACCTAATTATAAATGGTATTAGCATTTCTTAGAGCATCTTATCAAGGATTGCAAAAAATTTAGCATTTATCATCTCAAAACCCAATTTTATAACATATAACACACAGCTTTACAATATCCTTTCCATCAAAACTTCTATTTTTTTTTTTTTTTTTACAATTCATTTAAATGTTCTTTCTTTATCATTTTTTATTCTTTTTCTCTTTCTTTGACTCTCTCTCCTCTGTGTCTCTCTTTCACAACCCAGCACCACCGGCCACCATATCCACCCACCCATTTCACAACCACCATATCCACCCACCATCACCCCAACCACAACCAACAGCAGGCAAAAAAAAAAAAAAAAAAAAAAAACCTCCACACCCAAAGCCACAAAATCAAAGAATCACAAAATCACAACAAAGACCCAAAACAACCTCGATCAATCCACACTCATCTCTGAACCACCCCAATCAACCCACACCCAGCACCCAAAGCCACCCTGATCAACCCACGAACCCAACCACCGAAATCAAGAACCCACCAAAATCAATCAAAACAACTGAAATTAAAACTCACCGATATCAAATCACAAAACCCACTCACCAAACCACCACAGAAACCCACCACGAACCACCGTAGAGATACACGATCCACGAAAAACTACTACAGCCCAACCACACCCAACATCGCATCCCAGCCACACCCAAGACCCACGAACTCGAGATGCAGAATCTACCATAACCCACACAACCATTGCTGAATCTACAATCAAATCACAAACTCGAAAAAAAATAAAAAAATAAAAATAAAAACCACTGCGATAGAGATCGGCTTACCTTGATGCTCCAGCTCGTCAGAGAGGGAGGCAGAACATTGAGTAAAGGGAAAGAGCAGAGATATGGTTGGAGGCTCTCAGAGCAAGAAAAAAAAAAACAAAAACAAAAAAACAAAAAAAAAAAAAAGAAGTGGATCGGCTTACCTTGATGCTCCAGCTCGTCAGAGAGGGAGGCAAAACGTTGAGTAAAGGGAAAGAGCAAAGATATGGTTGGAGGCTCTCAGAGCAAGAAAAAAAAAAAAAAAAAAAAAAAAAGAGTGGGCCCCACGAATAAAAAAATAATATAACTTTTACAATTAATGAACAGTGCAGTCTCAAATTTGAGATTGCATTGTTCATCAATGCCAAAAATTATAGCATTTACAATGCTTGATGGAAGTGTTTTTTTAGAGTTTGGGCCAAAAACTTTTGCATCATTTTCCCGTTGGGCTATGGCAATTGTGCCTATTGAATTCCCGCTCTAACAAAAGCCGGTATGAACCTCGATCCGTCGGCCTGGGCCCTATCTAACCCGTATGTGCAGCCCGTTCCCAGAGATTGGGTTGCATTCAATATGTCTTGTCTTACCAAAAATATATAGTTTCTTTAGGCTTTATCTCAGCCCCTAACACCAGGCCCAATTTTCTTCTTCTTCTATTATTATTACGTTAGGTGGATGCATATATTTGAACTCAAATCCTGTTTTATGGAAAATTAAACAATATTACAAGACTATAAGGTTCTTTATTCTTGAAAGCTTAGGTTATTTCTTAGCCCTTAACACCAGGTTTTTTTTTTTCCCCCCCTTTTTTTTTTTTCAATCTCCTTTATTGGAGTCACAAAGCAACCAAGCCGTGCATTCGTTAGGCTGGTTTTTTTTTTTTTTTTTTTTGCCTGCCTATATTAATTCTTATTTAATTTATAAGCTACAAAATTGGCTCCCGTTGAGCAGAACATTTAAAAAAAAAAAAAAAAATCGCTCCACTAAATTGGATAAATTTTAATGAAGATGGATTTAATCCTGCCTTAAGTGGATCATTAAATAAATAAATAAAATTTTTTTTAAAAAAATCACCAACTTAACCATTTCAAACCTTTCACTCTGTTTACTTTTTAAGTATTATAGATAGATTTATGTTCTTATTTTTATATAAAAAATGCTAAAGATATAAATTGTTAATGTGGTAATTGGTTATTGGTAATTAAAAAAATAATATTAGTAGTGAGCCCAAATATGAACTTGTAAAAAAATTTTACATCAATTTTTTATAAAAATGTTGTAAAATATTTTGTATCTATATCATTATTCTTTTTAAATTGAATCAACTATAACATCTTAACTCTTAATAACTATTCTTTATTATTGTTGAGCCTTTGAAAAAAAGAAAAGATTGTTACAACATGTGGGGAGAGATATTCAAATCTTAGTTCTTCACATGAGGATATTCTCATAAGGATGGCTAAAACACTAATTAAACTTCATGATTCTTGATATTGTAGAGCCTCCTTCTATCTTTTATCTTTTATCACCGCGTGAAGGGTCATTGTTATACATTTGGGCTTTAAGCCTCCAACCCATTATAAGGCCATACAATATGTCAGGTGATTTGCACTAATATCATTGAGTGTGTCATTCTTAGTAGATGTTATTTTCTTTTTTTCTTTTTACTTATAAGAATCTACTAATTAAATACTTCTATTTAATAATATAGTTGTTACCATATATAAGTGTGAGAATGAAGATTCAACCCTTTAATTCTTTTCATAAAGGAAATTAAATAATACGACTGAGACTGAGTTACAAAGTTAATGACTACTCCTAAAAATTGTTTTATGTATATGTTTTATGTTTCTTGTTATTTGTTAATATCCTTGGTTTCGCATTCATTGAACCATATATTAAATTTAAACAAACAAAAAGCCAAAGCATATCAACTATTTAAGAGGTAAGAGAATACATCTATGTTACGTATAGCCTAACGAAAGAAATTTTAGCAGCCTTGTGAATGGGGGCCAACAATGACAGACGTCATTAAACATGTCGATCATCTTCATAGCTAATAGCGCATGGTGGACCAATCCAATGCCATGAACACAATGGCCAAAGAGAACGATGAGGACAAGAACGAGGACGAGGCTTGTGTGCAACTCATTCCACCTGTAGTTGTGGCTAGATGTGCGTTGTTGCCACTTGCCAGAACTATAATGTATTGTTTGATTTTTATGTGGTTAACAATAGTTTGAGAAGTTGTCAAACCCCACTTAATTACATGATGATACACAAGTTGATTTCACCCTTCTATTCTATCCTGAATCTCCCAATCACTTGGCTGTGTCATTGTTGCATTAAATTTTTGGACCCATTCATATTTGCCAAATATTATCTTAATTATTATTGATGTCAGGTCAATAACATAATGAATATATTAATGACAAGAGTTTGTGACCTAAGTGACACTTATAGATGTCTCAAACAAAGACATTTAATTTTCAAATCTCCCACCCCTATATATATGATAGACCAGGCAAATATCCTCATCCAAAGAGCCAGTCTAGATGAGGATAGAACGCCATAAAGACCGGTACTTAATGCCCTGACGGTTACATATCAGGGAAGAGACCATTGGGCCTCCATTAAGGCCAAATTAAATAGGCTTGAGACGTTACCAAATGAGCCTTCAAGTCACGGTGAATCAATAAACCACCTTCTTAGACTTTTGCAGTAAGTTTCTAGAATCAGCTCAGTCTTTCTTCAAAAGTCATACAATCTTTTAGTCTTCCCCTTCTGGACTGGCTACATGTCACGCCCCAAAACCGATACCCGGATTTGTGACCATGACCGGCATGCTAATATCAAGCTTAAACCTGATATTAACAAGAACCAACTTAACTTTTAACAAAAGCTTTTAGAAAAAATTTTACAAGGGCTTCCCTCTTTCATATCATCTTTGTTTCTTTACTTAAATGGTATACTTTTTCACTTGACATTCAGAGCATCTATACTGAACTCAAAGAATAACATAATCCACCAGGTTTTTCAAATTTCATACTTTCACATAATACATCTCTTAATGCTTTAAGGTATACACTTTTATTAGATCCTAAAATACACAATGCTATAAAACTAACATCAAATTCCTAATTTAGGATCTATACATATAAAACTAAAACCAGCTCCTTCCAAAACTCGACTAAGGCTCCCTCTGCTCCAAAATAAAACCTGCTAACTGAAAGAGTGGAAGGGGTGAGCTACACAGCTCAGTAAAGGTAAGATATATGAGAATTCAATAAGGATGCATGTAAATCAAATCATTTCATTCTATGAATATTCGAATAGGAGAACAACTTTTCATGCATAGTATTTTATACTAGTCTTAATAATAACTTGTACGCTCTTCATAGAAAATAATTGTCCTCCTTTTTCTTATCAGGTTAATATTACCAAAACCTTTCAGATTAAACTTCTTTCATTTCCTACAAAGTCGCCATATATATATATATATATATATATTCTCATTACAAAATAATTATTTTAACTTAAATCAAATAATCGACGACTTTGTATTAACTAGAAACATCTTGAATAATAAGAAAACTTTTCTTTATAAACTTCTTTTCATAAAATATTATAACTTTCATGGTCATAAACTTAACGTTTCATAAAAACAGATATCTGATAACTTTTAAACATAAACTTGTACTTTCATCAGAAACTTTATCTTTATAGCATAACAGAACTTCAGAAATTTTTATCTTTAATGAACAGCTTTCTTTTCATCAAAAACTTCTTCTTTTCATGAGAGCTTTTAACTTTTCCCGATGCATTTAAATAAAATAATTCTCTCATGATTAATAACATAACATAGCTGTTCATAAATAACTTATTGGTTAGTCCATATCTGATAAGTCTGTACTTATTTGGGAGGCTTCTAGCACCACAGTGCTAGGCATCCAGCATTCCCCACAATGCCAGGTATTCCCGGGATCACATCATAATACATATCTTCCAACCATGGGGGTAGGTTGGCTTCCCCCACAAGTTGGCCGTAACCAACAAGGGGCGGGTACAGCAGAGCCAGTCCCACTTAATGGCCAATCATATAACATTTTCCATGGAAAGTCAGTAATTAACCCCTACTGACAGAGTTCAGATCACCAGAGAACATAACCCGAAAACATTTCATACTTATTCATCATACTGAATTTTCTTATTTTGCATAACATTTCATAATAAAAGCATTTCCATTGTGTTCTTCATCATGTTCGTGGAATTAATAATAGCATCAATATGCTTGAATCATATACATAAGGTTTCGAAAAAGCCCACGAACATATCTTTGTCTGATAATGCTTACATGCCATATTTCTAATCAAAAACATTTTAATGCATACTATACTGTAAAATAACCTCATGACTTACCAAATGCCCATATAACTTATCCCTTACCTGATAGCAGAGGAACCGAGAGCCTAAAGTCAAAGGAGCTTAGACCCGGCGGTTGGTAACACCTAAACCGAAATCAAAACTTATTACTATCCATAACTTCCTCATCATAAACTTACACATTCATCTCAAAGTCTATCTCTTATAATCAAAGAAATCCTAGTCCCACCTCAAAGAGGTTCCCACAAACAAAAATACATTCATCAAACATCATTATGCACCAATCATAGAGAACCCAACATTCTCACATTAATGGCATATCTCTAGAAGAGCTAACTTCATTTTAAAAAGGGTACTCTGATCTTAGGACAATAATGCATGCATAAATATACACTATTTTAAGCATTATCATGTAACCATATACACTCTTAAGGAAACATACAACATGTTCAACAAAACAACTTCATAAATACAACCGTTGAATGGTTTAGAACCCCTCCTTTGAGTGCTAAACCTTGAACCGAGTTATACAAAATTACTCTATGATCCAGACATATCATATGATGAGCATAATAAATTATAGCTCAAATCATTTATCCTAACTTTAGAATTAAATCCTCAAAGTTAGGCATGTCCCTTGCTGTTCACTGTTCTATTCCAGCCGCATATGCCCCATTTGTAAAATACAAATGGGCTGTCCACACACATCAAATTGTCACGAAAATTTACAGAACCACTCCCCTATATGTCCAGTCTATACCATAAAAATTTCGTAATCAAAGCATAAACCCATGATTTCCTAAAAATCACGGAAGACAGCATACTCAAATCTGTCCTGACAGAATTTCTTGCAACTTAAAAATTAAACCATTATTTTTATGTTCATCCAAATGCTGTGAGAACAATTCCTAATAACCGTATATGTCTTAGCTTTTATAGAAAATAACCCTAGCATCCAAATTCACTATATACAATTTAATACATATTTTTCTTGTTGTAAACATCAAATCTGTCACAGAGACAGCTTCAGTACATATTCTTACAAAATCATCAACAAATAGCAATAGGCCTTAATTTCATTTGGGTATTTTTATACCTATAGTATACATATTATAATATGTTAATAAGCATTCAATTGATCACAAAATCATCAAACTTTTAAATCACTAAAACAGAATCATAGTTCAGCCTCTAAAATGAGGATAGAGGATAAAGAAGTAGAAATAAACAAATGAAGTTTTGATTACTTACCCCCAACAATTTGAAGCTGAATTTTAGTATTAAATCTTTAATTTCCTCTTTAGAGAGGGATCTTTTGTTTTGGTGAGAGAGGGAAAGCTGCCGTGTAAGAGCAAGGAGAGAAGAAAAACAAAAACAAAGAAAGGGAGTAGAGAAAGAGGGCTGGACTTTCTGGTCTGATGCAGCCAAGAAATTAGGATAAGGAGAAGACTTTTGGGGCAGCAAAATCAGATAAGAGAAGGGGACAATTGGGGTGGGATACGTGGGATGCTAGGGAAGAAAATATCACACCCATATTTCAACTTTCTTGCATTCACACATGCTTTTCCACAAAAATAATTTCTTTTGGTGTGTGAACCCTTGGACTCAAGAGAAGACTTGAGAGTGTCTAGCTCTTTCCTTAAGAGAAAAAGAGAGCAAAGTGAGCTAAAATTTCTGATTTGTGTTTACCCGTGGGAATAGAAGGCTTCTTGAAATTTCTAGTTGCTTGAGAAAGTCAAAAGAAGAAACTAGTTGGAGCTTGTTCATTGCATGGCCAGCCAAGAAGTCTTTGGGTATGACAACATGCATAGTACTTTGGCTTAAGGTGTGTGGAATTTCCATTGGTTGCATGTGGGTGAAATTCTACTATACTATCCCATGCATCATGCTTAATTAAAACACCTACAACTATATCTATATATATATATATATATCATAACTTAGCCACTTAATATAGTCCAACAACTATATATATATATATATATCTCATAACTTAATCACTTAATATAGTTTTGTCCATACTTAGTATATATATACATAATAAAATTAACCATTCCATTATTTATGATCTTTGCAATTCTTATTCAAAGATATTATAAAATAATATGTTGATTAATACTCTTATATTGATTATAAAAAGAAAGTGGATTAAAATCGTAATTAACCACTTAAACACATAGTTTAATTATAAAATTGGGTCGGGGTGTTACACTACATCTGAATGGTACCCCAACATCATTTCAAGGCGTCATCGTATGCCATGGAAAATCATCTTCTATTTTGGGCTTTGGTCACTTTGGTTGAACAGGAACTTTATTGTGTATCAACAGAAGCAGGCAGCCCCTTGGTTATTAAAGATTGCACTGCGAAAGCTGCAGAATTCTTTTTCCTTACCCAAGGCGCCAATCCCAACTGTCAAAAAAGAAACTTGCCTCTCTCTTGGGTCAAGCCGAATCCTGGATGGCACAAGCTCAATACAGATGCCTCTGTTTTGTCATCTTCAAACTATGCGAGTGGGCGAGGTCTTCTTAGAGATTCATGTGGTTCATGGGTGAAAGGCTTCTCTAGAAAAATCGGCACTTCTAGCTACCTTTTGGCTGAACTTTGGGCCTTAAAGGATGGCCTTTCTATGGCTAGAAATATGTATGTTGAAAAATTCATTGTAAATGTGGATGCTCTAGAAGTTATTAACCTACTATCTAACACAAAAGCCACCAATCGGCTAACCCAACCCATTGTGGATGATTGCAAGAACATTCTCCAAGCTTTCCAAGAGGTCCAGCTGTAACACTGCTATAGGGAGACCAACAAAGCTGCTGATTTCCCTGCTAAATTAGGCCATAGTTTGTCTGAGCCTTTTGTTTACTATGTGCCCCCCCCCCCCCCCCCCCCCCCCCCCCCCCCCTTGGTATTATGGAGGCCTTATCTAATGATGCTAATGCTGTTTTGTATAACCCAACCACTCAGGTTGTAACTGCTGATATTTATTAATATATTTTTCCCCTCTGTTTACCAAAAAAAAAAAAAAAGCCTATTTATAGGACCTACCAAATTCCAAATGCAGTACATAGACTTTGATCATTTTTCACTCTCATTACTGAATTCTCTCTATTTTCTTGAGCTCCATTTGCTGACTTTATCATCGGAAACTCTGTGGCCAGCACCACACTGGCGACCACCTGAGAGGATCCCCCTTTTTTCACTAACCTTGCAGGAACTTAGACAAACTTGTATTAGAAGTCTTCTAGACAAACCCAACTATTGACGATCCCAGCATCATCAGTTTGGTGCCATCTGTGGGGACAAGACATTTAGACTTTCGTTTGAAATCGCAGTCCCAATTGGCTCCAACATCCAAATGGAGTCCAATACCCCACAAGATTTTACAGTATTAGCTTTGCAAATTCAGAAACTTACAACTAGCATGGAAGAACTCGCTAGGTAAAACCAAGAGATGAGGCTACAACTACAACATGAAGAATATCGTTCACCCACGAGGGTTGGGACTCATAGGAATAACGACAAAGATAGCCACAAAAAAGATGACTACTGATGACCAAACTCTTTAGAAGAAACAAATTTAGATCTCCTCAGAGATATGAGGAAGGAAATGGATGAGTTGAGAATTGCGATAAGGGAAAAAAAATGGACCAATTGCCTTTATTCTTAATCAATTAAAAACAAAAATGGAAATTGTATTTTACCACCCTAAACTATACTCTTGATTACACTTTACACCTTAAACTTTTGATTTCCATCCAAGTTAATATCAAACTTAACATCAATGTGTAAAGTGTAACAAGAGTCATAGCTTAGAGTGTGAAACGTGCGTTTGAAAACTTTAAGGTGTAAAGTGTAATCTAGAGTATAATTTAGGATGGTAGAGTGTAATTTTCCTATATTTTCTATGAAAGTAGCATTAAAACTTTCCTAAAATGATCAATAATAAATATCCTAAAGGAACCTATGAATAAGAACCAATTATAAATGGTATTAGCATTTCTTACACAAATAAATTCCATGTAGTCTTTCTTCTTTTCTTTATTTTCATTTTATTTCTCTTAATTAGGTGACTCCCACATAGAGGGTATAGAACGGGTACCGACTACAGACTCCCTGATCGAGGCCACTGGCTCCCTGCCCAGGGTTGTAATATGACAATAAAGACCCTCATTTTTTGATTCTCAAAAAAAAAAAAAAAAAAAAAAAAAAATTCTCTTAGGGTCCGTTTGTTTTGGTGGTAAATGATTTCCGGAAATCATTTACCACCTGGCCCATGTGTTTGGATGACAAGGGAAAATTCAATTTCGGGAAAATTCAATTTCCGAAAAATATGCCCCAACGTTGACCATTTTTTCCCCTTTGACCCGAAAATGGCTTTACACTCTTATTTTACCTTCAAACCATTTCCGGGTCTCGCTTAACACGCAGAAAAGAGAAGAGAGGCTTTGAGCGAACTTGACTGAGAACGAAAAACAACAACAACACACACCACAGGAGCCAAAAACGCAAAAAAAAAAGAGAAACCAACGCAGTCCGATCCACCAAAAAAAAAAGAGAAACCCAGAAAAACGGACCGATCCACCAAAGAAAAAGAGAAACCCAAAACAAACGGACCGATCCACGTAGTCCGTTCACGAGCCTTCGACTTCGCCGGCGCCACGAACCGACAAACCCACGAACCGCGCCATCGCACCTCGAGCTCTGATCGCAGCACCTCGCCATCGCACCTCGAGCTCCGGTCTCGCACCTCGCCATCGCATCGCGCTGATCGCGCCATCGCACCTTGTTGTCGACCCAGACCCATCACCTCCTTCATCGCGCCATCGCTCCAACGCCGCTCGACCCAGACCCAGACCCTCGATCGCGCCATCGCACCTGGAGCTCTCTCTTCCTCGATCTCTCAGTTTTTTTTTTTTTTTTTTTAATTTGATTGTTGTTATTGTTTTTTTTTTTGGATGAACTGATTGTTGTTGTTGGTGTTGTTGTTGGTGGAATTTGGAATTTGCTATTGTTGTTGTTGTTGTTGTGTTGTTGCCGGAATTTGCTGCCGGAAAATAGCATTTTCCTCTAATATAACCAAACACATAAAAATATTTTCCACAACAATTTTCATAATTCAACCAAACACTTAAAAATATTTTCCTTTTCCGAAAAATAGCATTTCCGAAAAATATGTATTTTCCGAAAAACGTTTTACACGAAACAAACACAACCTTAATTCTTTTGCATCATTTTTCCGTTGGGCCATGGCAATTGTGCCTATCAAATTCCTACTCTAACAAAAGCTGGTATGAACCACGATCCGTCAGCCTGGGCCCTATCTAACCCGTATGTGCAGCCCGTTCCCAGAGATTGGGTTGCATTCAATGTGTCTCGTCTTGGGAAAAATATAGTTTCTTTGGGCTTTATCTCAGCCCTTAACACCAGGCCCAATTTTTCTTCTCCTTCTTATTACATTAGGTGGATGGATACATTTGAACTCAAATCCAGTTTTATGGAAAAATTAAACAATATTAAAAGACTATAAGGTTCTTTATTCTTGAAAGCTTAGGTTATGTCTTAGCCCTTGAAAGTTTTTTTTTTTTTTTTTTTTTTTTCAATATCCTTTATTGGAGACACAAAGCAACCAAGCCGTGCATTCGTTAGGCTGGTTTTTTTTTTTTTTTTTTTTGGCCTGCCTATATTAAATTCTTATTTAATTTATAAGCTATAAAATTGGCTCCTGTTGAGTAGAATATTTAAAAAAAAAATTCTCCTCTAAATCGGATAAATTTTAATGAAGATGGATTTAATCCTGCCTTAAGTGGATCATTAAATAAATAATTTTTTTTTAATCACCAACTTAACCATTTCAAACCTTTCACTCTGTTTTACTTTTTAAGTATTATAGATAGATTTATGTTCTTATTTTTATATAAAAAAATGCTAAAGACATAAGCTATTAATGTGGTAAATGGTTTTTGGTAAATAAAAAAGTAATGTTAGCGTTAAGCCCAAATTTGAACCTATAAAAATTCTTTATATCAATTGTTTATAAAAATATTGTAAAATAGTTTGTATCTGTATCATTATTCTTTTTGTATTAAATCAACTATAACATCTTAACTCTTAATAACTATTCTTTATTATTGTTGAGCCTTTGAAAAAAAGAAAAGATTGTTACAACATGCGAGGAGAGAAATTCAAATCTTAGTTCTTCTCGTGAGGATATTCTCATAAGGATGGCTAAACCACTAATTAAACTTCATGATTCTTGATATTGTAGAGCCTCTTTCTATCTTTTAACTTTTATCACCGCTTGAAGGGTCATTGTTATACATTTAGGCTTTAGGCCTCTAACCCATTAAGGGCCATACAATATGTCAAGTGATTTGCACTATAACATTATTGAGCGCGTCATTCTTAGGAGATGCTTTTTTCTTTTCTTCTTTTTACTTTTAAGAATCTACTAATTAAATGCTTCTGTTTAATAATATAATTGTTACCATAAGTGTGAGAATGAAGATTCGACCCTTTAAGTCTCTTCATAAAGGAAATTAAATAATACGACTGAGACTAAGTTACAAAGTTAATGACTACCCCTAAAGATTGTTTTATATATATATATATATATATATGTTTTATGTTTCTTTTTTTTTTCTTTTTTCTTTTTTGAGAAAATTGTTTTATGTTTCTTATTATTTGTTAATATCCTTGGTTTCGCATTCATTGAACCATATATTAAATTTAAACAAACAAAAAGCTGAAGCATGTCAACTATATAAGAGGTAAGAGAATACATCTATGTTACGTATAGCCTGACGAAAGAAATTTTAGCAGCCTTGTTAATGGGAGCCAACAATGACAGATGTTGTTAAACATGGTGATCATCTTCATAGCTACTAGCACACAGTGGACCAATCCAATGCCATGAACATGATAGCCAAAGAGAACGATGAGGATGAGGACTAGGACGAGGACGAGGCTTCTGCGCAACTCATTCCATAAATGAGCACCTGTGGCTGTGGCTATGGTTGGATGTGTGGTGTTGCTAGTTGCCAGTCCTAGAATGTATTGTTTGATTTTTACGTGGTTGACAATAGTTTGAGAAATTGTTAAACCCCACTTAATTACATGATGATACACAAGTTGATTTCACCCTTCTATTCTATCATAAATCTCCCAATCACTTGGCTATGTCATTGTTACATTAAATTTTTGGACCCATTCATATTTGCCAAATATTATCTTAATTATTATTGATGTCGCATCAATAATATAATGAATATATTTATGACAAGAGGTTGTAACTTATGCTTTGTTTGGATGTTAGGGGAAGAAGGGGGAGTAGAGTAGAGAGAAGGAAAGTAAGTTTTTTTTTTGAAATAAGGGAAGGAAAGTAAGTTAAATTACCTTGTTTGAATGTTTTTTAAAGAAGGAAGAGGAGAAATTTGGAGGGATTCAAATTACTTTTAACTCCTCATTTATAATTTTCCCAAATTGGAGAGATTTTGAGAGAGAGTAGAGAACAAAAATACTTAACCAAGGTAATTACCTAATTTAACCTTATTATATTAACAAAATTACAATATTTTGTAACGTTAAAAAAAATCTGTAACCTAAAAAATTTTCTCTCTCTCTCTCTCTCTCTCTCTCTCTCGGACTGTCTTTCACTCTTCTCTCTCACCCATAGCATTCTCTCACAAAGGTTCATGGGTTTTTTTTGAGTTAAATCAAATAACTATGTTTTTATAACTGTGATTTTATTGGGTAATTTCTTATTCACTGTAATTTTATGGGGGTAATAGATGTTATTGGTGAATGGGTTTTGGATCTGAGGGCTTTTTTTTATTTAAATTTTAAAATTTCAAAGTATTGCTCATAAGGTGTTTGATAAAATGCTTGAGTGAGTCTAGTTTGATTTTATGGTCAGGCCTTTGATGATTGGTTTGTGTTAGTGATTTTTAATGGGTAATTATATACCGGTACTCCATATATATATATATATATATGCTGGGGCCCTATGCCCCTATTGCCTTAACTTTGTTCCACAATATAGCTGGCAAAGCCTTGACAGCTTCCAAAGCATCCTCTGGATGTTCATCTTGGAAAAATTTATTAATCTAGTCATTTGATGGAAACAAAACATAGCTTGTGCATCATTATTGAAGTGGCTTGTCTGGTTGTGATGATAGAAGTACTAATCTTGTTATGTATGCAAGACCAAGAAGCGATGGAGAATATAATATGATTATATGTATATTTCCGCATGAATCTGACATTCAAGATTTTTGTTTGATTGTTTGATTGATAGCAGTGAAAGCACTTGCATAAACATGTAATTTAAAAATTATATTTGAATTCAATGAATTTGAGAATATGTAAAGTTTAGCATGTGTTTAGAAAACATTCAGTAGGTAGAGTTAATTTTGTTAGGAATTTGTTGGTTCAGTGAGTCAAATTTAGTATCTCAGTTGGGTTCCACTTCAACCTAGACCTAGTCACTTGCTTCAATTTTGAGGTCTATATGTGGCATTGACTTTTTGAAACATTAAATCCTTTGAGTAAAGAAATTGTTCACTTACAACTGTAATTAGTGATTTCATCTTGTTAGTCTCCTTGCTGTCACAAATAAGTGCACGTTGCCCTGTTATAAGTTCTGCTAGAACAACTCCAAATGCGAATACATCAGTTTTGGGAATCACTTGGAGCTCCGTCACGGATCTTCAATTAAGTTAGTATTTGAATCTTATGGTTTGTTTAATCTTTCAAATTTAGGCTTGCTGAAAATGACTGCAGGTTTAAGAGAGAATGTAATGCCATGAGTACTACTAGAACTTTTATGCTCTGTTTGGGTTTATTTATGATTGAATGGTTAATTGTCATTATTCTCAAATTTATTCCTTTCTAATTCGCTGCCTCCCTCTTCCATTTCCCTTTTACTCGACTAAAAGATAACAGATAAATACATGCTAACACAGAATATTACATTTTTTATTCTGCCAATCAGCTTCAATACAGCATGAAGCATAATTCTGGAGCCAGTATCGAAGAACAAGTACATAACTTCTACATATTGAACAAGCAAACATGCTACAATGACATAAACAAAGGAAACATGCTAATAATTTCTAAACTTCAGGAACCAGCTAGAGGACTGGTCTGACTCTGATCCTTCTTCTAAGTCAGTGCATTTCTTTTTTTTTTTTGGCATGGTTCCAAGTAGTTACTTTCTTTCTGCATTTGAGGGGCCTGTATCATTTCAATACCCAAGTATTCACGTCAAGTGAATCAAGCTGCTGAAACTACAGGACACTTATAACTCTGAACTTGTCGCTGCCTGCTTATTGGGGTTTTCACAGATAGACCTGATGCACCAAAACAGAAATATTGGCTCCTCGACCTTCTATGACTGGAGCCTTGTTTGGTCAAATTTGGTGTTTCATCATCAAATAGTTGATTGGAGGAAGATGGTCCTGCCACATCATCTTCAATAAAAATACCTTTTTGTTTATCTACTGAATTAGGTGAAGAAAGTGATGATTTTGAAAATAAACTTGAACAATGAACGAGAACAGCGTGGCACAGAAATATGAGGCACGGCCTGCATAACACCATGCACTAGCCCCGACGCAAATCTTTTCTTTGCAAAATTTTTTCTTATTTTAATTATTATCAATTAAGGATGGTATTTTTTAGTATAATAAAAAAGGAAAAAAAATATTTAATCATAGATAATGTTGATTATTTGATTCACATCAGGAAAAAAAAAATATTGCATGTTATAGTCATAATTATTTGATTTAACAAATTAAGAGATTAAAATTTTATAAGGACATGGTGTAAAACCCATGTTTTACCCCTCCAATCCCAACATGCCACATCATCTTATCACATATTTAAGAATAAACACAATCACACTCAATCAATTCTAATACCCATATATAAATCCAACCAAATTGGGAATCTACGAGATGTTATTAGGTGTGATAGGATGTATTGAATTTTAATAAATTTTAAGCAAAATGCTAATGTGGCAATCACTTATTGGATGGTATAAAACATAGGTTTTACACCCCATCCTTATAGAATTTAATCTCACAAATTAATCATAGGTCAATGTTACAAATCTATTTTCAAATAGGAGTAAATTTGTTTATTTAAAAATATTTAATCATTTCCTCTCATTTCCATCATAATTTTTAAAACATTCAAATAAGAGGAAAGACTAATTACTTCCCTCCTCCTTATTTAATTTTAAAAACATTCAAATAATGTGGAAGATAACCATTCTCCTCTACTCTCCTCTCCTCTACTCCCCTCTACCCTCCTCACTCTCTAAACTTCCAAACAGGCCATTAAGTGACACTTATTGGTATCTCAAACAAAGACATCCAATTTTCAAATCTCCCACTCCTATATATATCAACAATAATAATAATAAATATATGATCCAATTAACAAGTTCCCTTAGTCTTTATATTCTTTACTCCAATTCCTTACAAAAGTATAGTATCTTTCTATAATTGTGTCACCTGGGTAAGAAGAGAAGTGCTATTTTAGAGCTTTCTATCTTACTTAGTAGTGCAAACTAATAAGATAACGTTACGTATGGCTTGGTTGTTGTGTCTTGGAGATGGCATGCCTATAAAATATCCCATAAACTACATGTATTGTTTCAAGAAAGCGACATAGTTTACGCCTCAACTCGATCGCCCCCATACTCATGGCATTAGTAACAATTAATATTTCATATTATAAGATATATTAAAGCACCAATGAGGTAATTAATAATATCCCCTAATTTGTTACCTATTTTGTGGTGAACTACAACTTTTGTGGATTATTATTATTATTATTATTATTATTATTATTATTATTATTGGAAACATAACTTTGTAAATTATGAAATTATTTTTATTTATTAATTTCTGTTCATTAGAACAACAATAATTAATAATAATCACTTGTTGCACAAGTTTTGAAACTGTTCTAAGGGCATGTTGGATAACTTACTATAATATGAAAGTAGAGAATGCCACTCATAGATTTTCATGTGACCTAAACCAAGCCTATGTGCCCCCCCAAAAAAAAAGTGCTTAATTAGATGCTATTATTAACGAGGTTAATAATAAATGGGTTCTTTGCACGCTATCAACAATCCTTAAATAGTTCTTCTCAAAAAATAAACAATCCTTAAAAAGTATTCTGATAGTGAATGTTGTTGACTATCTGGTTATTCCTAAAAATAATTGTCACCCAAGGAATGGCTAGCCAAAATTTTGAGATATTGGGATAAGAGTTTAAGAATTTGAAATAGAATGGTTTCAAGTAGCATAATTTCATCAAACCTATGGAAAATACCAAAGAATCTACATTCTTGCCATTCTAGCTAAAATGGTTCATACAATATTTGATTATTGGTTTTGATTCGATTCGATTAGAATATTAAAACTAAGTTGTTTTAAGTTCCACCATAACTCAAAACAACTTAGATTTAATACTCTAAAATTATATCATTTTGACTTTGAGTCTATTAAATCCACGTAAAAAAAATGTTTACTTTTTTTTTCCTCTCTTTTAATTTTTAATTTTATCCCTTATCTCTTTTCATTTTACCTCCCCCCATTTCCTCACTGATCTCCCTATCACCCAAAGTTCTAATCAAACCGTCCCATTAACTCTTTTGTGGGTGGGAGAGTGGGGGAATGTTTCACTAACAAACCGTCCCATTTTCATTTTACCTCCTCCCATTTTCTCACTGATCTCCCTATCACCCAAAGTTTTAATCAGACCGTCCCATTAGCTCTTTTGTGGGTGGGAGAGTATGGGAATGTTTCACTAACAAACCGTCCCATTATCTCTTTTTTTGTTTTGGGGGGCGGGGGGGTAGCAAAAGTACAAAACACTCTTTGAGGTTTCAATGATCTTTTTCAACGCACTTGGAACGTGGCTAGTCAATGATAGTGTATGGTTTTGCTTTTTCCAGTATGATTTGTTTGAACATAGGTATTTGAGGTTGAAACTTGAAAGAGGAATCATCGGTGGACTATTCACTTTTGCTATTGAAGGCTTCTAGAATTAAATTATTGTATTTGCTTGAGTTTCTGTTGCAATTTCATGGTTTGGTTTAATTTTCGGGGTGGGGAATATTTATGAGAGCTTGTTTGTTTCATACATATTAATGGAAATTACAAATGAGAAATTGGAGGTAAGAACAGTTTATAATTTGGATTTGTTTTTGTAGTAAGAACAGTTTATAATATGGATTTTGTGGGATTGAATTTGGTTTTTTTTTAAATTCACATGCGTGTCATATGGCTTCTTTTTTTCTTTTCTTTTTTTCAAAGTTCAGAGTATAATGACAATTACCTAAAATTCACATGCATGTCATGTGACTATTCTGTTAATTAATATATTAACGGTAGAATAGCATATTCCTCTATTTGGCACATCAATAAAGCTTATAAAGTAAATTGGTTAAAATAAAATTTCAGAGGTGTAATGGCCATTACCCCAAAGTTCAGAGTCTTTTGCCATGTTTACCTAAAAATATTTTAAAATTAAAGGAAAATAATAAATGCTTTTTTTTTCTCTATCCTTAAAGTAATGATAGTTGATTGATAGGTTTCAATTAGCTCAACTAGTAAAATCTCAGATGATTGTATAAGAAAACTGAGGTTCAATTCCTGCCTACACCAAAAACTAATTGGTGTCTTAATCTGATGATAAAGAGTTATCATCAAAAGCGGACGCTATAAGTTGAAACTCTCTTAAAAAAAAGATAATTGATTAATTCTTTTTTCAGTCTTTGCTAAAATTTGTTGAAATTTAATAAATATTTTTTTTTTTTGTTGTACACAATGAATTTTATAATTCTACATTTATATCTTGAGTTGTGTTTATTGTACTATTTTATATTACTATACATCTAGTATATACAAATAAAAAAATTTTAATATAAAAAAAATAAAATAAATTGGCTCATAAATATCAAAAAATTTATTTGGCTATTCGAAAAATAAATTTTTATTTGTTATTAAAACTAGGAGATTCTCTTACCAGTTTTACAAGACTTTATAACCTAATTTGCATAGAAAAAAGCAAGGAAGTTTTTACAAAATTTTGCTATTAATTTCAACGTAATAATTCTTCTGGCCCTCTATGTAAATCTGTCTGGCATCATTTAATCTTTTAACTTAAGATAATGAATTGGAGTATAATATAGCTTGGCCTAGAACTGAGTGTGTCATCACATGTCAGACACACGAAAGCATATACAGTATATTTTTAAAGCACCGCAATGCCGCTATAACAAGAATGGTCTTTTGCTTTCCATCAGTCAAAGTGATGGAGAAGATGTCCCTTTTGTACGTACTAACATTTGTTACTGTTAGTTTTTTTTTTTTTTTTTTTTTTTTTTTTGGAAGCAAAAATACAAATACATCATAAATTTCATTAAAAAAACACGTTAATTTTTAAGTAAAAAATGAGTTAAAATATACTACACACAAATACTAAATTAATTAAACAAATAGTGAGCTGGCATTGAGGACTTGTGGCTGATATATGAGTTCTTGAGAGAAGCGACAACGATATTTCTCACCATTTAAGAAGATGATCCTATAAGATTGGAACAGAGACAAGATTCTTCCATTTGTTTCTTCTCTTTCAATATGAAAGGCCCTTGATGTGGATATTTCTTCCTCTAATTCCGTCTTTGTGTTTGCCATGTTTTGGTTTCTTTAATGCATTCTTCTTTCCTAGCAAAAAGATCTACACGAAAATGAAAGATTAGCAATTACTGATCAGTCTTATGAGATCAACATGGATTATCTTTAGCCACAAATTTGGATTTAAGTCTATGTGTGGCCCTCAGTCCTCAAAAGTCACAAAGTTGATCACAAGTTGATTAACATATGGCTTAAATTAAGGATTTTGTTAACAAATATCCTTAAAATATTTGTTAATAATCCATATTAAGAAAATTTTAATACCATTTTTATAAGAAATATTAAAAGTTGTCAAAAATGTCAATTGCATTTTTCTTTTTCTATAAAAATATCTAAAAATAGTTTCTAAACCAATACTCTTAGAACAAACGTTAACTTTATGCTAAAAGTAAAATTTATGGTTAACATGTAAGGGACTGTCTTAAAATCTTCCTCTCATATAAGAAAAGTAGTAACTACTAACTAGTAACCAATTGAGTAGCTAGCAATAACTATAGTCTATAGCTCATAAAATAAAAGAGAGAGAAGTTTATAGGGCCATATGGGGGAAGCACATGCCACTGCGCTAGTATAACTTTCAAGCCTAAAGAATAAAGATGGTGATATTTGCGGTATTTAGTAGCCGGAGTAGTTTATTGGCCCAACCATGTGGAGAATATAGTCCAAGCCACATTTATTTGTGACCAATAAAAATACACAGAGCAGCTTTGTTTGATTTTGAGGGTAGCCAGTAGCCTATTACCTTTCGGCTATCGGGTGCACAATGCCGGCCATACAAGAAGTATTACATATGCATTCATCATTCATTTCATAAAAGATTTTAAAATTTAAAAAAAAAAAAAAAAAAATTCCAAACAGTATCAATTGAATAATCAACTATGAACTATAAAATTACCAATTGATTTGAAAGATTAATTTTATATCATCTTCCCCTTTATGCAAATCAATTTCCTAAATCTAATATAGAATACAGTAAACAAAAAGTATATATATAATTTAACATGGAAATTCTCCTTGAATTTTTTGCGCCGCAGTACAACGTATTGGGTTTTGTGATTTCAGCCTTGATCAACGTGAGTATTCACTCTTTGAAGAGGATATGTGGGAATAGGCTTAGATGATTTCTCAGATTTTGTGCATGGCAATAGGTTTTCTTTTCTTTATAAAGTAAGTTATAAAGTCCATTTTTACTTGGTGTAATTAGTAGCTAGGGCACGCAATTCTAAGCAAACATCCAATTTCAAGAATTAAAACACTTCAGTACTCTTGATTCTCGATTGATCGAAAGACAATCGAAATCTTCATAATTTGCTTCTATATTGAGTTTCTTGATCTCATCCTACAAATAACCTTGAACTTGTATCACTCATTAAATATTCATTTGACATTTACATTATCATGAAATTTGTAAACAAGTCGAAGTAAGATCTTTTACAAATTGATTTGCCTTGTACCAATTTTTTTTAAAAGGGAATAAATCGATTCAAAGCAATATACTTCTCAGAATACGACTGTTTTTTTCTTTAAAAACATGACACAAATCTGAATTTTGATGGGAGCTACGGTTTCGTGAATACCTAGCACAAGCAATATTGATAACATGCTTATTCGCCTAAACACACGCTGACATGCATGGGCCTCGAAAGGAAAAGACATGTACAAAACTGATCAAACCCAACCGTCATCCTTACGTCATTTGTAGGAGAGAAGGGAAATACTTGTTCGGTTGATTTTTTTCAAAGGAAAAGCTATTTCCTATCAACCACATTATCCCTAATAAAGTTCCTCAACGAATAAAGTGTATATGGGTCCCATCTGAAAATTTTTCTCGACAATAATCAGCTCTGAGCATGTGAGAGTATGAGACGGCTTTATGGGCTGCCAAACCTTATGTACGATGGAAAAGGGAACTTGGTAACCCTTTCATTTCCCCCCTTTGTGGATTTTAGGAAGACTCCATACACACTCGCATTTTCAATGGGAGAAGAAAAAGTGCCTTTTTATAGTTTAGTTGGAATGAAAATGTTGAGGAAAGAAAATGGATGGATAAAAGTTTTTTATTTGGGCCAATTATTTTTTTTCTTCAAATCAAGAAAAAATATTGAAGAGAAAATAACAATGAAAAGAAAAGTACAAAATTACTTCCAGTTTTTTAAAATAAGGGAATAATAGTAATTTATTTTTTATTATTTCAGTTATTTTTCATTATTTCTACCAAACATATATGATGAAAAACAAACATATTTTTTATTATTTTACTTTTCCATTGTTCCAACTAAATTGAGATTAAATATCACATTGTGATTTGTACACCTAAATTCACTTTTTTTTTTCTTCAGTAAGTACTTATGGTAGTCTCATGTATAAATTTTATAATTTAATAAAAAAATGATTCATAAGCATGTTATGAAAATGATTGTAAATTTGGGTGTCCACAAGAAGACTATGGATCTTATGATCATAAAGATTTCGACCACTCTCCACGTGCATCATGCCCATGCTTATGATGTTGTGTGAACGGAAGCTCAAATAGATTGATTGCGAAAATAGTATGAACTATAAAACGATCTCTAAAACATAATCTGAACAAAGAAAAAAAAATCTAAAAATAGTATTAAGCATTTTGACTTTGACACAAGCATCTCATACTTAGAGAAGAAAAAGCAATCTTAGGCACATATCTTCCGAGCATTATTTTGGCTTTTTTTCAAACAAAAAAAAGTTTCGTGGGTCCTACTTAAAACCCATTTATCTTTCTCCCTCAGTACTTTTCTCAAGGCAATTTTTCTTTGGATGAGGTAATCCCACATAATCATAGCGTTTACCCAAAAAAAATTATATATATATATATATATATATATATGTATGTATGTATCATTTGTATCAAACTAAAACCTTAGACTCCACTAATCTTTTTCTCTTCTATTTTAACTTTTTCACAATTTCACCTTTCAAACACTTTAGTTTTTTTATAGAACCAAATTTTTAATTACTTAGTACTTAAAAGAATAGAGAAATAAATGTTGAGTTTTGCATAATTCTTTTAAGGGCATTTAAGATCATGAGGATGCATTTATGGGTATATTGCTATATTTATCACACTTTAATATTAATTTATTTTCTCAATTTATTTTAAAAAATCAAATTACATGTTTAAATTCTATATATTTAGATTAATCTCTTAACATTTATTGTTATTATTTATAATTTTTTGTTTAATTTATTTTAATAATATGAAATATATACATAAAATCAATTGTGATTATTGAGAAACCAAATTATAATAATGATTTAGATTTAAATTCTAAACAAACTCATAGCAAGGTGTATTCTGCTAATCTTCCAATTGAGTAAATTAAACTATGTATAAAAAATAAATTAGAGTTTATATTATGTTAGATTTTGTATGACATTTGCATTATTAGTATATAATTGATTATCAATTTTGTTACTAACATTTATTAATAATATTTAAATTACTTTTATTTTCAATCTTGTTTTTAATTTTGCCCCTCCTAAACTGAAATCATAGCTCCACCATTGGGTGTCCTGTGTATGCTCTATGATAGTTTTTTTTTTTTTTTTTTCTTTATCATTGGGCCAATACAATAATTGATTTTTGGTATAAGTGGAAAGTTCAAACCTCATATATTTATTGTTCGATAATTAGAAACTTTACCTTGAGCTAAATAATTGAAAAAATAAAATGCTCGCGCGCGCGCATACACACACACATATATATAGAGGATAACAAATTATTTGCTGAGTAGAATTCCACAGCCTAATGAGAGCAAATATCTGGCATTTTAAAAATTGCCTTACACGAAATTGCAAAACAAAACTGATGCTAATTAACATTGTGTGAGTTATTAATTCAAATCAAGTGTAAACGTCTGATAATCTGATACTTAGCCTATAGGCAAATCTTATTTTGGAACTTCTAAGTATATGGCAATATATTTTCCAATAAAAATGCAACAGCATCTAATCCTTAAAGTTGCAGATTTTATATTTCAAAACCCACCACCAAAATAGAAAGAAAGACCTTTCTATTTGAAACCACTCGGATTTCATTATGGTTAGTTTGGTCAAACTTTTTATTAAAAGAGAATTTCGTAAAGCTCTGGAAGTTGTGGTTTTTGTCTTAATAAGAGGATCACAAAACTCAAAAAGGGAATGTTATAATTGCTATTTGCAATATCTCCTATGCAGATACTTTTTTTTTTTTTTTTTTTAATTTTTTGTTGTTGTTGTTGTTGTTGAGTCCAATAAAATGCAACAGCATCTAATCCTTAAAGTTGCAGATTTTATATTTCAAAACCCCCCACCAAAATAGAAAGAAAGACCTTTTCTATTTGAAACCACTCGGATTTCATTATGGTTAGTTTGGTCAAACTTTTTATTAAAAGAGAATTTCGTAAAGCTCTGGAAGTTGTGGTTTTTTTCTTAATTAGAGGATCACAAAACTCAAAAAGGGAATGTTATAATTGCTATTTGCAATATCTCCTATGCAGATACCTTTTTTTTTTTTTTTTTTTTTTTTTTTGAGAATCAAGACATTGTAACTTTATTAATGAAAAAGAAAATCAGCCATGGTCGGCTACAAGAACATCATGGAAGTGAGATGTAACATCCTCCATCTAAACCAAAAAACCTCTAACATCTCTTATGCAAATACTTTGTGTGTAGCATGTACATCTCAATCATATTTTTAATTTTGATTTGAAGTTAAATAAATGTGTTAATAATTGAATAATTATTTTGTACTCTGGTAGTACAACATTTAATCTAAAAATGAGAAATATGTGCACGAATACTGTGCAAATAGTATTGTTAGAAATTTTCCTAAATTAAAAAATATGATCGCATGAGGAATATTTACAAAGAAAATACAATTGATTTGTTAAGATACTTTTGTAGAGTAATAATATTTCTTACTTCTTCCATAGTGTAGAAGAATTTAGGTTTAAATTATCTATCTCTTATGTGTGTTCATTTTTGTCAAGAGCCTCATAATTTAATAACACTATTTAGTTCTCCTACCAAAGAGAATTTGAGTTCAAATCCTCATTCTCCACTTGATGTAAGATATATATATATATATATATATATATATATATAAAATAAAAAGACAAATCCAAATATTACCATCAACAAAATAGTGAGTTTCTAAAACTGAATAATATAAGTTCAATTAAGTCAAAATAATTTCAAAAGCATTTTGTGACTTTTTAAGTTTTATCATGATGAATAAAGATTTTTGTGACGGTATACTATTATAGAACTTGTAGTATAGCTAATTAGCTATAAACATCAAAGAAATCGGTGAAAGTCAACATCGCCATATCATCGAAGCTAAAGGTTCCCATCGAGATGAGCAATGGATGAGTGTAGGATTGCGTAACGATTATACTTATGCGAATTGGTATTCAATTGATGCAATACTTAATATCAATTCAGTAAGGCACCAATGAAACAGTATTTTCAGATTAGAACGATGTCAATTATCCAGTGTAAATAACAACAATAATGTCATGTAGCACATGACAACAATATTGTCACGTTATTACATGCCATTAAATGAAAGACAATAGAAGATTAATAATATGCTTAACCATGAGAAAACTTGGTAGCCTTTTTTTTTTTTTTTTTTTTTAAATTAAAGTTTAAAACAAACATTAGGGTATATGTCATTGGGTAGGATTACAGGAACTAGGAAATACGAGTATACATATATCCTATACTCTTTGCCTATAAAACTTTCGTGTTCGAGCATATAGAACTACAGCTAAGAAAGTTCCAAAAATACAAAGGGAACCCCAGATGATGAAAGTGTATTTGTAGCAATCCATGCCCATGCATTTTCCATGTCCATTTCCTTCCTTGCGGTAAAGACAAGCTGCCAAGTAACCAAAGAGAAATGATCCTATTGGGATATTTGCCACCACAACATTATGATTTACTGAGAAATTCTTCGTTCCAAACAGCTCGGTAGTTGTGGATACAGCGATCGAAGTAATTGCACCACTACACACACCTATAATGGCACTGCTGATGTGGAGTGACAGGTCGGCACTGTTGGTGAGTAAGAAGAAAGCTCCTGCTGTTGGAGCCATCAATGCTATAATTGTCGCTGGCCTAGAGATCATATGCTTTGTCCTGGAAGATCCAAACCAAAGTCCAAAAATTACAAATTTGGCACAAAGGGAAAGCATTTTTACTGTTTTTGTATACCAGGAAGTGTTGCTCTTAAATACAATCAACTAACACATTTATGCATGTTTGCTAATTTGCATTAAATACATATGGTACAGTACTGCACCAAAATTCAACGATAGAGTACAGGCATAATGTAATTTGTAGGAAGGAAAAAAAAAATAAAAGAGTTACCTTGAGAAGAAGTAATCCATCAAGGACGGCATGAGTCGGCCAAAGAACCCAAAAGAAGAGGACAATGAGACCAAAGTTGATGTACCCGAGTAGCCACGGGACTCAGCTATTTGTCCCAAGTTGTTCAAGAACACTAACCCAAGTGTTGCACCAAAGAAATACACAAAGAAATATAACCAGAAATCCAATCTTGTTAGCATCACCTTGACTCCAATCTCTTCTTTAGCACCAACCTCATCTACCTCTTCGCTAGCTTCTTCTCTCACTTTGACCCCACTCTCCATTCTCTCTGCACCTTCATTGTCTTCTACGGTAAAATCATACACTTTCATTTCGGTTTTTATATTCAATTTTCTCACTACTTCCATAATTTTTTCAACTACCGGAATGACTAGTGGGGCTAACAGGAACACGAAAATGCCAATGGCGTTACTCATTGAAGATAATTTACTCGACATGAACTCCAAACTACTGAACACAGCATAGACTCCAGTGGCTATTGTTATCACAAACATTGTAATGAACCCAACTCCCATATTTCTGGAACTTTTAACATCAACTACTCTGGCTAGTGGGGACGCTATGACGCAAATTATGACAGGTAATATAGAGTTGACAAAGAGATAGGCTTTAGCTCTTTCAGTGGGTGAAGAAGAAAACTTAGCATCAACGATATCTGTATAGATCTTTGCACTTAAACCAACATAGCTAGTTGTCAAACCCACCACAATCTGGCGATTAGAAGGGAAGTTTCGTATAGCAATAACATAACAGACAGTGTTAATCCAACATATACTATTTCCTGCAATAACAGTGAGTATGAAGATATGGCCATAAGACAGTGAAGAAATTTGGTTGGTTAGAAAGAGATATTGCACGCCGTAACCAATCAAACCTAGAGCAGAACCGATAATAAGGACTAGCCAAAGGGGTAGGTAAATAGATGCAATGCCAGCAAAACAACCAAAGAGTTTTCCGGCATCGGAAGCAAAGGCAAGGTTGTTGAGTTGTACTTGGGATATGGAAAGGAGTTGCTTGAGCTGAGAAGAATAGGCAGGAAAATTTGAGTTTGTTCCGTTTATGGATTGAAGCCATATGATCCCCACAAGGCTTAGCCACTGAAGAATTCTTGAAGACATGGCAAAGAGTTTTGGCGATAGGGAATTGTTTGAACAGCACTGTTATATTTATACAGAGAGTTGTGCCCTCATGTTTGGAAATTGTCAAGGGGGGCTATGAGAGGGTTTCGTGTGAAAGAGGAAGGATGCGAAGTCAAAATTCTGGCAACAGTGAATCACAGAGTGTGGCTATGCAAACAAAATGTGGTGATTTATCGACCACTGCCTTTACGAACAGTGGTTGTTAATTGTGATTGTATGTGGGTAAGAACGTATAAAAGGTGATGTGCGTAATTTGAAAGCTTTTAGATTCATAGAATGGACATTAATTTTTGACAACAACCTGCAAACTTTTAGATTCACAATGAGGAGAGTAAGATGTGACAACCCAAAACAAAACGGGTCATTCGCGAAGGAAGAGACTAGAGAGAATAGGATGTCATAAAGGAGTGGGGTGTATGGGAGGTGGTCTGGTTTCTAGTGTCGTTTTCAGTTTAGAGTGTGGGTTGGGTTTGAGTTGATCTAACATTCTTGTGCTTTGACACATGATTAGTATATTACGTATCAGGTACAAAACACATAATATGTATATTATGTGTCAGTTTTGTATCTCGTTAAAGGCGTTATATTATTGCTCAAAAGTCTTGCCTCATTAATGTAATTAGACCAAAAAGATTTGCAAGCAGCTCCTACCCCCTAGACACAACTAACTCAGCTATTTAACTATAATTTAGGACATAAGAAAGTTTTGCAAGCGGTCCCCACTCTTTTTAACGTATTTATTAAGTATTTTTAGAGTATTATATATACTTTTTTTTTTCTCACAATAAGTTTCACAAATTAAATTTATAATAGAACCCATAATTCATGTGAAATGATGAAGTACGTATTTATAGTACTCTAAGGGTATAATTCAATAATTTTCCCTATTTTTATTGCTTTGACTAATCAAATCAATAGGAAATAGCCTGGTTACATTAATATGATTGTTAATCTTGGTAATATATAATCAATACAAATATCAATTCTCATATCAAGGATTTAAAAACGTGCTTTGACGAATCAAATCAACAGAAAATGGCCTAGTAAAGTTAGTAAGATTTGTTAATCTTGGCAATATATAATCAATACAAATATCAATTCCCATATTAATGATTTAAAAACATTTAACAATGAATCCTTTAATAAGGAAATATATACAGGTAATTGATAGTTTTAGAATCTTACACGTTTGAAAAAGTTTTCTAATTACTAACATTTTTTGAGATAAAATATAGAAATTACTAACTAACATTGACTTTGCCAACTCACGATATTGTGACAGCTGCATATTTAAACGTTTGAAAATAAATCTTTTAATAAGGAAATATATATTATAATGAACTAATAACATATGCAATTGATAGTTTTAAAAATCTCAATAATTTTTGAAAATTTTTTCTAATCAACATGCTATTTAAAGATATTATTACTTGTTTCTCAAAAAAAAAAAAAAAAAAAAAAAAGAAAGAGAAGAAGATATTATTACTTTTTTGAATTTCAATTTTAAAAGTTTTCCAAAAAAAAAATTCAATTTGAAAAAAGAAACTCATATGACATCAATAGATAAAAACCTAATTCGCTAATTCATTTAAATGAGCATTTGATTAATATTAAAATAAAATACGGTAATTTTTATAAAAATTTTATAAGATAGGCAAAACTTGATTTCCCTGTACAAAACAAAAGAGAGATAAACTCCTTCCTTTTTAGATAAAATAATATATATATATATATATATACACACACATATAGATAGGTTCAAGTTACATCTAATGTAACTCTATAAAAGTTATACATTTTTTAAACCATAGATTTCTAAAAATCAAACGGTTAAAAGAAAACATTATTATTCATCATTATATCATTAAATACTTACCAAATTAATAGCATCCTCATTATCTCTTTCCTTATTAATTGCTAATTGTGTTTTTTTTTTTTCCTCTCTCTTTAGTCTTTATTAAGTCCTTTCACTGTAATCTTTTTTTTTTTTTTTCCTTCTCCTACAATTCATCAAACGTTTCTACCCTCATCTTTCTACCCTAACTCCTAGAATTACAAAAATTACAATAAAACATTAAAAAAAAAATGATTAAATCATAAAAATAGAAGCCTATATTAATTCGATATCCAACCACAGACTCTGAAAATTTCTTCCTACAAAATCAAACTGTGATTCATGTCTTGTGATCTTGTGCAACAATGAATGGAGTTTAGACCTCTTTGGAGTAAAGTTTCAAAGATGTGTGAGAGAATCTTATGGTTTTATCGAACTCATTGATATTCTTCTACAAAATTAGTTGGATGCACTGGAGTTTCATGGATCTGTAGTAACAATATGGTTGATTTGCCATCAACGCAATTAAGTGGTACATTGTGGCACCTGAGTGATAGGAAATTAGGATTAGGAATCTTCTTGTGGATTAGTATTACCCACTGAACCCTCACTCTAATGTGGTTGTGCCAATTTTAGAGGTACATTAGTTTGGACTAGAAATGTATCCTTAGTGATAAAATATATCCGGCAACCACACCATATACAAGTCCTAAGTTTATAGAAGTCTATCCTTAGTGGTAAAATAATCAGATTGTATCTTAGGTGACGAGGTTGTTTGCAAATCAACAAACATTTAAAAAAATATTTTAAAAAATCAAGTAAATAAAATTGGAACACAAGATACAAGGAACCTAAACTAAAAATAATTAGAAGTTATTTTCAAGAATTCTTGGTTTTAAACATTTTGTTAAAAAGATGAGGAAAGTGATAGAGGTTTTATTTAAGGGAGTAAAAAATTGACTGAAGTAAGGAAAGGTTAGAAAGATGAGGGTAGAAACGTTTGATGAATTGCAGGAGATGAAAAACAAATTACAGTGAAAGGATTTAATAAAGACTAAAGAGAGAGGGAAAAAAAAAACACAATTAGCAATTAAAAAGGAAAGAGATAATGAGGACGCTTTTAATATGCTAAGTATTTAATGATATAATGATGAATAATAGTGTTTTCTTTTAACCGTTTGATCTTTTAGAAATCTACAGCTTCAAAAATGTGTAACTCTTATAAAGTTACACCAGGTATAACTTGAACCCATCTCATATATATATATATATATATATATATATATATATATGTATGTATATACATATATACATATTTTAGGAAAAATAAAATAATAAATAGAGTATTGTGGGAATAAAAGAACCGAGTAAGAGTATTAGGCCATGAACCGTGCCTGAAAATGATCAAGCAATGAAATAAGCATGTGGATTGATGGGCTGAGGATAAAGACAATTGATGATGAGCAAGTAGTGTCTCCTGAGGATCCAAACTTTCTCGAGAAGCATTATAGAGGGTCGAAACCCGGCCAGCTAGAGAATACTTTGCAAGAGACAACTATACTTTTGAGGATGAGCTTCAAAGAAAGGAGTCAACAGTGAACTAAGAAATATCTGAGAAGAAGACTGCTAACACCACATTAAATGTTGATCTGCACCTAACCAACTAGCTACATTTATGTAGAAATGATGTTTGAACAGTGATATTGAGTCTTACAGCTACACACAAAGGTTCTAGAAGGGCTCTAATGCATGGGACAAGCATCTAAAAGATCACTTATACAATCAACAAAAGAAAAGGTGGGATTGAAAAAGAATAGGACTATATGAAGAAAAGACCCCCATGAGAAATAGGGTATGTAATCACAGGAAAAACAAACAAAACAGAGAGAAAACACCTTGTACAAAGAAAAAGCTTGAATTATATAAGAACATCTTATCCTCGGACTTGACTGAGGAGTGTCATTATCATATTGTGTTCTTCTTACTAGCTTAATCTCCTTCAGTTAAGGCCCATTCTTGGTTTGCTAAAACGCTCTTCCTTGTAAGATCCGCTCTCTAACAAATTTCTTGTGTTGAGCTTGTTGGACCTTCCTTAACTGTTCACTAGTGAGAGGCTCTAATTTTGGGCCCTTACAAGTATTAAGAAGTATGTTTGACATTTAGTTGACCTCATAATATAATAGTTTAACATATAAACTTTTGAGTTCTCATAATTTACACACACATATATATAGTTGGGGGTGGGTGAATATAAAGCTTGGATCAGTTGGATGTCTCCATCGAAAACACTAAAAGTGTCAATCATCAATTGAGCTATAAGGTTAATAGCATATTGTAACGATCTTTAAAAAATATTTGAGCTACAAGACTCTTCTTAGCTTCTAATATATAGTTTTTAATTGAGTATAAATTTTAATTCTATATTTAAACCGTTAATTAGAATTAGAATCTTTTTCTCAAAAAGTAAAAGAATAATAATCTTACCATTTAATTGTATATTTAATAGTTCCATATATATATATATATAGACATTAGACAATAATGATGAATATCTATTAATAACTACCATAGTTATCATTTTCTTTTAATATTTCATTTACAAGCACAATAAAAAGAAATGTCTATTAATAAATATAATAATATTTAAATTTCATATTTATATACAAAATTGAAGATAGATAAAATAATTTTTTGTAAATAAAATAATATTTTATTGAACTTTTTTTTCCTGGAACATGTATTGTCAATTGTGTTTTGATAGGTCAAATTCACGGGTGAGTAGTAATGCTACAGTTACAAACTATTTTACAACATTTTTACAAAATTTTGATGTAGCCAACCTTTTATTGGTTTTCATCTAGACTCACCACTAATATCACTTTTCCATTTATTAATAATCACTCACAATATCAGCAGTTTATAAAAAAAATTTATAAAATAGTTTGTATCTCTAGCATTATTCTTCACAAGTTTGTGGAGTCTAGAAATGTCAAAGAATTTAGTGAAATTAATCTCTAAGGGTCAGTTTGGTTGGATGGGTGGAAAAGTGATAGGATAAAAATTTGAGAAATAATAGAAAAGTGAGAGGATAAAAAAAATTTAGTTATCTCTCACATGTGTTTGATTGGAAGAATGAAAAAGTTGAGAAATAGAAAACTCATTTGTTTGATTGAAAAGAAAAATAAGAGGATAAAAAATATTGTTTGTGTAAATTTACTATCACGCAAATATTAAATAAAAGGCAATAAATTAGCAACAACAAAAAAAAAGAACAAAATAAATAAAAAGAAAAGAAAAGAAAAAAAGATGTTCACCAAAACAGATGAAAAAAAAAAAAAAAACTTTTACGAATGAGAGTACGTAAAATAAAAAAAGACAAAGAATGAAGAAGAAGAAAATCAAAGAAAATGAATAAAGAAAAGAAGAAGGAAAAAAAAAACTGAAAGATGGATAACACTGTACAGTATAGCAAAGAAAAAAAACAAAACAAAAACAAAAACAAAAGAAGGAAAACTAGAGAACGGCAAAAGTCTCAAAACCCATTCACATGGGTATGGTCCAGTTTTTATTTTTCTGGGTCTAAAGAGAAAACACTCGAACCCATCAATTTTCATTCTAATAAGAAGAAGGATGATATGGTTGATAATGTGTCTTAACAAGTCCTTATGAGTGTGTTTGGTAGAGTGAATTTTACGGAGGATGGAAAGAAAATGAGAGAAAATAAAGAGGGATTTTTTTTTTTCTTTTTAAGGGTGTTTAGTTAGAAAGGGAAGAGGAAAAAGAGATGGTGGAGCCCAGGTGCTTTTTTCCTGAATTCACTAAAAAGTTTTCTTCTTAAAATGAGGAGAAAGTTAGAGCGAGGGAAAGCTCAACGTAAGCTAACCAAAATTCCCATATACACAATACATATGTGTGCTGTTCTTACTTTTTTTTTCTTTTTCTTTTTCTTTTGGGCGTGCCATTTGCCTTTTTCTTTTTTTTCTTCTTTTTCCTTTATTCTTTTTTTGTACTTCTTTAAGTTCTATTTTTTTTTAATTAATTTTGAAGTGTCCATACAAAATGTTTTTAACCAAAAAATATGTTTCTTTTTGTTTTATTTAATGAGGGCATAACTGTATATTTATACCAACTAGATTTTTCTTTCTCTCATTTTTCTTTTTAACCAATGCCTAATGCATCCTAAAGATCTGTTTGAATACCGCTTATTGCTGAAAATTGAAAATACTTTAACAAAATAATTTTTAAATATGTAAATAGTGTCGTGGGACTCAATTTTAAAAGAAAAATTTGCTGAAATCCGTACTTGTGAGTAGGAATGTCCAGGTGAACCGACAACCCGCCTAACCTGTCCAACCCATCGTCGTCCGACCCGCCGCCACCCGATCCGACAACTTCAGTGGCTAGACATGGTTTCCAACTTTGCCAACCCAACACCCAACAAGTCGGTTATCGGTTTTTCAGTTCAAAACCCATGAAACTCAACCCGAACTGAAGTCTATTCAATATTTGACCATTTTTTCTATATTTTCGGCCATTTTCCAAATTTCAGCCACTTTTTTTCCAGATTCCAACCACTTTTTCCTAGATTCCAGCCCCTTTTTCACTTAAATCTATTGATTTCTAGCATAATAAAGACTGGATCTGGCCGAACCAATGATTTCTCATGACAATTTGGTAGAAATCTCGCTGGATCCAACGGGATCTCATTGGATCTTGGATGGATTTGGCAAGATCTCGTCGCGTTTCGAAGGATTCCTGTGAGATTGGTTTCACCCAAAACAAACCACCACCCGCTGGCGACCTGAACCAACAAATTCGTTATTGTTACGGGTCGGTTACAAGTTGGGCAAAAACCCAACCTACCCGACCCATGGATAGCTCTACTTGCGGGTCCTGTGAATAGTGCACAGAACCTACAAAAAAAAAAATGAAGACGCGCATTTTTTGTCTTTTCAATGCAATCCAAACCAACCTTAAGGGTATGTTTGGTAACTGTTTTTTCCTCTTATTTTCTGTTTTCAAAAACAATTTTCTATTTTTGAGACTAAAAAACTTATTTGGCAATTCAAAATGGATAAAAAACAAAAACTGTTCTCAAAACTCAATTTGTGAAGGAAACTGAAAACATGTAAAAGACTATCTTCAGTTTTTAATTTTCAAAAGACAATGAAAACACACATTTAATTTTAATGAATTTGTCTCATTTAATGAGTTAGCATTAGAGTTCAAATCCTAATAGCAACATAATTTAGTATTTTCTATTTTTTTCTTCAAATTTTTTTTTTTAAATTTCAACTAACCAACCATGTTTTTGATTTTTAAAATACAAGAAATTTGTTTTTTTCTTTATATTTCCAAAAACAAGTTTTTGGAAATAGAAAACAAAAACGGTTACAAAACATAACCTAAATTTTTTTTATCCTCTCACTTTTCTATTTTCTCTCCATTTTCTATTCTCCCACTTTTCTACTTCTCCAACCAAAAGTACCCTGTAAGAAAATGCCTCATCTTAGGCTGCAAAATGTGTTGAACTGGACTGGGCACTTTATCACGCCATTGATAAAATTTCTCAATTAAATGAGAAATAATTTGTTCTTGTGGTTGATCACGAACCATCATTAAATTGGTTTTAAGGGGCTAAAATGTCCAGGTAAAGTACTAGATATTGTGAATCAGGTTCTTCATTTGAAACAACATAATGGATTGAATGTGATGACTGATGACACATCCTGTTTGTTGGCGACCCAAGCTGATGATTTAGCGAATAGGCGCCTTCCAGCAACGGTGGCTGAACATTGGCAACAAGATCTTTTGCCGAGAAGATTAACTGGGATTTTAGATAGCAAGATTGAAGCAAATACAAAAGAGGGACTTGCAATGCCTGGGATTAATAGAACAAGGATTCTAAGCTTTCTTGATTTTCTTCCAAGCTTTCTTTGAGACTCTTCCTAATGTTATAGCATCCAAGATTTGCAGATTGTTAGCAAGTATTTTTCTTATATATATATATATATATATCAAACTTTTATTATAGTGCATAATGTAATTATTCAAAGTCTCCTAATAGAAGGATGGGAAAATGTTAGATTTTTAAGGGAAAGGTTTTGCTACATAAAGGATTAGCATCCACAATAGTGGAGCTAAAAATTTAGCTATTTGACACTACAAAAAGTTACTTTATCTATATTACCTACACACATACTGCAGTAGTAGATCTATTTTAGCTTTCAACACAATAAAATAATATAAAAATCACAATAAAATAAGATATCTACTATAATAAAATAATATATCTATTACACGCAACCACTACACAACCATCACAGTCACACACACAACCAAGCAGGGAATACTTTTTTTTTTTTTTAGCACTAAGCTACGGTACATATCTATAAATAGATGTGCACTTTAGCAATGAAGTTAAAAGAAATAGCTTTAACTCTACTGTTGTATGGTTACTTTTGTATTTTGGTGGAGCTAAAATAGCTACATAGCCTTTTAGCTCCACTTCTACAAGTGCAGGCAAAAAAAAGAATGCAACATGTGTCCAAAACTTATGTGCAATGCACATAACTAGGTGGACCCTTAGACACTTATCACTTTCTTTTTGTTGTCACGTAACTCTTTATGCAACAATTGCTGCATACAAGTATGTAGCAAAACATTTCCCAATTTTTCATTTTAATTTGTTTTTATCTTGACTTTTAAAATGTTTTAACTTTTTTTTCCTTAGCTACTTAATTTATTTTATAGATACATGCAGTAGATGAAATTAAAATTGAACCTTTTATCTCAATCCGAATTATTTAAAATGAATCATTCATGAAATTCTGATAGAAGATTGTGGACTTCTCCAACAACATAGCTCCAGAGTGAACCAATATGGTTCTATTTCGTTGGACAATTTTTTTTTTTTTTTATATACATTTTTGTTTAATTTTGGCCAGGTTTAAGTTAGCACATTATCATGTTAACGAAATACCTTGAAGAACTTCAATCTCTCCTTTTGTATGAATCAAACAATTAAAAACCAAATTATCTGATAATAACAGTAGATGTTAGTGCTAACTACCAAAATAACTTAGGCAATTGAGGAAGGAACTATCACTTTTTTTTCTTTTTCTTTTTTGACAACTTTGATAATGAAGGGTGGGAGGATTTGAACCATGGGCATTTCCATTAGAAACACAAAGAGATACTAATTGAGTTATATGACTCTTAACATATCGTTACAAAGTGATGAATTTAACTAAAACTAGGTGTTATGGCCCCCCTAGATTTTTTTTTTTTTTTTTTTTTTTCATTTTAAATGTATTATATATAACAAGTCGTCAGCAAAAAAAAAAAAAAAAAAAAAAAAAAAACTTTAGTCCCAAAATGTGGGATGGTTATGGATCCTTGAAAAATCATTGCCATATGTTTAGTTCATAGCTAGTCCCAAGCCTAGATAAAGGAAGAGGATTGCAATAGATTAACAGCTAACATAAAATTTAGTTGCTCTCTTATGAATGGAGCCTATTTTTTAAAATTATATATATATATATATATATATATATAATTTTAAAAATTAATACTCAAGATAATTCCCCCCACCCTCAAAATTAAAAACTGGTCAACATAACCAATAAGCACAATAAGAATCTCATTCATAAGACCATGCACTGTGGGATAAGTGTGTTCGTGTGCTATGTGTAATTCTTTTTTTTTCTTTTTCTTTTTTTAACTTTTTGTGAACTTCAAAACTTTTCTTTTAAATGGATTTAATTTATTTGGGACTAAGATATTTAAATTAGATAATTATTATGGTATAAGAGGCCCAGGTGAGATGGCATAAGTAAATATATGGGACTTGATAAGTTTTAAAAAAAAATAAAAAATAAAAAATAAAAAAACCTAGCCTTTTACCCCTTAAGCTCTACATATATATATAAAAGGTTTCCTTTTGTTTTAGCCACAACACACGATTGAGCATTTTCTTTTCTTCTCTACGGCTGTACATGAGAATTGCAGGTATGGTTTGTCTTGCTGTAATTTTAGAAAGTTGAAATGTTTAGAAATTTGGAATTATTCTATGGTTAGCAATTGTCTCCACGCTTATAGAAAAAACATGGGTTTGTGCATCTGTTATTTAGGTACCTAGTAAAATAATTGGCATTGGGCTTCATGAATCTAAACCTATCACTATATTGATGGGAAAGTTGAACTATGATTGTTACAATAATAAAATAGACATTGTACATATAGTCGGATGGTCCTCCATAGGCTTTGAGTTTGATTAGGTGAAAATAGTATGTATAGTCATATGGTCCTCCATAGGCTTTAGGATTAATAGATATGATTAGACAAAAATATAATATGTGGCTTCCACTATTTGATTAATAGATATGAATATTAGGTTGATCAAATATGAATATATCATATGGCTTCTACGGAATAGTAGATAATATGATAGCTAGACATATATTGAAATGCTAGAGTTTTATAGAGTTGCAGTATGATCATGCCAATTAATAGATAATGAAAATATGTGAAATAGAACAATTACATCAAAGCTGAAAGTGAACTAGAGAGATAAGTAAATAAATGGAAAATTTTGGAAATATTAGTGTTGTCCAAGATTATATTGTTTAAGTATGAAAACAGATTTTAATGGGAAATTTGTGTATTGATAGACCTATTTTTGGTGTTGCTAGGTTCTAATTCTACTGATTCATTGTGACTCAAGGGTGGTTGATTTCATTTTTTACAAATAAGAGGTAAGTGGTATTTACTAATTTGGGGGTTTTCCCAAAACAGTTTTGACTATCAAATTATTCATAAAACAAGAAATATGTTGATATTCTATAAATGTTTGATGTGCACATTTTATGGAAACGTTGACTATTTGTTATATGAAAAACTTGTAGGACAACTTAAACTTATTTAAACGTGTATGTGTAAATAAATCTTTGTATTTTTTAATATTATGAGTGGATTATTTGTTGTGAGAATCTTGAATTTGTTTTGAATCCTATGGCAAGTTATGATAAAAGCTCAGTGTTGTATTTAGTCCTTAGTAAGGGACAATCATACTATAACTAGTCTTTAGCAAGGGACGGTTCTAGAAAAGAGAATAGTGCACATTTGGTAGCTCCTTAACAAGAGAGTATATCATTGAGAATCCAAAAAAGGAGCTCATTTGCAAGGAGTGCACCTTTAGATTACAAATGAGCAACCCCTTAGAAAAGGGATGAAAATGGGGTTCCAATCTTAAAAGGGCACATCACAACCCTATCAACAGGACGTAAACATTGACCACAAGAAAAACCTAGAAATTTGTTTATATGATAGTGTTTGTATATCATGATGGCTCACAACAATATAATGATATTTTATATGAAATAATTGATGTTAAAAAATAGATCCCTTGCAAGTTATAACTTTGTTATATGGATTATTCTTTTAAAAGGTTTGTTCCCCACACCCCAATGTTAATGAATTCCACTTATTGAGTTATCTCAACTCCCCCCCCCCCCCCCCCTTTTATTCCCCCTTATAGATATATTAGAGAGATCATTGTAATAGAGATTCTTTGAGGACAATAGTTACAAATTATTTTGTGGAACTGAGGATTTTATTATTATTCTTATGGTATTAAAGTGTAATAAAGAATTATTTTGAGAATATTTTATCCTTGGTGGGATTAGAGCTCTGACAATTGTGATGAGATTTTTATAGATTATCTAGATTTACACTTTTATGATTTTGGGGTGTTACAATTATGGTATCAGAGCTTAGAATATGATTCTGTTGACATTTGAAACTAGGTTATGATCTTGATTTTTGTTAGAGGATTTGGTGCTTAGGTTATGTTTGATGAGAAATTTTAAATAATTTTGGCAATGTTACTTCTTATGTCTGACAATTGTGATGAGATTTTTATGAATTATCTAGATTTAGACTTTTATGATTTTGGAGTGTTACAATTGTGGTATCACAGCTTAGAATATGATTCTGTTGACATTTGAAACTAGGTTATGATCTTTATTTTTGTTAGAGGATTTGGTGCTTAGGTTATGTTTGATGAGAAATTTTAAATAATTTTGGCAATGTTACTTCTTATGTTTAGTAGTAATAATTGTTGCACCATCTATATTTCTTGGTTTTTTTTTTTTTTTTTTGGTTAACTAGGTATCATGCCACCTAAAAAGAAGAGAGTGGCTAATTCCAATAGGGAGGAACCTATTGTTAATTTGCGAAGGTCAACCAAAGTAAGGGTTGATACTGAGGCTGAAGTCACTCAAAACGTGAGAGATAATGAATGTCCTAGGGTGACACACCTTGATCCTTTGGATGAAGCTATTGCCAAATTGTTGGACAGGTTGACCTGTGCTACTAGTAGAGGTACAAGTAGAGTGGAGGCAAGGGCCGGTTGCTCTTTTGAGACTTTTATGAAGTAGAACCCCCCTTCCTATAATGGGAAGCCAAATCCTAAAGAAGTTGAGAACTAGTTCTTGCAAATGGAGAAGTTGTTAGAAGTTTTGGATTGCATTGATTCTTAAAAGGTGCGGTTTGCAACATTTTAGTTGATTGGAGAAGCTAAGCATTGGTGGAGATCCACTAAAGCCATTTTAGAAGGAATGGACACTGAGAGAAACCCCATTACTTGGGAGAAATTTAAAGGGTTTTTCTATAATAACTACTTCCTTGAGGTGATTTGAGAATGAAAAGAGAGAGAATGAAAAGAGAGGGAATTTGTTGATTTGGTGCAAGGAAGTATGACTGTTGAGTAGTATACAGCTAAATTCATTGATTTATCTCACTTTTGACCCTCACTTAATCTTTACTAAGTTAAAGAAAGCAAGCAAATTTCAAAAGGAGTTGAATGAGAGACTTCGACATCATCTAATTGCATCAAAGGTTGATAATAATGTATAGTCAATTAAGAGAGCTATGAGACTGGAGGTAGATTTCAAGAAAAATGTTAGGAAAGAGAACCCACCTACAAACACTAGATAGTTAGGCTTTCGACAAGGCAATGCTCAAGGTCATTGGAATAAGAAATAATCTTTTAGGAGGTCTGGGAGTAATTCATCATCAAATAGGCCAAAAAATAAGAATCCACCCAAGAATGCTTAAGGTAGAAGTACGAATGCTTGCCCTATAGGCGGAAGGTTTCATGGAGATAAACCATGTTTCTTTGAAGGAAAGGCTTGCTATAATTGTGGGAAGACATGACACTTAGCTTGAATCTATACATCTACTCAACAAACTCAATGGCATAACCCAAAAAGAATGATTAGAGGAAGGAAGCACAAGGGAGCACTCACACCACGAGATGTTCAAGCTTCAGATACTATGGTTACAAGTATCCTCCAATTATTCTCAAACTTTGCTAAAAATCTATTTGATTCTGGATCTACATACTCTTTTATCTCCTATCAATATGTTAAGCTATGAGATAAGAAACCTAGACTTATGGATTAAGACTTGTCTATGGCCACACCTATGGGTGATTCTTTGGTGTGTAATTCTATGCTTAAGTCTTGTGTCATTCAAGTTGAGGATAGGGAAATGTCAGCTGACTTACTTTTTGATCGACATATATGACTATGATATAATTTTGGGAATGGATTGGTTGGCAACATATCATGCTATTGTAGATTGTTTTGGAAAAGAAGTGGTGTTTTGCCTATCAGGATAATCCGAATTTCAGTTTATGGGCTCTAAGATACATGCTTTACCTAGGGTGATATCAGCCCTTCGTGCTAAGCATCTATTCCAAAAAGGATGCCAAGGATACCTTGCTCATGTGATGGACACTAGGAAAGAGGTATTGAAGTTGGATGATATCCTTGTTCGAAGGGAGTTTTTTGATGTCTTTCCTGAAGACCTACTAGGAATACCTATTGATTGGGAGATTGAATTCTCCATTAATTTGCTCCCTAGAACATTTCCTATATAGAAAGAACCATATCGGATGGCACCAACTAAACTTAAGGAACTCAAGGAATAGTTGCAAGAGCTCCTTAATAAGGGGTTCACTAGACCAAGTGCATCTCTTGGGGTGCAATAGTTTTATTTGTGAAAAAGAATGATGGGACTATGAGGTTATGTATTGACTACCGTGAGTTAAAATGGGTTATGATGAAACAAATACCCTCTCTCTCGTATTGATGACCTATTTGATCAATTGCAAGGGGTACAAGTCTTCTCTAAGATTGACCTTCGTTTTGGGTATCACCAGTTGAAAATCAAGAGTGAAGACATACCTAAGACAACTTTCAGGACAAGGCATAGGCACTGTGAGTTCTTGGTAATGCCTTTTGGATTGACCAATGCCCCTGTTGCATTCATGGACTTAATGAATATGGTGTTTCATGAGTACATAGACTGTTTTGTTATTTTTTTTTATTGATAACATTCTAATCTTCTCCAAAAGTATGGAAGAACATGAGGAGCACTTAAGAATTGTTTTTCAAATTTTGAGAGAAAAGAAGCTATATGCAAAGTTTAAGAAGTGTAAATTTTGGCTTGACCAAGTGGGGTTTCTAGGGCATGTGATATCTGAGATAGGGATTTCTGTAGACCCTAGTAAGGTTGAAGCTGTGGTTGATTGGACAAGATCGACGAATGTAAATGAAGTTAGAAGCTTTTTGGGCCTTGCTGGCTACTATAGGAGGTTTGTAGAGGGATTTTCTCGTATTGTTGTTCCACTAACACAACTAACTCATAAGAATGCCAAGTTTGTGTAGATAGAAGAATGTGAAAAGAGTTTTCAAGAACTTAAGCAAAGGTTGGTCACTGCACTAGTGTTAACCATCCCTAACAACTTGGAAGGCTTTGTTATTTATAGCAATGCTTCAAGAAAAGGGCTTGGTTGTGTGTTGATGCAGCACTGTAAAGTCATACCTTATGCTTCCCACCAATTAAAGAGTTATGAACAAAATTATCCAACTCATGATTTGGAGTTGGTTGCAATGGTGTTTGTACTGAAGATTTGGAAAAATTACTTGTATGGTGAAAGGTGTGAGATTTATACAGATCATAAAAGCTTGAAGTACTTCTTTACTCAGAAAGAATTGAATATGAGATACCACTTGAGTTGATTAAGAATTATGATTGTTTAATCAATTACCATCCAAGCAAGGCTAACGTGGTGGCTGATGCACTTAGTTGGAAGTCTTCTGGTTTCTTAGCTGTCTTGGTCAAAAGGAGATTATTGATGACTTAGAGAGGATGTGGATTGAAATTTTCATGGGTGCTTCCCAAGCTTTTATGGTCAATTTGACAATACAACCTACTTTGATTGAGAAAATTAGGACTTCACAAGTTGATGATACATAAATTGTAAGGATCATAGGAGAAGTACAAAAAGGGAAAAGACCAGAGTTTAATGTGTCAAATGATGGTGTTTTAAGGTTTGGAAATAGATTTTGCGTGCCAAATGATTTTGCATTAAAGAAGGAGATTGTGGAAGAAGCTCATTGTACCCCATTCTCAGTGCATCTTGGTAGCACTTAAAATGTATCGTGACATTTGGGAAACTTATTGGTGGAATAACATGAAGAGAGAGATAGCCCAATTTGTGGAGTAATGTTTGACTTGTCAACAAATTAAGGCACTACATCAGAGACCTTCAAGATTGTTGCAACCACTTCCCATTCTTGAATAGAAGTGGGAGCATATATGTATGGATTTTGTGACTAGTTTGCCAAGATCTCCTAAGGGACATGAGGCCATTTAGGTAATTATGGATAGGATGACAAAAACATCACATTTTATTTCGGTTAAGATGAATTACTCACTTGATCAATTAGCATAGATATATATTGATGAGATTGTGAGTCTTCATGGAGTTCCGGTATCAATTGTATCTGATCGAGAACTAAGATTCACTTCAAAGTTTTGGGAAAGCCTACATAAAGCTTTGGGTACTAATCTTAGCTTTAGTACAACCTTCCACCCGCAAACAAACGGACTATCAAAAAGGACTATTCAGACTTTGGAAGTTATGTTAAGGGCTTGTGTATTGGATTTCAAAGGAAGTTAGGAAAAATACTTGTCTTTAGTGAACCTATAACAATATCTACCAATCTAGTATTAAGATTGCTCCCTATGAGGCTTTGTGTGGTAGAAAATGTAGATCCCCATTGTGTTGGGAAGAGGTTGGTGAGAGACAATTGTTAGGACCAAAAATCATTTAGATGTCTTCTGAGAAAATTGATTTGATTCGTAAAAGATTGCAAACAGCACAAAGTCAACAAAAGAGTTATTATGACAACTCGAGAAGGAAAGTAGAATTTGAATTTGGGGATATGGTATTCTTGAAAGTTAGGAAAATAGAAGTTGAAGTTGGGGATATGGTATTCTTGAAAGTCATTCCGTTGAAGGGTGTGATGAGATTTGGGAAGAAGGGGAAGTTAAGTCCTTGATTTGTTGGTCCATTTGAGATCTTAAAACGCATTGGTAAAGTTGCCTATGAGTTGGCCTTACCACTTACACTGGCAGGAGTGCATAATGTGTTTCATGTTTCCATGCTAAGGAAGTATATCCCGAACCCTGCACATGTTTTAAACTATGAGCAACTCAAGATTAAAAACAACTTGACTTATAAGAAAGTTCCAATTCAAATTCTTGACCACAAGGATCAAGTGCTACGCACCAAGACCATATCATTGATTAAGGTCCTTAGGAAGAATCACACAACGAAGTAGGCATCATGGGGGCAAGAAGATGAGATGAAATCAAATTATCCGAAGTTGTTTTCTAACGAAGGTATGTATAATTTCAAGGATGAAATTTTTTTAGGGGGGAAGGATGTAACACCCCATAAATTTTTTACTAATTTCTTTCTTATACATAAATTAAAAAGGAGGCCCACAATTAAATGGATTTCATTGATTTGGGATTAAGATATTTAAATTAAATAATTATTATGATATAAGAGGCCCAAGTGAGATGGTATAAGTAAATATATAGACCTTGATAAGTTTTTTTTAAATAAATAAATAAATAAATAAATAAAAAACCTAGCATTTTACCTCTTACGTTATACGTATATAAATATAAGAGGTTTCTTTTTGTTTTATTCGAAACACAGAATTGAGCTTTTTCTTTTCTTCTCTACGGCTATGAGTGAAAATTGCAGGTATGGTTTGTCTTGCTGTAATCTTTAGAAAGTTGGAATTATTCTATGGCTAGCAATTGTCCCCACGCTTATAGGAGGACATGGGTCTGTGCATCTGTAATTTTGGTACCTAGTAAAATAATTGGCATTGGGTTTCATGAATCTAAACCTATCACTATATTGATGGGAAAGCTGACCTATGATTGCTACACTATTAAAATAGGCATTGTACATATAGCCATATGGTCCTCCATAGGCTTTAGGATTGATTAGACAAAAATATAATAAGTGGCTTCTACTATTTGATTAATAGATATGAATATTAGGTTGAACAAATATGAATACATCATGTGGCTTCTAAGGAATAGTAGATTATATGATGACTAGACATATAATGAAATACTAAAGTTTTATAGAGTTGCAATACGATCGTGCCAATTAATAGACAGTAAAAATATGTGAAATAGAACAATTAGATCAAAGTTGAAAGTGAATTGGAGAGTTAAGTAAATAAATGGAAAATTTTGGAAATATTAGTGTTGTCCAAGATTATATTGTTCAAGTATGAAAACAGATTTTAGAGGGAAATTCATGTATTGATGGACCTATTTTTGGTTTTCCTAGGTTCTAATTCTACCAATTCATTGTGATTCAAGGGTGGTTGACTTCATTTTTTTGCAAATAAGAGGTAAGTGGTATTTACTAATTTTGAGATTTTCCCAAAATAGTTTTGACTATCCAATTATTCTTAAAACAAAGAAATATGTTGATATTCTATAAATATATTGATATCCTATAAATGTTTGATGTACACATTGTATGAAAACGTTGACTATTTGTTATATGAAAAACTTGTGGGACAACCTAAACTTATTTAAACTTGTATGTGTGGATAAATCTTTGTATTTTTGAGTATTATGAGTGGATTATTTGTTGTGAGCATCTTGAATTTGTTTTAAATCCTATGGCAAGTCGTAATTAAAAACTCAGTGTTGTATTTAGTCCTTAGCAAGGGACAATCATGTTGTAGCTAATCCTTAATAAGGGATGATCCCAGAGAAGGGGACAGGGCACATTTGGTACCTCCTTAGCAAGGGAGTATACCATTGAGAATCCATAAAGGGAGCTCCTTAGCAAGGGATTGCACTTTTAGGTTCCAAAGGAGCCACCCTTAAGAAAATGAATGAAAATGGGGTTCCAATCCTAAAAAGGGATAGCACAACCCTATCAATGGGGCATAAAACGTTAACAACGAGAAAAGTCTAGGAATTTGTTTATATGATAGTGTTTGTATATCATGATAGCTCACAATATAATGATATTTTATTTGAAATAATTGATGTTAAGAAAATAGATGGCTTGCAAGTTATAACTCTATTATATGAATTATTCTTTTAAAATGTTTGTTCTCACACCCCAATGTTAGTGAATTCCACTTATTAAGTTATCTCACCCCCCCCCCCCCTCTCTTATTCCCCCTTATTGATACATTAGAGGGATCATTGGAGTTAGGATACTTAGAAGACAATAGTTACAAATTATTTTGTGGAATTGAGGATTTTATTATTATTTTTATGGTATTAAATAGTGTAATGGAGAATTATTTTGAGGATATTTTATCTTTGGTGGGATTAAAGCTCTGATAATTGTGATGAGATTTTAGATTGCTAGTTACAATTGTTAAATATTTTTATGGATTATCTAGATTGAATAGACTTTTATTATTTATGATTTTGGGGCGTTACATTTGAACTTCAAAACATGTTTGTTAATTACTTGCCTTTCTTTTTTTTCTTTTTTTTTGTAATATTCACATGACTTATGCTATTAAGTTGTTTGGTTTTAGTTGTTTGATGTTTGGGATTCACAATTAAAAGCTTGTTTATTTATTTATTTACTTAGCAACGCTGATTATTTTTAAGACCAAGAAATATCTAACAGATAATTAAATGGTAAATATGAATTTTATTTGATTGATAAATTATGGAAAACATAGCTTCAATATTTGATTTTTAAAAAAAAATACGAATATTTCAAAAATAATTATTTTGTGTGTTCTTTTATTGATTGGTCAAAAAAATTTATTTAGAATGATGGCACAATTATTATAAATTTTGTGCGTTTATTTATTTATTTTATTGATTGGTAAAAAGATGACACAACTATTATAAATTTTACTACATAGCTAATGTATCAAACTTTAAAACACAACAAAAAAGTAATTAATGAATTTATTTATTACATTTTTAATGGGCACTAATTACATGTATTGCTACATCAATTTGTAAATATTTTCTAGCGAAATTGGAAATAAATTTGGTTTATTTATTTATTATGCTATTGATGTGACATTAATCATGTTCAATTCTATTACTTTAGTTTGTAAGCTTTTGATAAAATTAGTATTGGTATTAACATTTTGTTGTTCGTACTTGGTATTTTGTTAATACTAATTAAATAATATTTAATTAGTATTTGTGAGAGGAACACTTATTTAATTTCTGAGAGGAACACCCATACTATTTAATTAGTATGGGTAACACTTATTTGTGAGAGGAACGTTGTACATATTCTCTCTCTCTAAAATGAGAGCTTCTCTCTCTAAATGAGAGTTACACTCCAACCCAAAAACAGTCTAACCCATACACTTTTTCTATCCTTTCTACTCTGCCTCCATTTTGCTCTTTCCTTCAGATGTCGTCTCACTTCGTTCCAACCACCAGCTTTTATTTCTTGTTTCTTCTTTTAAGTCTTAGTCTTCTCCCCTTTGAACCTTTCTTCAACTAAAGAAAAGTTTGCACTTTTACATCTCTTCTCCCCTCTTTACTCTATTTAACTTTCTCTTTTTCTTCTTTTTGTTTTCTCATCTTTGTGTCTTGCTAGTCTCTGGTTTTACTTTTACTGTTGTTCATTCATTTTGTCAGTTTCTTCCTATAGGTGATCCTTTTGTCAATAGAGACTTGGCCTAGACTGAGAGTAGTGGGTCAAATGTTAGCGTTGACCCTTTTGCTGATGAATCTGACTCGTCTTCACAAAGTAGTGATGATCTAGAAGCTCCATTTGCGAGGCATGGTCCATTGCTAGAAGCTGATCTTGATTCCATCCAAAGGCAATGCCTTTTTTGGACTCAATGTGCATTGGGGTTTGTCTTGGACTACAGGAAATTCTCTGTAGTGTATCTCCATCATTTAGTTCATTCTGCTTGGAGGCTCAGAGGAGCAGTGACTATAGTAGGGAGGGATTCCTTCTTTTATGTGATTCACTTTAAGAGTCTGGAGGATTTTATGTATATGTGCTTGGCAGGTCCTTGTTTTAAGCATTGCTGGTATTGGAAAAATTAAGGCTAAATTTGGTAATGAATAAATTGCATTTAAATTTTGTGTCAATCTAGGTTCAACTCCATGGATTGCCATTAGAATATCATTATCTTGAGTTAGCAGAAAGAATAGGTCAAATGATTGGGTCTTTTGAAAAAATTGATTGGAAGGATAGATTGCCTAGGAACATTAGATTTATAAGGATAAAAGTGAGATTGAATCCATGGATGCTTGTTGTCTTGGGGTTCATACTCCGTTTGGATAATGGTACTCGGACATGAATTTACTGTAGATATGAGAGAGTGCACAAACTCTATACTAAATGTGGGCTCATCGAACGTACTAAAAGCCAGTGTAGTGAGAGTATGGATGAGGTGGAACGTATGCTCATTTGTCAGAGGCATAGGATTCAAAGGTTATATCAGGTGCCTTTTGCTTTTGATTCAATAGAACCCCAGTTCCATAATGAATTGAGAGCATATTTTAACAAAAGAAGGCGTTGGACTATAAGAGCAAGGTATGGGAATAGGGACACTGAGAACTACTCACAGGATCATCCTTCACCTGTCACTGTTAACCCTGAACCAATTCAGGCCCCTGTTCCTACTCCAAACCAAAGCACCTCTACCTCTACTACACCACAAAGTTCACATTTACATCAAGCCTTTGAACATGCATCACTCCATTCAGCCATCTTATCTCTGTCTATCAACAAAGGTACTATACCACCCACCCCTGCCAACTCTCCAAATTCAACTCCTGAAGCCCTATGCATCCTAAATTTGAGCCAAACCTTATATGCAACACCTCTTATAGACCTAAATCTGATACCTAATCCACACACCAACATGCATGCAGACTAGGGAGTTCAAAACAACAATTCAATGCATTGGATGTAGGTCAATAAAGTAGGTCCATTTATGACGAATAGGGAATTAAGAGAGGTCACAGAGTCTTCCTCAACAATAGAGAGCGATTATGAGACTGTTGTGATGTTTAACTTAGATAGACTTAATGATGATTGTCCTATGTGGCTACATGGGACTGCATAGGAGCGAGGTCAAATCCCAAATTTATTGATGGACTTATTGACACTTTGGTTAATAGAGAGGATAGAGATAGATTGCAAGCTGAAGCTGGCAATATGAGAAATTGGCCTTCTATTAGTCATGTCAATGGCTTGGCCCAATACCAAAGTCCAATCTAGAACATGAATGGTCTACAAGTTGAAGCCAATCCAGCCCAATCAGTCAGTCTTGATACAAGGTTAGAAGCTATTAGGAATTTAGCTGTCTCTAACACATATTCAAGCCATTCTTCTCCTACATCAGCTAGGTCTGATCCTGGCTTCCTGGGCTGCTTCCAACGTGATCAGGGCCTGGGAATCAAGTGTGGTCCTTTACGGAAGAGAATTGGCACTGAACTTGGCAGGATTGGGAGGAACATTAGATAGAAGCTGATTTGTGGATTTTTCACCAAGAAAGGTAACAATTACTTCCATCTTAATAATTAGAACTGTTCATATCATTCCTGTCACTATAAAAATGCTGAGGTAATCTTGTGTAATCCAAAGGGTTGTTGGGAAGTTGACCCTAATCAGCTTCCCTAACAACAATGAGGATCATGAGTTGGAACTGTAAAGGTTTGGCCAAACCCTTTACAGATTTACAATGCAAGAAAAAAACCCTTGATTTAAAACCTGATTATTTTTTTTTCCTCATGGAAACTCGCTTAGTTAGTAGTAAAGGGCAGAAAGTGTGGGAAAAATGTGGATTCTCTAAGGGGTGGAAGGTTCCTAAGTTGGGTTTTAGTGGTGGACTTATATTAGCTTGGTTTCCCAGACAAGGCCTTCAGGTTGTTTTTTATTCACAAAATCTCATACACATTAACTTGCTAGATAATAGAAGCCCTCCTCTCTCGCTCACTTTTGTCTATGGGTATCCTAATTGTGCTAAGAGAGGGGTGGTATGGCAATAATTAAAATCATTAAGGCAATGGGCACATCCTAGTTGGCTTTGTATAAGGGATTTCAACCAAATTCTTTCCAAAGAAGAAAAATTTTCATTTAAAAATGGGACCATTATTGGAGCAGAGAACTTTTAGCAGGTTATTAGGGACACGCAGTTGTGTGATTTGAGTGCCTCGAACAAGAGATTTACATGGATGAACAAGAGGGAGGAAGAAGACTTTATCATGGAAAGATTGGATAGAGCTTTTGGGAGTGTGGAATGGGTAAATTGGTACCCTTTCTACTCTCTTAAGAATCTTCCAATAATCAGATCTGATCATGGTCCAATCCTTCTGGACCTTGAAGTTCAAACTCATTTTAGGAAACATCTCTTTAGATTTGAAATAATGTGGTTAACTCATGCTGGTTGTAAAGAGATGGTGCATCATGCTTGGGAATTACAATATACAGGGTGTAGAGTTGCTCAATTGAGGAATAAATTCATCAATGTTAAACAAAAGGCTCTGGAATGGAATAAAAAACTTTTGAAAAAGTGGAAATTGAAATCAATATGAAACAAAGTCAATTACAATAACTCCAAGACTCCATTGTGACTAGTGAAGATGTCAGAAGGGAGAGAGTCTACAGAGAGGAACTTGAGGAACTTTTGAATAGAGAGGAGTTGATGTAGGCTCAAAAAGCTAGAACAAACTGGATCCTACATGGGGATAGAAATACAAAATACTTTCAAACTGTGGTTAGACAAAGAAGGTCCAATAATAGAATAATTCAAATCAAGAATGAGAATGGGCACTTAACTGATAATCCTGAGGAAATTGAATAGATTTTTCTTGATTTCTTCAAGAGAAGTTATAGTAGCGATACTAATTTAACTATGAAAAGTATAATTCAGGAAATACAAGGGCATCCTATCCCCACTCTCACAGATCGGCAGGTTCATTCACTCAACAAGGGTATATCCAATAAAGAGATTGAAGAGGTAGTCTTCCAAATGGGACCTTACAAAGCTCCAGGGCCTAATGGCATTCTTGTATTTTTCTTTCAAAATTTCTAGGACAATGTCAAGACAGATGTGTGCAATGCTGGTAAGCCTTTTTTCACTCTGGTTCTCTCCTTAAGGTTCTTAATCAAACTTTCATTACTCTCATCCCAAAAATTCCCAATCCCAAAAAGGTGTCCCATTTTAGGCCTATCAGTCTCTGCAATGTGTTTTACAAAATTATCTCAAAAGTTCTTGTCAATAAACTGAAGCCTATTATGGATAGTATTATTACTCCTTATCAAAATGTCTTCATAAAGGGTAGGAATATCATTGACAATATACTTTTGGCACATGAAATTATTGATGTGATTAGGAAAAAGAGTGGGAAGAGAGATAGCTTTGGGGTATTGAAGATTGACATGTCAAAAGCCTATGATAGGATTAACTTGAATTTTTGAAAGACAATCCTCACTATTATGAATTTTGACCCCAAATGGCTTAAGTGGATCATAGAGTGTGTGTCAACAATTGAATATACCTTGTTGATAAATGGAAGTGTGACCAAGTCCTTCAAGCCATCCCAAGGTTTAAGACAAGGAGACCCTTTGTCTCCTTATCTTTTTCTCACGTGTGCAAATATTTTATCAATTTCCTTAACCCTAGCAGAGGACCTTAAGAAAATCAAAGGCATCAAAGTTGGCAGAAATGGCCTTTCTTTCTCCCACTTACTGTTTTCTTATAACTCTTTGTTGTTTTTTAGGAAAGATAAAAATTTTGTTCAAAATCTCCAACTCATCCTAGAGTGGTATTGCTCCATCTCGGGTCAATCTATAAACCTATCTAAATATGATTTGTTTTGTTCACCAAACATGCCTTTGGAGGAGTAGGTAGGACTTGCAAACACTCTTAAGGTCAATCTAGGCCAACAACCTAGCAAGTATCTTGGTGTCCAATTCAAGTTGAGAGGTAACAGGGTTGCTAATTTCGAATTTTTTATTGACAAACTACAAGTAAAACTTCAAGGTTGGAAAATGAAACTTTTATCCCAAGCTGGTAGAACAACCTTAATAGTTTTTGTTCTTCAATTCCTACCTTTATATTCCTTTTCATGCTTTAAAGTTCCAGATTCTGTTTGTAGTAAAATAGACTCTATTATCCGTGCCTTCTGGTGGGGTCATAATCATGGGGAAAAGAAGCTGCACCTTATAAATTGGGATAAGATTAGTCAACCTAAGAAACTAGGTGGTTTTGGAATTAAGAAATTCAAATACATGAATCAGGCTATGCTTAACAAACAATATTGGAGGATTTGTCAGAACCCCCAATCCCTCTTAGCTAAAACTGTTAAGGTTAGGCATTTTCCTGCTTGTTCTATTCAGGAGTATAGGGCAAAACCCCATCACTCATGGGTTTGGAGGAATATCATCAAACAAGAACATCCTTTCTTGAGGGAAGGAAAGTGGAGAGTTAGGAATGGGTATAATATCCCTCTAAACCACAAAGATTGGATTTCCTATTCGAATCCGAATCTACCCCAACCTCATCTCCCTACAGGTACTGTGGGGGATTTGATAGATCATAGTACTAGGAATTGGGAGGCAGATTTGGTTAGACGTCTTTACCCCTTTCCTCAGGCTTCAACAATCCTTCAAATCCCTATCTCCAAGACAATTCTATGCAGGATAAACTTTTTGGGAAATTCTCAAAGATTGGGGAGTATCAAGTGCACAAAGCCTATGACCTCTTAATTAGGGATGATGCATGTCAATCTAGGCATTTTCAAGCACACTCGGGCTAGTGGAGATCCTTTTGGAAAATAAAGGTCCCCTTGAAGAGCAGTAACTTCATTTGGAAACTTCTGAACAACTGTCTACCAACCCTTCTTAATCAACATGCTAGGGGTATCTCCACAAAAAGACTGTGCCCAATATGTAATGAGGAGGAAGAAAGCCATACTCACCTCTTCCTTCTCTGTCCATTCACAAGAGCTGTTTGGCATGGTTCTACTCTTGCCATTCATACTTTCGATTTCTCCAATTTTTCTGTTCAACATTGGCTGAAACAACTCATCTCAAGGCATGATTTGAGGGACCCAGATTCTATGTGTTATTTGCAGGATGTCTTTATCACTCTTTGGACTGTCTGGACCTATCAGAATAAAGTGGTTCATCAAGGAATTATTCCAAATCCAATGGAAGTTATCCTAATTGCTCAAACCTTCTCTTGCAGGCACAAGGACACCCTTTCAAACTATGATACCCCGAGAAGCAGAAATGACAGAAACACCAGCACAGGAAATTAGTCCGCAGCAGGGGACTGGCATTTAATCATCAAACTTGCAGGAGCTAGGAGCAGGACACAATGTAGATATGGTACTGTGTCTGAAGCACTAACGTTACAGGGAGATAAGGTGTTTTTTGGAGTAGCAAGTAGCACTGCTAGAACATCCATTGGAGCACTGTTAGAGGCTGTGATTGAAGCTAGATTGGTAGCCAAAGATCAAGGTTTTCAGCATGTTTTGTTTCTCAGTGACAACAAGGGTCTTACACAGATCATTAAGAAGGAAAGTGCCTCTGACTGGCTGGACAGTACTAGACTAGCCGATTTTTGTTTCTTGAATCAGAATGGCCTTCACTGTTTTTTTGGGTACCTCATGTGATTGTAAAGGACCTATTGCTGTTGTTTCCCAGTTGGCTCTACACTTTTGTAATTGCACCTTTGTCATATATTTTCCCCCTTGAATGGTATGGAAAAACATTGTACATAATAACAATTGAAAAGAATTATGCTCTTTCTTTGATGTTTTCGATAATTCAATAAAAATATATATAAAACATGTTGTCGGCAGGTTATCATTAATTGGATTGGATTGTAACCAAACCCCAAGATCAATGCGATATATAAACAATATAAGAAAAAGATTAAGGGAAGGTTTGCTAACTCAATTTATCAAATGCTGCATTTGATGAACTGCATGTATGAGCGGTGTGCTAGCTGCCAATTGCATGCATTTGTTAAGAAAATAATGCTAGATATTTTTTTAGGGGGTAATGTGTATGTATATGTAATAATGGTAAAATAAGATAATATTTAGAGGCGACAAGGAGCTATGTAAGAGAGAGAGATCCAGGTATCCAATGCAAAACATTTGGTTGTACAATAAATTGTGGTGTCCTATTGATCACCGCAATTCCCAGTAATGGTTTTTTGCATTTATATGATAAATTATATTTTTTTCATGATGCAAAGACAAGCATGGATACCCAAACTTTTACTAGAAGTATCTCATCGAAAAGGGTCATGTCCAATGATGGTAACTACCTTAATTTGTAGCTAACCTTTTTTTTTTTGGCTCATGTATCAAAGTAATTTGATATGTTCATCCAAATTCTAGATCCGGTAAGTGAAAACACCATCTCGGATCTTTTGACATAGAAAATCAGCAACCATACTCTCTTATTCTTTTGCTTTAATTTCATAAGGTATACTCTATTTTCCTGTGGACTAGCTTTTGCGTACAATTCAGTTTCTAATCTTATATGTATGCTAAAGTCGTATGCAATATAGCGAAGTTGACACTTTCCCACCCGCCAAAAGACGAGCATGTTCAAAGGTTAATTGTCACTTTTGTTCTGTTCAATGTAACAACAAAAGGTTGGTCGTCATATACTAATGTTTTAAAACCCGTTTGAGTTGTTGAACCTTTCGTTTTTTTTTTTTTTTTCTTTTAACAATTTGTCACCGATTGAAAGGAAATATGCAATCGTTCAATTTTATATATAAAAACCAAATATCAAAGAATCTTCATCAATTAAAAAAAAAAAATATATATATATATATATATTTATACTGATATTAAAGGGGTATTTGGTTAGTGTTTTTAAACAATTATTTTTAGTTTTTAAACAACATTTCATGCATTTCAACGCACTTTTTCACCCATACATATTTTCACAAATATTTTCAGACACCAATTTTCAGTTTTTAAATACATCTATCAAACGGATCCTAAAAGTTTATAAATCTAACTTCATAACAAAGCATTATTAGTATTGTTGGGCTTAGGCCCATTATTTTGTTTCTTACATTCATGTGGCGGTGGCCCAAACCCACATATATTTTTGAAGTATTTGGAGCAGTATGGTTTTGAGGGCAAAAGAGGGTAGTCTCTAAACTCATCCATGGTCCAGAAAGAAGTTTGAAAAGTGGGCTTGAACACTTGCAACACCCATGAGTGAGCTCACATCAAACCAAATCATCTCAACCCTCCATAAAACCCCACTACTCAAGGCTGCCCCCCTTTCAAAAATCCATAACCAAAAGCCATTATCGCCATTGAAAGATGGATCTAGATGTCCTCTTGAGCTTTTATAAAGGCATGATCAAGTGAAAGTACTAACCAAGCTTCTACCCATGCCACTCCACCTAACCATATATATTCACTCACTTGGAGTCAGTACCTTATTTTATATAAAAATCATGACACCAGAGGCACAATGCTTGCAAAAGGAGGGAACTGTCAATACGAATATGTTGTCCCACGGTGAACTCGAACCACAAGATGCATCACATCCTCAGTAGCACAAAGTTGAGCAAGATATGGTGGACTCTTAAATCACCTGTACGAAATGCTTTAAATCATGTAATAGACTCAAATCCAAGCTTGCCAAAGTCGTTCAACAAATGAAGGAAACTAGGCACTCACATGAGAAACTATTAAAAAAGAGAAATGTGTAATTCACCACAAGAACCATCACGAGAGAGCGTCCAACGAAGGTACCTAATTGGACAAGCTAATTCACAATTAATCACATTCTCAGACATGGCTACGTTGATTGGAAAGGAACATGAGAAGCTCCATATGGAACCCCGACACTTTGTTCGTAAACTTTTTTATCAGCCAATTGAACTATTGAATAAACCATATCCAAAAAGTACCAAATGCCTGGGGCGGCAGTTTTTTTATGCTCAGGGAGTTGAATTGAACCTCCTGACTTGAAATTTTTTAATAATAATAATAATAATTTTTTATTAGTATAATTTGCCATTGAAAATATGTTTGCATGCACTGGCTTAAATCTTGCACACTCCAACCACATATCATTCAGCTCAAAACCAAACAACACAAAGATTAGCCCATCCTAAAATTAACCGAACAACAACAAAGATCATAGGTCTCTCTATGAGTAAAAAGAGAGTGTTTGTGAGTAGTGGGTATTTTTCTTTATTATAAATTTATATTATATGTGTGTGAGTGTGTGCATTATTTTTTATTTATTATAATGTTATTTTTGTGAATTGTGATGTATGTTATTGTTAATGTGTGTTGTATATACCATAAATATAATATAACTTTTATAATTTAATAATTATAAAATACTTTTTTTTTTTTGAGAACGTAATTAGAAAATACTTAGTGATTCAAGAAAAAAATAGTAAAAATAGTAATTGTTCAAGTATTTGATTAGTAAAGTAGACACTTATTTTATTATTTATGTATGGATGAGTGTGGTTGTGTGGACCAATTAAATACAATGCCAATGAGTTGAGTTTTGTCATTTAGTTTAAAATATTTTTATAAAAATAATGACAAATAGATAATGACAACATCATAAAAATAAAAATGTTATACAAACTTAACAAAATAAAATGGTCACACTTACCCACGTCGACAATAAATAATGACAACCAATAATAAACTATATTGTAATGATTTTAAAATAAGAAAACTAGTAGAAGAAAATTGTAAAACTTTTTTTTTTTTTGGTCGATAACTCAATATATTCAGGTTATATATATATATATATTAAATTTTGTTAAATTTAAGTTTTTTAATAACCTTCTTGGACAAAATTCCTAGAGCTATCACTGTCAAATGTCTATGTTAATGTTATACAAGAATAGAAGGGAAAAATGTTGTAGAGCATGCTAGCAAGTGATCTTGGACACAACGGAACCATTCAACAAGGTGGCACTTCATGTTAATAGGTCATGTTCGTATTATGTCAAGGCAAGGGTTAACTATATGAGTCAACCCTAACCTAATTCATTTAGTAAAAAAAAAAAAAACACTTGTTCTTATCGCAGATCTTGCATTTAAAAAAATTAGCACCAATAAACTACTTTACTTAATCTCATAGAAGGCTCGAAATAGAAGAACTCTTACCATTTATTCTCTCTAGATCGTGCAATGTTCCAAAATTCAGGCTCTTTTATTCTCTACTATTATTGTTTTTTATATGATTTTGGTTTATGAACTTATAAAATTTGATTAATCAACATTTTACTGTTAAAAATTATATATTATTTTTACAAGGAAATGGGCTATTTATATTTTTAATAATTACAAATAATAAATTTATGCTTACTAATTTATTTTTTACAAACTTACACATGTATATATCATATATTTTTGGGTAAAGCTTTAGCTACATTTTATTATGTGTTTCATTATGTCTCAAGTTTTATAATTAAATTCAAACATATGGTTGTGCTAGCCAATGAACCACACAATTTTTTTTTTTTAAAAAAACAACTAAATTCAATGCAGTTATTTATTTACATCTAATTAGGAGTTTAGGACAACTAATGTAGTACATTGTACACTTAAAGATATAAACCTAAGTTTACCCTATATTTACATATAATGGTTGTATAAGAGATCTGGGGTTCAATCCCCGCCTACACCAAAAACTGATTGGTGTTTTGGTGTAATGATAAAAAACTATCATCAAGAGCAGATGTCATTAGTTGAAACTTTCTTTAAAAAATAATAAATAAAAATAAAAATAAAAACTCATGAATTTGTGCTTAAATACATTATTCTAAAGTTTAGCTTGAACTTAACTTATTTCCTAAATAAACAAACAAAAAAATTTTCCTTAAATGGAAGTCAAACTCTTCAAAATCAACCCAATTTATTATACAAAGGAATATGTTTCACTTATATTTATCACACAGTTAATATAAGAGCACCAATATCAGGCATGTTAAATGCATGTTTCATTTTCATACGCTAAAAAATGAGGGGGGAAAAAAAGCCCCTTTTATTCTATTTCACTATTTTTCCCTCTATTCTCTATTTCTCTCTCTTTGATCACTCCCTTCCTCTCTCATTGCCGCTAAACTCATATGCCACCGTCTAGTTCTCTCTCTTTAACGGTCACCATCTTCCTCTCCTTTTCCTTTTGGAGCACTAGTAGTGGGGGGTGTAAACACCCCCCAATTGCTATTTTACAACCTAAGCCACTCAAAATTCACTCTATCCGAGTTTGTAAACTTAAAAAAATTTGCAACCTATGATACTATTCATAGGTTGTAAAAAAATATATACTATTTTAATATATTGTTGTGTGTGAAGAGAAAAACTAAATAGAGGAAAAAGAGAGAGAATAATATTTTTTTATTATTTTATTAGGTAGTTTATTTGTCTGTATATATTAAGAGGATTCAAAAAATTAGTTATTGCTTTTTTCCTGTCAAAAATACCCCTAAATTAATTAACTAACTTCTTAAAAATGGAGTTAAAATAGTAAATTGGTAAAAAAAAGTTAGTTATTACTTTTTTTACTATCAAAAATACCGCTACCTAAAACTTAAAAATGGGGTTAAAATAGTAAATTGACAAAAATAATAAATTCCTACTTCTACATTAAAATGTATTCCTACTTCTAATAAACTCTTACTTTTATTTAGATTTAAATTCCTACTTCTACTCATTAACTCCCTACAAAATAGGATTACTCTTCTGTTAGTTTTAAAACTCCTCCAATCTACAAAACTCACCTCGCGTATTCTTTTTTTTTTTTTTACTTCATCAAGATGTATTTGTTTCTTCTATCCCCCTTTTTTCTCATTTTTTTTTTTTTTAATTTCATTAATCTAATCTAACGTTTTTATTTTCCCAAATCTCTTCTTCTTTATTAAAAAAAAAAAAAAAAAAGACTCCTACTATAAAACCAGTACCATAACTTCTATCCATCCTTATCATCCCAACATCTCTACTACAAAACAATTACTACATTCTCCAAAAAAACAAAAAAAACAAAAACAAAAACAAAAACAAAAAAAAAAAAAAAAAAAAAAAAAAAAAAAGAAGAAGAAGAAGAAGAAGAAGAAGAAGAAAAAGAAGCAGCAGTTACTGCTATGTAATTTCTCATGCTTTTATTTTTGTTTTACTTTGTCACTCATGATCTCCTTATTATCACTAACCTTCAAGTTTGTTAATCAGTTTTATATTTATCTGTGATGCCCCCAATTTGATTGATTATGTGATATGTGTGAGTGTGTGATGAGTCCCACATTTGGTATTTATTGGGTAGATTTGGGCTTTATTAACAACTGCAAGGAGCTTCAATTGTGACTAGTTCTTTTGAGGTATCGCGTAGATGTGGCTAGCGCTTTTCCTTGGATCGTTACATATGGAATCAGAGTCGGCCCGGTAATCCCATGTGGGCTCAGAGACACTACCCCACAAAGTGGGCCCTAACGAGGACGTTAGGGATTTAAGTGAGGGAGATTTTGATGCCCCTAATTTAATTGATTGTATGATATGTGTGGGTGTGTGATGAGTCCCACATTGGGTATTTACTGGGTAGATCTGGGCTTTATTAACAACTGTAAGGAGTCTCAATTGTGACTAGTCCTTTTGAGGTATAGCGCAGATGTGGCTAGTGCTTTTCCTTGGGTCGTTACATTATCTTATATTTGTGAAGGTCAAGTTTCATTCTCATCAATCTCATGTTTCTTTTTCTCGGGGTCTGAAATTGAGATTGGCAAATGCAATCAAGACTCAAACCATTCATTGAGCAAACAGGTATCTTTCAAAATTCTTGGTAGTATTGATTTATGCATTTGTGAGAGAAATAATTTCTTCATCACACCCTTAGGGTTTTTTTTTTTTTTTTTTGGTGATTGGAAAAAGTAGAAATCTCAAATTATAATAAATGCAAATTATTAATCTTTACCTAAAAAATAAAAGAGCCTCTGAGCATGCGTGTAAGCGTGTGCACAGAGGCTAGGAGCTAATGAAACTAAATAAGCAAACCATCGAAAAGATACAATTGTTTAGTGTTTTAAAGTGAACATGTCAGTAATTTATGTAGCCACGTAGTGCAATAAGCAGTGGTCAACAAAAAGTCAAACATTTCAGCTATTAGTTATTATATAGATATATAAATATAAATAACTACATCCTTATTGAATTTAATCTAATTTGTATTAAAAAAAAAGGGTAATGTTAACCTTTAATTATTAATATATCATTATAGAGATATTAGGTATGATGTAAAAAAATATTAAATAAATTGATTTTAAAACAAAAATTGTAGTGTGAAAAGATTAAAGAATAAGTCCAAAAATGAATCGAACCAAAGAACCTAGAAATTTAGAACCACTCACTATTTTTGGTTCCATTTGCAATCATATTTTTAAAACCATAATGGATTCCTATAATATTTTTTTATATATATAATAATATGATAGTTACAACAAAAAAGAAGGGGATTCGAACCTTGCACATTTTTGTTATACACACAACAAAAAATAATCAATAGTTTTGTAACTCAACTTTCCCATAATCATGGTGGCTCTAGGAACAATTCAGGGGGTTCAAATGAACTCCCTGAGCTGGCCCAAAAAAAAAAAATTATATATAATTTTTTTTAATTTATTTTTTGGCCCTCATAAAATAAATTTTTGAACCCCCTAGACCTAAATTTTTTTAAAGCCTAGCTAAAATGAACTTGATTATGATTATCTTGACAATATCTTGGTCTTTAAATAAATAAACCTCAATATCAAACCAATTTCACCTAAAATATGGGGAAGAGTAAGCCTAACAACAAAAGTATAAATTTATTCTTCTTAATTATTTTAAAAAAAAATCATTTAGATCTTAAAAAATTTGAAATAATAATACATAAAAATTTATTGTATTTAGATCTTGCTTAGAGTTTACTTAACAAAAATTATTCATATGTTTATTGTATTTAAAAACAATAGATGATTTTCAAGATTTAATCTTAGCAACAATAATTAGTATCCTCACCATATTAATAAACTATTATAAAAAAAAATCATATTAATAAACAATATGCATTAAGCTTATAGTTTATCTTATATGAGAAATACTATGTTTATAATATTTTCACAGTAAATTTTAAATAACAGATTGTTACTGTTGTTACTGATGGAAAAAAAAAAGTAATTTTGTTAGTGAGTTTAAGGGCTCGTTTGGTAAAAGATTTCTAGTAATATTGTTTAAGTTTTGTGAAAATACGTATGGGTGAAAAAGTGTTGTGTAAATACGTGTTGTGATGTTTAAGTAATGAAAATTGTTATTTAAACAACGTTACCAAACAGACCCTAAATTAAAACTAATAACAACTAATCACCTAAAATTATTAGAAAAGTGTTATGAAAATTTTGTAAATATAGCACTTTGTAATAAAGAAATCACGTAAACTATAAGATTCATTTTTTTACCCAAAATGCATCTTCTTACTAACTCTCCTAAAAGTATATCTTGGAGTCGCCACTGCCCATAATCCATACAATTAATATGACTTTTATTTGATGTATAGATTATGAGAAAGTTAATTACAATGTTTGATTTTTTTTTTTTTATAAGAAAAAATATAAACAACTCTAGAGTCAATTACAATATATTATTAACCCTGTAGCTCAAACACTCTCTCCTAAACTTCCAAACACCTTGTTTGAATATATATATTAAGAGGATTCATAAAGTTAGTTACTACTTTTTTTTCTTTTTTGTTTTGTCAAAAGTATTCCTAAATTAATTAACTAACAACTTAAAAATTGGTTAAAATAAAAACTACTTAATAAAAATTGAAATCTAAAGTAAGTTGGTAAAATAGGTAAATTAGTTATTGGGGTGTAAAATTTATTATTATTATGATTATTTTCATCCCGCTAATGCTCTTACATTTTTGCGAGCACAACTCCCATTTTGAAAAAGCCCTGCCAAGCCCCGTCAGGCAGAAGTGAGGGTTTCTGGGCGCGTATTCATGGCGACCCTCGGCGAAAGCTCATCGGCTCCGCCAAAATCCACGGAAGACAGGCCTGTCATCGTTAGGGTTAAGCGCAAAACCTTTCAGTCTCCACTCGATGCTTTCTGTGAGTTTGAATTTTTCCTTTTCCATTTCTTACTCTCAAATTTTCTTGCTTTCAACTTCCATGAAATCCTTGCAATATATAAGTAGAAATGTATAATTGAAAACTTTACTTACTCTAAATAATGTTAGGGCTTGAAATCAATGAAAGGCCACTGAAGCGTCCGTTGTTGGATTTTGAGAATTTGTCGATTTCGGATTCAGCTGAGAAAGGTATTTTACTCATTTACCACTCGCATCTTGTTTCCGAATTTATTTCTATTTCTTGTTTGGGAGAATGGAAATTAGTATTTGCAAAATGCAATGCAATGTTATTGTCAAATTGAGTGCCTTTGAAGGGTTATAAGCAAAGCAAATTGTTCCTTCCATTTATATTCACTATAAAGCTTGAAGCAATGGTTAGGAGGAGAGTTTGCTAAGACTCATCAAATTTATGTTTAACACTAAAAAAATGTATATTATTATATGGCTGAAAATTTGTTTCGAATTTTTTTGTTTTTTTTCCGCATTTGATTTGGGATTCAATTTGGATTTATGTTCTCCCGGATTTCACACATACTGTGTAACATTTGTGTTTTGTTTATAATTTTGGATTTGGGATTCAATTTAAAATTTTATGGTTTTCCAAATTTCATGCATATATGCAAGCATTGTCATATGGTTTAAGTATGGCTCTCTCTTTCTTCTGTATTTAGGGGAATTCAAGACTAAGAAGGTTCTGGTGCAGCATGTCGAGACATTAAGTAGCTCTGAGAAAACCATTGACATTGTCCAATCATTTGTGGTCAGTATGACAGTTTTTATGTTACTCCTTGGTTCTCTTCTTCTACTATTCTGTTCATTAATGTGCTTGGCAATGCCATGTTAGAGCATGAGCATGCTGCTTGAGTCGCATTCTTCCTTACATGGGAAGTTAGTTTCTTTTGTGACTTGTTATATGATTCTCATGGTGTCAATTTTTAAGAATGTGGATGACGGCGTTCTTATTAAGTGACTGTTTCTTTAGGAGTCCAGTTTTGCTGATGTATCCAAAGGTGAAAGAAAGGGCGAAGAACGAAGGCTCACTTTTAAAAAGGGAAATGTAATCTCTCTCTCTCTCTCTCTCTCTCTCTCTCACACACACACACACACACAGTGCAGCTATGTAGGGATGGTAATGAGTTGGGTTTAGTGAGTGTTCTAACCCAATCTGACCCAAATATAAAGGGTTCAGGATTTTTTAATTGGGTTTGGGTTCAAAATTTTAAACTTGTTACGGTTTGGGAAGGGTTTGCTTTTTACACCTTAGGTACCCAACCCTGACCTGCTTATGTATTAAATTACTAAAATACCCTAATTACTACTATTATTTACACAAAAACTCGAGTTTCTAAAACAAAATTAGGTGTGTGGTGTGCCTCTCTTTCTGTTTTAAATATTGTTAAATTTAGTGTAAAAGTTATCACTAATGATTACATGTATATAGTATTCTAGATTTTCAATTTTAGGTTAACTTGGCCTGATCCAAAACATGTTCAATCTGACTCATGGTTAGATAAACTGGTTGGTTTGGTTTTTTTAATTTAAATGGATGAGTTTGTGTTGGTAAGGTTTGGTATTTAAAATATTTAGAGGGTTTGGGTTTGGAAATATTTTTTAGTCCCAAACCAAACACGTCGCCATTCCTACACGTACATGCGCTGACATGCTCACTCACTCACACACATTGCATGTCTGTTCGGAAGCATAATTATCTCACTGTCTCAAATATGATTGAAGACATTACCTTTTCTTTTAGTTTAACATTTCTTTTCTTCTAATCTATTGTCAGCAGAAACAAGATCAGCTGTTGTCTAAAGCCCGACAAGAACAGGAGGTATTTTAGTAGCAGATTAAAGATTAAACACACACACACACACACACATGATATCTTTCTTTTTCTTTCATTTCACTAGGTGATTATTTGTTACATTTCATCATCAATCATTGTCATTTATTATTAGGTGATCATTTTGCAGTTCTTCTTACTGTCGAGTGTTGATTTACTCTTGGTTCTTTTTTTGGATATTCAGTATTGTTAGATGGATTTTTATGTTGCATTTACTATTGTTGTTTAAACCGTTTAAGTTTAACTGCTATGATGGTATCATTGTGAGCAGTGGCAGAGCCAGGAATTTAGGTCGGGGGCGGGGTGGAGGAGATTAAAAGACAAGATTGAAAGTAAAAAACTAATCTAAAAAAATTTAAACATGAATATTAAGAGTACGCAATATACCTGTGAATATTTAAACGTCTCAATGACTTGAATGCTTTTAAAAACTCAACAAAAACTCTAATAGCTTGTTTGGATGAAGGGGGAGTAGAGGGGAGTAGAGTATAGAGAGGGAGAGTAAGTTAAATTACGTTATTTAAATGTTTTTTAAGGGAGGAGGGGGAGGGATTTGAAGGGGTTTGTAGGGGTTCTAACTATTTCTAACCCCTCAGGTTGTTCCCAATAAATAGAAAAGTTTTTTTTGTCTTTTGTGTAGGGGGGCAAATAAGACATTTCAGTTCAATACATTATCATTATTAGTAAAAATTTTGAAAGTTCAGGGGAGGCACCTGCCCCCCCGCCCCTGATTGTGAGATCTATATTAATTTTGTTCCTTTCACAATTGGTGAGATTAAGAGACTTTTCTAGAGTTCATAAAATAGTGATAATACCTATTTCAATGATACTTTCCAATATATTTTTGTTCTAATGCATGCATTTGGACCATTTTCATATGTATTTTTAATTTCATTTGAAAAATATACAAAGATGTTTCACGTTCAATTGAGCAGCTTTGTTAAGTGCATACTGGGAAACAAAGGTCGGTCAATCATATTTTGGGTATAGTTAACAAAGAAACTAATAATGAATTATCATATGATCTTGTTCCCCCCTCCCCCCCCCCCCCCCCCCCCCCCCTTTTCCTTTTTTAAATAGTAACATATCGATAATATCTTACTTAGAAATAGAAAACATATTGATCATATCTTACATGTTAATAATTCTTTAGGCAGTAGGACATAAAATCCATCTTTGTATTTGTTGATATGCATAAAATAGCAGGCATCCTATTAGTATAAGTATATTCTGTTTCTCTTCTCAGGTACTTAATATTATGATGGAAACATTTAGCACAAATATTAGTACCCTGAAAATAAACCTAATTATTTATCACTAATATCATGGGATGATACCCAAACGATGAAAGGACTGAAGAATAGCAATCGTCCTGGCCACCTTGCCAGAGGTGGTTTGTTTCCTATATTTCTTGTTTGTGTTTTTATGGATGAATAATGGAAGGCTGTAACACTAACATAATTAACATGATGTTTTTCTTTTTCTTTTTTTCCTCTTACATTATGGAACTGTTATTCTCTACTCTTGAAACTTTTTATTAAATTACCTTTTAAGCGTAAGTTGTTGAGATCACAACTGTGTTTAGTTCTGTTCAAAGACTAGTCCAGTTTTATTTTGTCCAAACTATTGAAAGGTTGTTTATGACACAGGCAGAGTCTTCTTGTGCCACATGTTTTCATGGGACATTATTATAAAATAAAAAGTAATAGTAATAGTAATTATAAGCTAATGGGGCTGGGAATTGTAAGGATTGAGAAGTTGATATGAAATTTTACAACAGTTAGGGCTGCTAAGATATACAAAGCTTCTCTGGCTTAGCTTGGTGGGTGCTGGTTCGGATACTTTATAAAATAAATGGCAATCAGATGAATTTTATATTAGAGCTTGTAATTTTTTCTTAAGCCTAACTCGAGCAGAACATTACATGGTTCTGTACTATTTTAAAAATAATCTACACAGTTCATCTTTTTCTTATCTTGAATCGAAGTTTGTTTGAAATCAGTTTTGATATAAATAGCCAAGTTTGATTATGTTTGGATCTTATTGATTTTTAAAGCCCAACCTCAACATCCTACAACCCTTCTTAGCTTTAGTTTTTATCCAGAAAGTCTATTCTGCGTGCATGGGGATCTGTTATATGATTTCATTTTGTATAATCAATTATCAAATGTGTACTTTGTGAAACTTGTCTTTTTTATATTCCTTTTCCAACACAACTGTATTTCAAACTTTTCTCTTCCATTAGGTCTTAGCAAAAAATGCTCGTTTTGAACAAATATGGAGGAGCAGAAAAGGAAACCAAGAGGCAATGCATAATAAAGAACTAGATGAAATGTGTCGATTTTATGATGTTGTTCGTGTTGATATTGAAGAAAGATCTGAGGAGGTGAAACAGCAGGAGTAAGTTTTTTCTCATTATGAAATTCCTGGTCTGGTGACTCTGGTCACAATTGGAAATTTCTTTTTGACTACGGTTGCCCCTTTATTCTTATTGCAGAGATTTATCATTGGAGGATCATATGCTTTTGTCTAGTTATCTGCCTCTACTAAGAGAGATGATTCCATCTGCTGCTTCAGAGATTGAATCTGACTTACATGCTTCCATGTCAAAACAAGGTAGTTCATTGATAACTATTATTCACCTTCATACATGCTTTCTGTCTTCAGTAACCATTTCATTCTTTGGTTTTAAACTGATTTCAAGTTACTTTAGAAAATAGATATTGAGTTGTAGCTCTTGCAGCCTTGTTACCCCTTTTTTAGGAGAAACAAATATGAGTTTTCTTGTGTCAATTTTTCCCAATGTTATGCTTGTGATCGGTATGAAAATTGTTATGATTTATATACATTTGCTTAGTATTAGTGCTGACCTGTAATTTTTGTCTATGTTTTCAATTGCTCTTTGGTGAATCCTTCTGTGATTATACCTTAGCTGCAGATGATTATGTATATGACTTTTATGCTGTAAGGGATGACATGGACATAGTTCATGAAGAAGCTTCTTACCCATTTCCTATGTAAGTATCAAATATTCTGGATTTATTTACCTGCACTTAGTCTTTCTTGCTAAAGTTTGTTTTGTCATTGATTCAGTGTACAGGTTGATGAAGAGGATTATTATGATGGGCCCGATGAATCAGAATATGAGACAGATGATTCAAATGGTAATTATAAACTATCTTCCTCTTTTTTCCTCCTCAAGTTTGCTTTTATTTATTTTCTTCTCCCTTATTCTTTTTTGTGGTTGTCAGCTGAAAATAATCCACTAAACGATTATCCTGATGAGATATCCGAAGAGGAAGAGGAAGAGAAGAGTGAAGCCTCTGAAAATGAGTCAGAAGAACTTGAAAGTGAGAGTGGAAGTGACAAATCATTGGAATCTGAGGACTTGGACAACCATGGCTTGTCAATTGATGCAGACCTATATGATGATGACATTGCTGATGATGATATTTCTGATGGTGATTATTTTGATGTAGATGATGATGATGATGATGGTAAAGATTGGAGATGATCCTATAGATGAACATCAGTTTTTGTGCATAGCCAATCTTGTTTTTAGGAGTTGTAATTTTGGCCCGTATGGTGCTGTGATCATTGCTCCTGTAGTGTTAGTAAATTGTTGTTAAGAGGAGGTTAGTCTGGTTAGTCATTATATGTCTGTACAGTTTTAACATGGGCCTAGCAGTATCTGTTGTGTTTTGTGGACCTTGCCCATTTTGTTCATTGCAGTTTTTGCTTCCTTGCCTCCATGAATTGCAGGTGCTGACATGTTTTCGGTTGTATGTGGGGATTCTTCAAAAATGGGCAGATAATATCTCTGATGCTAAATCCAAAAGGTTAATGTTTAACCATTGATAATTGATGTTTCATTGTCAACATAGGTAACTGGTTTCTCAAAGTTTGATTTGTAAAATTGTGAAGAATTATTTCGTTCGGTATAATTTATTTAAAATGAAAACATGGAAGTGGTATAAGAAGCTCATTCTGAAGCACAGCAGCGGAAGTTTCCTATTATCATTTGGTTTTGGAGATGGACAAGAAGGTGAAGGACTGGAGAATGTGTTTACAGTTTGCTTTGCCCGATGGATGTGTTATTTTTTGGTGGAATAGTGGTAGACTTCTTAAGTCCAACGTGAGACAGGGCGCTGGATGCTGCCATTCCTTGCCAAAATTTGCAAAATAAATTGATACTGCCTAAAATTATTTCGGGGAATTGGGGGAAAACACGAATCAAATTAGTTAAAATTGTGTTTTAAAAATACAATTTTAAGAGCTGAATTCTTTTTAAAATATTATTTTAAAAAAAGACTAAATTATCATATAGTTTTGAAATAATATCAATTTAATAGTTAGCATTTAAAATATAGTATTTTTCAATTTTTTTTTTTTAACCTCTGGTAGGCCAAAGTGCATTTCAATAAAAATAGTGCATATAATGGTTAGAAATATGCACATAACTTGAATCTTTGCCCCTAAAATTTCCAAGTACTTTGTGCTATGGAAGGTATCAACTTGCCTATAAAAAGTGTGGTGGTGGGTCATTCGTATTGGTCAAAATAAACTTAAAATATCATTTTCATACCTTGGAATTTTTTTTTTTTCCCTTTTCTTTAACATGTTGCCAATACAAAAATGAATTACCGAAATTCAATAACATGAATGACACCACCTGCCTTTTAGGTTAGGGGGTTTTTTTTTGGGGGGGGGGGGGGGGGGAGGTGGGGGGTTTGGAGGTCTCGAGTTCTAGCTCCATATGGCACTTTAGGGTAGATTCTATCCAGTTCAAAAAAAAAAAAAAAAGGCCCACTTGTTGGTATTGGAGTGAGAGCTTATGTGGATGGCTCATATGCAACATAAATTGAGAGAAAGCGAGAGAGAGAAAGAGATTAATTCAAATCAATAATAAACAAAATTTACCACTTTCAGAATCGAATGAGATTTTCAAAGATATTCTTTCTAGTTTGGAGTTTAATGGGAGTGATTGCTTGACAAAATGCTAGTTTCATTCCCTCATAATCATTTCTAGAGGTGAAAATAACACCCATTCATTAAGCAAAGGTATAATAAAAAATTATATATTTCTTTTTATTTCTTATCATATTTTATCAAAAAAATTTAAATGCATTGAAAAAAATACATTATATTCTATTCTAATCCTTTTAAATATATATATATATATATATATATATATATAATCTATATATTCCATTCATTGGTTTTACTAATGCTAGGTCTTTTTCAGGTTTGTTAGCAAAATTTAAGAGCAACTAGATGGCTAGTCAATTGCTAATATAACTACTATATTACAGACGGGGAAAAAAACTACTAAAAAAAACTAAAACATAATAGTAGTAGCAATAATAATAATAATAAATCGAACAAACAAAAGTAGCAAACTCTCATGAGGGCTGCCTTGGTTTTGGCTTCATGCACGTAGACAGGTCATGGCCTTGGCAGTGTGTCCAAGCTGGGTTGCCATGGCCTAGCTAGGCAACTTGCCCACGGGGCTGCCAAGGCCTTGGCTGTGTGCCCATGGGGGTTGCCATGGCCTTGGGAGCATGTACATGGGCATGTCATAGCCTTATTACGTGCCCACGCTAAGCTACCATGGCCTAGGTAGCGTACATGCAGATATGTCATGACCTTGGTTGCGTGCCTAACAAGGGTTGCCATGACCTTGGCCTTGGCAGTGTGCTCGTGAGGCTGCCATGGGCATGCACCATGCCCAAAGGAGGTTATTTGGGCATGCCAACGTGCACACATGCATGCCATGGCCTTGGCCTAACCCAATGCCAGGTGTTTTTTAGATTTAGCAAAATTTTAATTGGACTAGATGACTAGGCCCTTGCTAATATGCAGTAGAATACTATTGCATATTGCAAAAAATAAACAAAATAATAGTAACAAACAAATAAACAAAAGTCACAACACTAGCTAGTCCAATGCTAGATCTTTTTTAGGTTTTTTAGGATATATTCTTAGCATTAATCCGAAATTTACCTAGACTAGATGAGACTAGATCTTTGCTAATATAAATACAAGTATTATATAAATGGGAAAGACACTAAAGCAAAATAATAATAATAATAACAAACAAAAGTAGCGCAATCTAGCAAAGTTTTGAATTATGTCTCGGATTAGTTATTAAATTAGAATATTTTGATTAATGGCGGCTCTAGGAATTTTTCTCAGGGTGTTCCTTAAGAAGTATAAATTACACAACTCACTGTACATTATCCACGACTCAACCCACTGCCTATCATAATTTAATTTGTTTGTCTTTTATAATGTATTGGTTAATTAAATTATTAATTATTGTTGTTTAATTGTTTCATTATTTTTCTTTACTGACTACTAGCAATCTAGCACAGACCCCCACTCATTAGCACACACCCCATGTGCATTATCCACGACTTAACCCACTACCTAATGCCTAACATAATTTAATTTTTTTTATCTTTTATACTACCTCAGCATGCCTTCAGCCTTTACTGCCCCTATTTGTCCACTTCCCCAATTTAAATATCCCACCCCATGGCCCTATGGCCCCCATTCACTGCCCACTCAACAAACAAGAGTCACAAGAACTAATCAACATTCCACAAAATATTAAACATATAAAATATTCACAACACACAAAATTCACAATATACAAAATGACAAACTCACAAACCAATAAAGTCAAAATGTTCATTCTCAAAAAAAAAAAAAAAAAGTCAAAATGTCAAATAACGTTATAAAGTAAAGGCAATTAGACATTTAGACATAGAAAAACAAAGAAACAGATAGATAAAGAGAATATCATTTCAGTTCAAAGAGAAAGAAAGAGAGAGCACTGCTCTCACTCAGTCACTCTCAGGTCAGAGCACAGCAATTAGCAAAGCTAAAGATGTAAGATTTAGATACGATAGACTGATAAAGAAAAAGAGAGAAAAGTAAAGAACTGAAATACCTTGAGGCCTGAGGCGCAGCGTCACGGCAGCACGTTGAGGCGAGGACTCAAGGGACGAGGGTCGAGGCAAGCCAAGCAATCTTTGATCTAATCTCTGATCTCGCCATCACTGTTGCTAGAGTTTGAGGCTCGATATGCTCTATTGCTCGAGTTTGAGGTAGTCAGGCAGAGGCACGATCACACTAATGTGCTTAGAGCTTGATCGTTGATGAGGTTTTTTTCGTTTAGGTTAGGAGTTCAGTTCTGATTTCAGTTTTGCTAATTTGCTTTACCATTTGATGATTTTAATCAATCGGCGAACGTGTATTGGTAATTTGGGTTTTGGTTGTTGTAGTTGTTGTTGTTGTTGTTGTTGTTGTTGTTTTTTTTTTTTTTTTTTTTTTTTTTTTGAGAATTCATTTGGGTTAGGCTGTGTTTAGTTAATAAAAATTTAACTAAATTTTTTTGAGAATCTGTTTGGGTTAGTTTTATTTAGGATTAATGTTGGGCTTTTTCCCCCTGTGGTGGGCTTGCTATGTTAATTTTTTTTTTTTAAAGATTTTAGTTAAAAAAATTTTTTTGGGCTTTTTCTTTTTGCTTGAAAGTAGAACAAATAATGGAGTAAAATTTAATTTTATTGGCATAAAAAAAATTGAGGGTGTTCCCAAATTTTTTTTTAAAGGGTATTCAAATAATTTTTTTTATTATATATAATTTTTTTTTTCAGGTTAGGGTGGTCCTGCCATTAATGTGGCGTCGCCATTGATTCTGATATTAGCATTGCAGTATGTATTGATGTACTATTTTAATATTACGGTTATATATAATAATTGTAGGGATATTAGGCCTGGAGGTCCATTATACATTTGTACATTGGGCCTTTGGCCCAAGTTGAGGATTAGGACTAGTCCGAGGAGAAAGAATCTCCGTCATTGGAGATTGTGTTAAATAATAAAAGAGTTGGTTTTGGCCATAAAAGCTTAGCGAGATAAGCCGAGAATAAATGTCTCCTCAAAAAAGAACTTCCTAGAAAATTCTGTCGGTATGAATAGACATTGTAGAGACGTCAGACCGAGAGAAGGTTTCAGATACCTTAGAAAGAAAACTGTCACCATCGCATTTAGTGTTCTACAGCTACTTTCCTGACTGCATTAATGTAGAGAAAACTCTTAAACAATACAAAGTTGGCTACCTCAAGGCCTACACAACTAGAGAGGGTGTCTAATGGGATAAGCACTTAAGTGGTAGTGCAGGTGATCAACAAGTGTAAGATCAAGATACTTTAGAAGGAGATATATAAGGAGAGAGGTCCTTTATAGAAAGGGGGGATCGAAAATCAGAAAAAGAAAGACTAGAACGTTGAGGAACCAAACTTGTAACCAAATTGGAGGATAATAAACAAGAACAGTAGTCCTCGGATCTTGTCGAAGACTGTTTTTCCTTCATTATAATCCTATTTCTTTTCATTCTTCTACTTGAATCTATTTCAATATTTGTTTGATAAACTATAGCCCAATTTTTCAACTCATTCTCTATAAATTTATTATTTTTGGCTTTTTGGGCTTAAGTCCATTCACGTAGTGGATTCACTGCTCAATACAGGTCCTCACAATAATAATAATAATCAACATGAATCCATAAAAGATACAACATTTTTTTAATTAAAAAAAATACAAAGATTTATAAAATCTTAAGCCTAATTAAACATAGAAAAAATTATAAAATTGCATACATAATTAAACAAACTAAAAGTTCATAAAATCTCGTAAAGTATGTCTTTTTTCTTTAAATAAGAAAAATTTATAAGAATGCCATAAAAGTAATTATGTATGTATTTCAACAAAAATGTGGGAATTTCTCCAAAATAACCGATTCTAACTAAATTATATTTTATTGAAACAGAATAGAGAATTTAATGCACCTATTTATGTATCAAAACAAAATGGTCAAAAAAAAATCCTAGATAACCCAATGCTATTTTTTTTTTTTTTAATAATTTTTTTACTATTATTATTTTTAAAAATTTTTAGGTTTGATAGCAAAGTTTTATCTAGAAAACTAGAATAAAGGACTGATCGATCGCTAAGAAACAACATTACTCTAAAAAAAGCACAAAACAACAAACGTTGAAACACCTATAAAAAAAACAAAAACAATAGTAATAAACAGACAAAAACAATAGTAATAAACAAACAAACAAAAAGAAGCGAACTCAAACACGTGATCTGATCAGATCTATGTCAGACTAGACAGCACTCATTTCCACGTTCACAAAAGATTACAATTCTTCGGCTGCTCAAATACGAAGCTCTCTCCACTAAGACGCAGAGACAGAGAGAGAGAGAGAGAGAGAGAGAGTAGCAACTTTCAACGAAGAAGATGCAGCGAATCATCCAAACCGCAGTGACACTATCGCACAGAAATTCCAGGTCCAGGTCCAATTCTCGCTGCTTTCTCTCCCAGCTAGCCCATACCCAAAACTCCATTCAAGACAACAATGATATTCTCACACCCAAAATGCCCCACTTCGATTACACCCCACCCCCTTACACTGGCCCATCTTCTGCTGAGATCTTGAAGAAGCGCAAGGAGTACCTCAGCCCATCCCTGTTCCATTTCTACAACAACCCCGTATGTTTTATATGCACAAATCTTATTCATTTCACTATTTTTTTTCCCTTAATTCAGATGCATAGAAATCGATGCATATATAACTTTTTGTAGTATCAGAAAATTATTATAATTCAGATGCATAGAAATCGATGCATATATAACTCTTTGTAGTATCAGAAAATTATTAGATATCATCGTAGCAACGTGATAGTCTCTCTCCTCTAATGAGTGGGATTTATTATTTACGAGACAGGAGGACTCTCACATTGTTGGACGGGATACTTTCCCCTCTCACGTTGGATTTTGTCGTGAGTGAATTTAATTAGTACTACCTGTTATTTATGAAATAGGAGGAGTCTCACGTTGTTGGATGTGATATTTTCTCTCTCTCACGTTGGATTTTGTCGTGAATTTAATTAGTGAGATTTATTATTATGTAAATAGGACGCGTCTCTCGTCCTTGTTGGATTTCAAGAGATATTGGAATGTTTATGATGTTTGGCGGTGATTATAACATTTATGTGATTGTGTTTTTACAGTTGAATTTGGTAGATGGGAAAATGCAATATTTATATGACGAAAATGGTCGTAGATATTTGGATTCATTTGGTGGGATAGCCACAGTTTGTTGTGGGCATTGTCACCCGGATGTGGTGGAAGCAATTGTTAACCAAACAAAGCGGTTGCAGCACTCTACGGTTCTGTATCTGAATAATGCTATTGCTGACTTTGCCGAGGCTCTGGCATCTAAGATGCCCGGAGATCTCAAGGTGAATTGCTTGATTTCAAGCTTTGTATGGACCCATATTCATGTTTTTTTTTTTTTTTTCCTGGTTTGATGTGAAATTTGTATGAGCTTAATTGCAGGTTGTTTATTTCACAAACTCTGGGACAGAAGCGAATGAGTTGGCTTTGATGATTGCGCGGTTGTATACAGGCTGCCATGACATCATTTCACTTAGAAACGGTTATCATGGGAATGCAGCTGGGACAATGGGTGCTACTGCTCAATCTAATTACAAGTTCAATGTTGTACAGGTATATTTTCTTAAGTGAATGACTTCTGCTTTGTAATGAATTTTCCCCATAGTTTGTTTATATGGACAGTAATGCCTTTTACAATGAAGAAAGAATGAACATTACAGGTTTATAACATGGAAAAACCAGACTAATTGTCATTGTTAACTTTATTGATAAAATGTTTGTGCCAACAGACTGGAGTTCACCATGCCCTGAACCCAGATCAGTACCGAGGTGTCTTTGGTTCAGATGGAGTAAAATATGCTAAAGATGTCCAAGACATCATTGACTATGGAACTAGTGGTCATGTAGGTGGCCTTATTGCAGAAGCGATACAGGTAATACTGCCACTAAACCACACACACACTCAAGAAACACAAACATAAAACTGCTTACATAAGACTATGATTGAGAGATGATTCATTTTGTTCATTTCTGATTTGAGTCTCCTTGCTTGACAGGGAGTAGGTGGAATTATGGAGTTGGCGCCAGGTTACCTGCAAGCCGTGTATGACAGCATTAGAAAAGCTGGCGGCCTTTGTATAGCTGATGAGGTTCAGTCAGGGTTTGCTCGGACAGGCAGTCATTTCTGGGGCTTTGAAGCACATGGTGTTGTTCCTGATATTGTGACCATGGCAAAGGTAGATCCTCCCGACCACCATTGGCATCACTCCCTCCCCATGGTTTGAGGGAGCTTATTAGAAATCTGTAGATCTTTATAGCACTATTTGCATTCCTTGCCCATTGCTTTTGGGGAGCTCAATAAACGACCTATAAGTATAGCAGCTTTTTGAGAAATATCCTGCGCTAGTTTCTGACATAGTAAGCATTTTCATTACATTTATGAATGAATGTTGTATAAAAAATCTCATTTTGTGAAGTAAATTACGTGGGAAACCTGAGCTTGTCTTGAGCAAAGAACTTTTTACCCATTCATACTGTTCAGACTGTGAATGGAGAACTCTTCCCCATTATTTACCACCTGATTCTGCTGCACCCGAATAACGGAAAATTTGTGGATTGCTCAAATTAAAGATACATTAAACACTGCATGGAAGTAAATCAACCTGTAATGGTTTGTTTCACATCATTTGCATGTTTACTTCCTTCCCATTGTTCTGCATACAATCAAGGTTAATCCTTATATGGGGCCAATTCCTTGTTTGCACAAAGATGCAATGAGCTTTGGCACTTCTTTCATTAAATGTAACTTAATCTTAGATCTTTTGAAGGGTCATTTTTAATTTCCTTTTACAATTTTATTCACTGTACATGCTTGGTATATAGTGCTTGTTAGTTTCAGAAGTTCAGCTTTCTCCTGTGGTTTCCTCAGGGAATAGGAAATGGCATTCCCATTGGTGCAGTGGTAACAACTCCTGAGGTTGCAAAGGTCTTGACTTACCGCAATTATTTTAACACCTTTGGGGGAAACCCTGTATGTTCTGCTGGTGGTCTGGCTGTTCTGAGAGTGATTGAGAAGGAAAAGCTTCAGCAGAATGCATTTGTTGTGGGGTCATATCTGAAAAAGCGTCTTAGTGCCCTCAAGGAAAAACATGAAAGTAAAGTTCTGTTCTCTTTGTTTTAGATGTTATGAAATCTGAACCCTCATCTCACATTCTTGATTGGTACTTGCCATTTAGAATAAAATATGGTTGCAAAAGATATGTTTGAATCTTTCTAGCACCACTTGGAAAACCTTCACTGTAATTAATAGATTGCTTTATTTGTCCCTGCAGTAATTGGCGATGTGAGGGGGAGAGGTTTGATGCTTGGAGTTGAACTTGTAACAGATCGCCAGTTAAAAACTCCAGCTAAGGCTGAAATTTTACATATTATGGACCAGATGAGAGGTGGGTGTGTGTGTGTCTGTGTGCATGTGTCTGTGTACATGCTTAATGTGGGTCTAATAGATTTACACTGATATTTCAGAATTGGGAGTGCTGATAGGAAAAGGTGGGTTTCATGGAAATGTTTTTAGGATCACACCTCCTCTCTGCTTCACCAAAGAAGATGCTGGTTGGTTTTCTTCTTGTTCTTGTTCTTGTTCTTCTTCTTCTTCTTCTTCTTCTTCTTCTGACTCAAGCAATTGTATATCTCCTTTGGTTGTAGATTTTCTTGTGGATGTGATGGACTACACAATGTCAAAGATGTGAGATCTACAAGGATCAAGTTGCAAAGCTGATTATGCATGATTAGCCCTTCTTTTCTTTGAGGAACCATTATTAGCCTTTTAACTAACAATATAGTAGTATTTTTTAGGTGTGTATGTCTTTGGAAGTGCAAGCTGTTTATATATGTACTGGTTTCTATGGAATAAAATGTTAGTTTGCTGGAAGATGTTGAGACACCACCTCATTGTCTCTCTCTTCCTTTGCAACATGAACTTTTCTCATATTCAGGTAGTAAATTTGTTTTCAAATAAGACTTGTGCGACCTTACTTGACAGAGGCAAGGATGGCAATATTAGCAACATACTTGTTTTAACTTATAACTAATGTACTCATGTAATCAATGATGGAGCCAGGACTTGATTTAGAGGGGGGGACAAAATTTACATACACAAATATACATGACTTGGAACACACATAATATAATGTACTTGAGACCAATATGAAATATGGAAAATTCTTAAGTATTCCAGGGCACATAGAAATTGTGCTCTTTCTTCTCACATTTATGGTAGATCTTATCATGAATTTAATAAGTGGACAATTTCATGAATATGAAAGGAGGAAAAATTATTTTTCATGCTTCAAGAGTACTTAAAAATTACTCATGAAATATATGAGATCAATGTGAAATATATAACGCCATTTATGAGTGATGATATATTAATGTGAAAAATTTGACACAAAGATATAATATCTTACACACACACGTATATATTTATATTGTTAAGATTTTTTCCATGAATAAGCCGGTAATTTTTTAGATTTTATTTTTTCAAAATCAAATTTTCACATATAAATGAATGGATTTTTAACACGTTATGTACAACTCACTTAAAGTTATATTATTATATAATTATCACCAAATTTTATTGTTTATACAAAAAATTTTATGAAGTAGAATAATTATAACATGACGTAGAATAATTATGAAGTAAAACCACCCCGTTTTACTGGGAACCATATCATCTTTTAAATGTCTCTCTTTCCTTTTGTTTTTTTCTTCTCCATATTGTTTGTTTTGTTTCACTTCATTTTTCCACCCTACCCTATTGTATTGTTTATTTTAAGTGAGAAGAGTAAAGAAGCAATGTATGTTATAATCTCGAGTCTTAACCTCTTAAATCCTGATTCAAAAGAAAAAGCAAATGGAGGAGGTTCAAGGTTGTCGGCACTGTATACCCTTGAAGAAAAGGCCAAAAAATATTTTGAAACTGCCGTCTTTTATATTCTAAATTGGAGTTTAATTTGAAAATCAAACTCAAATTCTTCGCATTTGTCCTACTTTGTTGTGAGCGCCATAAAGGATTGAAAATTTTCACTTTTTGTCCTATTCTGTTGAAAATTATGTTTAAAAAAAAAAAAGTAATAGTAGTAGACCATGATAAGATTTTGGGGTAACCGATTGTAGAGAAAACTCTTGGCTGAGTCTAATTTTGGCTTTTGTAGAATTTGATGATAGATTTAAGTATTTTTAACGCTAAGGTTTATGATACATTGAGCTTTAGACTACATTGTCCAAGTTATGTTTTTGAATTTAAACTTCTTCTTCTTCTTAAAATTTTATTTATTTATTTATTTATCGTAATTTATATCTATATTTATATCTATACTACTATTTAAGAGGCTTCTCCTGTTTGGATTCCTCATTTTTATGGTTCTAAAATACCCCTACATTTTTATGTTTAAGTAGAGACAAAACTAAAGAACAATTTGGTAAAAATACAACTCTTAACTCCTACTAAAATATTGCCTAAAAAATAGGGTCACTCTCTTATTAATTTTCAAATTGCTTTTATCCACTTATAAATTAAATTTTCAAAACAAAATAGGACCATTAAAAAAACATGTTTTTTTTTTTTTGCTACAAAATAGGACCATTAAAAAGAAGAAGAAAAAAGCCTCATCTCACGCGCGAAGCGCGTGTGATGAGGCTAGTTACTATTTAAGGAGCTTCTCCTGTTTGGATTCCACATTTTTTGTGCCTAAAATATCCTCATCATACCCACTTACAAGTTTTCAACTACTGGGATAAATATGTAAATTAAAACTCTTACACTATAAGACCCACAAACTCAGGTACGCTTTGCAGTTTCTATTTCACTTTCTATCTCTCATTCTTCTTCAAATTGAAGACATTTAGTTTAGCTTTACATCTTCCTTTCTTTTCTTTTTTTTAGATTAAAGACATTTACTGTCAAGGCGCCAACAAATTTTCAGGCTTTATATTTTACAAGTTCTTCTTTGTTTTCTTTTGTTTTGTTTATGATTGAGTTTCTTTGAGTTCTACTTTTTTTTTTTTTTTTTTCCTTTTTTATGTGTATCAATCACATTAACTCTTATTATTATTTTTTTTATATATAATTTTGAAATGAATGGTTCTTTCATATACTCTACCATTGTACTTCTTAATAAATTGTAATTTCATGTTGTAGGTATTGTGATTCAAAGACTGGGCTGTTTTATGCTACAAAAGAAGCATTCAAAATCATTCTTAAGCAGTTAAACAATATGGCTTCCTTTACCTCCTTTAGTAGCCTTTATTTACATTTTATTTTAAAATTTTGAATTGAAATAAAAATAGTTACCATAATCTCAGCAGTTGGTTTCAAGTTTCAACATTCAAACTTCAAAAGTACCCAACTTTGAAAACAAGGAAAAAGAAAATAAAAAGTAACCATATATTCTAATAGGTTTTTTGTTTTCTTTAGTTTCCATCCTGCAGTTTTACTATTTGATTGATATATTGCTTATATGTATATTGATTCTTATTATCAAAATATTAATGATCAAAATATAAATGATCACTTACTATTTCCTCCTCCATCCTCACTTTTTTTTTCTTCCTTCTTCGAAATATTTTTTTCTTTTTAAGAAAGTTTTTTTTTTTTTTACCACCATTGTATATGTTTTTGACGTTAAATTTTTTTATTTTTTCATTTAGGTATGTAGCAAGCTTGAGTTCTACTTCTTTTTTTCTTTTTCTTTTTTATTTATTTATTTTTTTATGTATCACGTTAAGTCCTTTTTTTTTTCTTTTTCTTTTTCTTTTTTAAATTTAATTTTGAAATGTTAACACCCTTTTTTTTCTTTTCTTTTTTTTTAAATGTAAATTTCACACGTTAACTCCCTTTTTTATTCTGAAAAAAAAAAAAAAATTGAGATTAAGAGCAATTTAGGTATTAAGTGCTAATAAGGTTATACATGTAAAATTACTAATTTAAAATTGCTAAATTTGCTCAAAGTACCCTCAAATTCAACTGTTTAGGAAGTGTAAACAGCTTACACATGTAAAATTAATAATTTAGAACTCCTAAATTTGAGATAAATTTGAAAAAACCGTTTCTTCTATCCATGTTTAAATTTTAAACCTTTTTAAAAAATTCATAATTTTTAAATAGATAATTTTAAAAAAATTTATTCTCTCTATCATGTCTTCTATCTCTTAGACCCTCACGTTCTATTAACTCCTTAAAATTAGGCTACAAATTTTTAGCACTCATCCGTACATCTCCAAAATGCTCTCCATGCCTAACCACTAAGCAACGTTCTATCAACTCCTTAAAATTAGGCTATAATTTTTAGCACTCATCCAGACATCTCAATAACTCTCCATGTCTAACCACTAAGCAATAACCACCTCAAAAAATTTCAAGTGTTTAAACTTTAACCAGTTTCTATTGCTTTATCCTTTCCCAAAGAAATCACTAATTTCTATATCATCCATACTTACTCTTCTCCCCCTATATGAAATTGAAAATAAAAAAACACAATCCTATTAGATTCTCTTCATTCTTATCCTTTTTACTCTTTTCTTATTGGAATTGAGGAAAAAAAAAAACCACAAATTATTGACTCTTTTCTTCTTTTTTTTTGAAAATGGATTATTAGGTCATTAATTGAGAAGCATGAAGCCGAATATTTGATTCCTTCATATTTCTTTTCATAAATTATAATTTCAAATTAATATATTTTCCAATCACCAAAAAAAAAAAAAAAAAACTGATGAGTGTTAAGCGTTTGTGGGTGAAATAATTTTTTCATTTTATTTAGGTATGGAGCAACCTTGAGTTCTACTTTTTTTAATAACAACTCAGAGGTTGCTAAGCCTCTGAATTAATAGTTCTACATTTTTAGTAGCCTCTGTCACGTTAAATATCAACTGTGAAATATAACAACTCAGTTTGTCTCTTATGTGTGCTCAGAGGCTCTTCTATTTTTTTGGTAAGGGTTAATTTAGAGTATTTATTATAATTTGGAATTACTATATTCTCCAATCATAAAAAAATAAAAAAATAAAAAAAATAAAAAAAAACAAAAAAAAAAACCTAGGGGTGTGATGAGTAACACGTGTGGAGAAATAATTTTTCATCACACCCCTAGATTTTTTTGTAATTAAAGAATGTAGTAATCCCAAATTATAATAAATACTCTAAATTAACCCTTATCCAAAAAATAGAAGAGTCTCTGAGCACGCGCTTGAGCGCGTGCTCAGAGGCTAGTTTAAGTTGATGGTTTAGGATGGTGACATGCGTTATCGACTCCCTCAAAGTGTTTGGAAAAATGCTTGAACCAAACTTTCCATCACTTAGGATTTACAAGGTAAAAAATTCTGATAGAAAACTTTCCATCCTTACTAAAAGTTATTTTGTATCTTTAAGTTCAATGTGAACGCACCAATGATATCTTAACTAGAAATTGTGTCCCAAGTATTGTTTATGTTATATAGCAAACTAGTATAGGCTGTATCATACTTTAGCATTGAATTTACCTTCTTTTATCTAAACGTTATCTCTTTCTCAAATTCTTCACATTTTGGCCTACTCTACTGTGATCACTAGAAAGAAATTGCAATTTTCTGTGGAGGTTAATAAAACCATGTTCCTTAACGAAAGTCATTTTGTATCCAAACTTCCATCTGAATCCATGAATGAAATCTTAACTAGAAATTGTGCCTCAGGCATTATTTATGTGAAATAGCAAACTGGAAGTACCAAGAAACAATACCAACATTAATTTTCTTTTTTCTTTTTCTTAAATCATTGATTGTATTCTAATGCTTAGCTAGATTAAAATTTGATTGTACATACCTCATATAATGCAATTTAGAAGAATAAGTATTAAATGTGGGTTCAGGCTAGTTCAACTGATAAAGTCTCTCGTTGTCAAATAAGAGATTTAAGATTCAATCCTCGCCTATATCAAAACTAATTAGTGTCTTGGTCCAATAATAAAGAGAAATTATCAAAAGCGGACACTATTATATACTTTATGGGGATGCTTAGATTTGCTTAGGAACTTTGGTTCATGGGACTATTTTTGGTTGGTTATGTTGAAACAGTCAAAAATTATGTGTTAAAAATATCTATTATGCTAAAACTAATCTACAAGTGTTCAACAATAAAACAACATATTACAAAAGTATAATGGTGTATGACTGTATTCATCATTTCCATACAGATTTATGAAAAGACATAAATGCATCATTTATTGTCACACACATATATACTGTTAGGGGAAGGTGAAGAAAATAAATTTGTATAGTGCTGAAGTGAAGGAGCATGAGTAGCACTCACAAAAAAAGAATTTATTTATTTATTTTTTTGAGGAACACAAAAAGAACTTGGCACTTCATAACATGTTACGAATTAGTTTAAGCTAAATTATCACCATTCAAATATATTTAGATTATCTACCCAAGCCAAATTAGAGTCAATCTATATGTTATTTGCAAACCATATGACTGAATCAGCAATAAACTATTTGCCTTTAAGGTGAAATTACTCATATTTAGGGCCCAACACTCAACTTCCTAGATGCCTCATGCTTGAAGCGACCAAAAAGGTTAGTTTCAAAATATATCTTAAGTCAAGGCCTTGCATTTGGACAGTATTTATTTTTCTTCCTCATTGTATAAGGAATTGTTATTTTTTTCTTGGTACTAGTCATGAATAGGTGATTTGTGCCAAATAGAAGTCTATGACAAGAACTACTTCAATGAATCAATTGTAATGAAGGTTAATCCTTGGAAGGGGTCATTCCTTTGATTGCACAAAGTAAGATGCAGTGAAAATCTTAGATCATTAGAAGGGTTATTTTTTATTGCCTTTTACACTTTTATTCACTCTACATGCGTAGTATACAGCATGGTTGTCAAAATCATGATTTGGATCGTAGGAATGCACGAATTTATGATCCCACCTCACCAAAACGTTTAGGATCGCTCTAGAATCGTAAAAATGGTAGGATTGTGTAGGATCATATAGAATCATAGGATCGTATGGGATCCTATCAATCCTACAAAAGCTTTTTTTTTTTTTTTTTTTTTTATGGGATAAATTTTTTGTTTTGATGAAAATTTAAGGGTTTCATGTTGGGGTGGTATGAACTTTTTCTTTTATTTTTATAAAATTATGTTAACCTAAGCAAATGTTTTTTAGTTTCTAGTGCACTTGTAATCAAAATGAAGGAATGCTTCATCATTTCTAAATGAAGAATTTGAAGTTGGCTTTGCTATCTTTTAAGCTATAACATTGTTAAATTTGTTTGATCAATATACTAATTTGTATTCTAATTTTACTAAAATATTTTTTATATATAATTTTATAAGTTATGCTTGTATTTGTATATTGTTTGATTGATTTTTTTAAGCATGCTTTTTAATTGTTGTTGAGTGGTATAACTTGAATAGTTGAGTGTGAAATTGTATCTTGATGTCTTTTGCAATTCTATTATACAAATATATAATGTCTATATAGATGATGAAATGGAAGATGATGATTAGGAATTTAGGAAGGTAGTTATAAGAACCTTAAAATGAGAAAAATTAAACGTTCGCTTTACCTTAATATTCATCTTATTTTTGAATTTCATATTGTAGTTAGCTAGTTTCCATTTGCTAATTTATTTTGGATTTCAAACTTGGAACTTAGAACTTGGAAAATGTTTTCCATATGTTTTGATAAATATTTTGGTATTTGGTTGTTAATTAAACATTTATTGAATTTTTTAGATACATTGGGTCAAAACTTAAATATATTTGTTTTGTTAGTATAAACTTAGCAATGTATGACATGCAAATTATATCATATGATGCAAATCTTAGTTTTTTAATTAATGAATTTATATTTTACATGATTATTCAACATAAAAAGCTATTATCAGTGTGTTTTTTGCTTTAAATCTGAAAATATGTAGGATCTTACGATTCACGATTCGATCCTACGATCTACGATCCTACCTACCTTCAACAATCCTACGTAGGATCCTGATTTTGACAACCTTGGTATACAGTGCATGTTAGTCACAAAAGTTCAGCTTTCTCTTATGGTTTCCTCAGAGAATAGGAAATGGCATTCCCATTGGTGCAGTGGTAACAACTTCTGTGGAAGCAAAGGTCTTGACTTAGGCTGCGTTTATTTCTCTTGAAAACACTTTCAAGAAATTATTTTACACCTTTGTGTGTGCTTGGCAGCTACGGAAAATCATTTACGCTTTTATTGGAAAATAAGCAACTTCAGTCGTAAAATCAATTACACCTTCATTTTACCTTTAAATGATTTCTAGGACTCACAGAGAGACAGAGAGAGAGAGACAGAGACAGAGACACAGAGGAGGAGAGAAGAAAGAGCACAGGGGTCTGAAACCCATCTCCCCTCAGCTCTACCCCACACACCAACGAGAGAGAGACGCAGCTCCACCCCACACGCAAACGCCGGTCCAAGGTCCCCTACACTCCGACGAGTAGCACCTCCGTACCCGATCCACTCAACCTCACCTTCGCCCATTTTGAGCTCTGCATGTACTCGATCCAGCAAGGCAAAACTCTTCCTCACGCTGACGAAGCCCATCTCACCTCCAACATCTCTGATCCATCGCTCCCACGTTGCTGGTGAAACCCTTCTCTCAAACCCACCCTCTACAATACCCGATCCACCTAAGATCGATCCACCCAAGACTGATCTCAATCTCGACCCACCTAAGACCAATCTCGTTGCCGCCGCTGAAGACTGTCGCCATTGCTGAAGGTCGATCTCGTTGACTCGATCTCTATCTCTTTCCCGATCTATCTCTCTTTCCCTCAATCTCTTAGTCTTTCTTCCTCCCTCTTTCTTAGTTTGACCGAGTTCAGCTTGTGAATGAATGGAGCTAATGGAATTTTGTTTTGATAACAGTACATACTGAAATTTTCTATTATAAAATTTGTTTAGAAGTTAAGAAAATGGCTGAGAAAATGTGAGAAACTAGTAGAAAAATAGTATTTTCAGAATGCAAACAAACACATGAAAACATTTTCTAAAGCAATTTTCATAATGTAGCCAAACACTTGAAAATATTTTCCTTTCACAAAAATATTTTCACTTGAAAATATTTTATACTCGAAAAATATTTTACATTCAACCAAACGCAGCCTTAAACACAATTATTTTAACACCTTTAGGGAAACCCTGTATTTTTTACCGGTGTTCTGGCTATTCTGAGAGTAATTGACAAGGAAAAGCTTGGGCAGAATGCATTTGTTTTGGGGTGACATCTGAAAGATCATCTTATAGCCTTTATGGAAAAGCGTGAAAGTAAAGTTCTGTTCTCTTTGTTTTATTAGACGTTAAGAAATACGAATCTTTTGTCTCGTACTTTTAATTGCCACTCTTTCTAGCACCACTTGGAAAACTCGTACTGTAATTAATGAGTTTGCTTTAATTACTTGTCTTTACAGTTATTGGGGATGCGAGGGGAAGAGGATTGATCAGGGCCTGCCCAACCATTTTAAAGGCGTGATATATTTAAATGAGACATTTTTATTATCACTTAAATAATATTTAACTAGTATTTAATATCATAATTTTTTTGTAAAAAAACTATTCCTTTTATTTTGTAATGTGCTTTATTTTTTTTTGGAAAAATGCTAATGTTATAACAAATTTTACCAAAAAAAATTTCAAATGATGTAGAAATAAATGCGATTAGTAACACTTCAAGAAGATAATAAATAAGTATTTGAATGAATGATATTAGGGATATTATAAATTTTACAACATGAGGCTTACAAAGATGTATTATTAATCACAAAAAATAATTCAAAAATGCATCTAATAGGTTATTGACATCCACATATCATATTAATTGTCACATTAATTTGTAAAGTTTTCAAGAAAAATTAATAATATTTCTAGCATTTTCCTATATGAATTATTTCTTTAGACTAGTGACACATATATTTGTAAGGAAAAATGATAGACAAATTCTTTTACAAAAACTTTTACAAACTGATGATATGGTGAATGATTATAGATAAATAAAAAAGTGATGTTATTGGTGGGCTTAGATGAGAACCAATAAGAAGTAGGCTATAATAACAATTTGTAAAAATATTGTAAAATAGTTTGTAAAACTATAGTATTACTTTATTTGTAAGACCCATGTATTTAAAGTTGTATTATCTCTAGTATTACTCAATACTTTGGGACTTCTTAAAAGTAGAGGAAAATTATAAAACTAATTTTTTTTCCTATATCTCAAAATTTTTTTTTTTAAATTTATCAATTTTTGCCCCCAAAATTTAGGGCCTTTCTCTAGTAGGGGGCCATAGGTAGTGGCCTAAGTGGCCTAGGCCTAGGGCCAGCCCTGAGTGTAGGTAGGGTTCTTTTAATTATAGGTAAATATTCTTAGATCAATGACATTTTGGACAATTTTGTTCATCTAGTCGTTGTATTGTTTATTAACTTTGTTAGAGAAAATGTTGCTTGCCACAAACTGCATCTTTAGTGTTTTTTTTTTTTTTTTTTTTTTTTTTTAACCAGATTTAGGTGGTGTCTCCAATGGTTTAGCAGCATCGATCTCTAGCAGGTATAAGGGTTCAGTTTTGATGAGACATAATTGTGTATGAGTTTTACACACTCGATCTGTATAGAATATGCATTAAAAAAAACATAGTAGAAACAGGAGGGAAATTTCATTAAGTCATATAATTAAAATTGAGAGGATTGAGATTAGATGCAATACCCTAGGGGCAGGTATTGTTCCTGATTGTAATCCTGATAAGCCATTTATTATTGCAGAACATCTAGTAGGATATTGTTGAAGACTATCAAAGTTGTGAATCATATCAGAAAGGAAGAAAAGGAACGAAGCAAAAGAAGAAAGAAGAGAAGAAATAAAGTCTGAGATAAAATGACAGCAGTGTAGTGTAGTTGTTGTAGTATTGTAGTTTTAATGTAGATTTGTAGTTTAGTAATGTATTTAAGTAGGACATGTTCACACGTGAGATAACTAGCTAACACGTGCTATAACTGATCCCGTGTAATTTGGGATATTTTGCCTTGCTTTGTTTAGTATTTAGTCACAATTACTTGTATGGTTTCATTGATTTAGTTTGTAATATCAGTTCAGTTAATGAAAGCTCTAGCACTTTTCAATTCTCTATCATTTTACATGGTATCAGAGCCTATTTTCTCTCATTTTCTCTCTTGGCAAACATAAATTTTCTTTTGATTTTCTTTGTTTTCTTCATTTTCTTGGATGCTCATGGCTTCAGATTCATCAAGTGCACCTTCTTCTTCATCTACACCAACTGCAAGTGTAGCTATGGCAGATGAATCTACTAATAATCCCTTTTTTTTTACCAACAAATGAAAATCCTGGTTTAATTCTCACATCTCAACCTCTCACTGGTCCTGAGAATTACATGACTTGGGCGAGATCTGTGTTTCTTGCTTTGAGTTCAAGAAATAAATTTGGATTTTTCAATGGTTCAATTTCAGAACCAGATCCAACCTCAACTTTGTTCAATTCTTGGAACAGGTGTAACACTACGATCCTTTCATGGTTGACTAATTCACTCAGTCCTGATCTTAAGGCTAGTGTGATTTACATCAATTTTGCAAAAGACTTGTGGATTGATCTCAAGAATAGGTTATCTCAGGACAATACTCTAAGATTGTTTGAGCTTCAAAAGGAAATTTCACATTTGGTTCAAGGATCAATGTCAGTGAGTTCCTATTTTACCAAATTCAAGACTTTATGGGATGAATTTGTGAATAATCAACCTTTCATAGTTTGTAATTGTCCTTGTGTTTGTGGTTCCAAGTAATCTCAGCTAGATGCACAACATAAAGAGTATGTTTTCAGGTTTTTAAGATAATGGTTTGAGAAGTTTTCCTTAACTATTCTACAAATGGGGTTTGTCCAATCAAAGTCTAACTACTCCTTGTTCACTCATATTCAAGGAGCTTCATTCACAGTTTTATTGGTATATGTTGATGATATACTCTTGAGAGGAAATAATGCTGCTTGTGTTAACAATTTGAAGAAAGTTCTTGATGATAAGTTTGGTTTGAAGGATTTAGGCTCATCAAGGTATTTTCTAGGATTAGAAGTGGCTAGGACTGATGAAGGAATCAGTCTTAACCAAAGAAAGTATGCTTTGGAAATCCTCAAGGACACTAGTTTTATTGGCAGCAAACCTGTTAAGTTTCCCATGGAACAAAACTTGAGGTTATCCAAGTATGAAGGCAAGTTGTTGGAGGAACCATGTCAGTATAGAAAACTAATTCGAAGACTCTTATACCTTACCTTGACAAGACATGACTTGACTTATGCAGTGCACAGGTTGAGTTAGTTTGTTTCACAGCCAAGGGAACCACACTTGCAGGCAGCTCACAGGGTGCTTCAATTCATTAAAGGGTCACCAAGTAAAGGCATATTCTTCCCAAGCAACACAGAGTTGCATATCAAGTCCTTTTGTGATGCAGATTGGGCTGGATGGCCAGATTGAAGGAGGTCTCTCATTGGTTTTGTAGTATATTTGGGAGATTCCTTGATTTCTTAGAGATCAAAGAAACAAGGAGTTGTGTCCAAGTCCTCAGCTGAAGCTGAGTATAGAGCCATGGCAAGTATGGCCTGTGAAATCACATAGGTTTTGCAATTGTTGAAGGACTTGAGGATTGAGCATTTAAGACCAGCTATGTTGTTTTTTGATAACCAGGCTGCATTTTACATAGTAGCAAACTCGGTCTTCCATGAAAGAACCAAGCATATAGAAGTTAACTTCCATTTAGTGAGAGATAAAATTTTAGAGGGAATGATTAAAACTTTCCATGTTGCTACAAATTCTCAAGTTGCAGACATCTTTACTAAAGCTTTGGATTTTTCATCTTTTGTGAGATTGTTAGAGAAACTAGGATTGAAAGACATTTTTCAACCTGAGCTGTTAAAGGAGCAATCTAAGCAATTATAGTTAGCTTCCTTAGTTCAAGTCTCAAAGCCTAATACTTTGGACTTGAGGGGGAGTGTGAAGACTATCAAAGTTGTGAATCAGATCAGAAAGGAAGAAAAGGAATGAAGCAAAAGAAGAAAGAAGAGAAGAAATGAAGTTTGAGATAAAACGACAGCAGTGTAGTGTAGTTGTTGTAGTATTGTAGTTTTAATGTAGACCTGTAGTTTAGTAATGTTTTTAAGTAGGATGTGTTCACATGTGAGATAACTAGGTAACACATGTGCTATAATTGATCCCGCGTAATTTGGGATATTTTGCTTTGCTGTGTTTAGTATTTAGTCAATTACTTGTACAGTTTCATTGATTCGGTTTGTAATATCAATTCAGTTAATGAGAGTTCTACCACTTTTCAATTCTCTTTCATTTTACAGATATGTTAAATTAAAACATTGAAGTTCAGCATAATCTGTTAAAAAATTATAAGTATATATCATAGGATATGTTATAAAACATTGACGTGCAATAGGATATGTTAAAAAATTATAACTTTATATATTGTAGAATATGTTAAAAAACTTGTGTACAATGACTGTATTGCCTTATCAAAAAAAAAATAAAAAACAACTATATTGCAAATGTCACTACAAAAAACTGGACCTATAGTGGCATTTGTGAAACACCATTATAGGTACTAAAAACGCCACTATAGGCTTATTTTGGCTATAGTAGTGTTTGTAAACGCCACTATAGTACCGCAACTATAGACCATTTTTTTTTTAAAGGCTATAGCAGCGTTTTAGAACACCACTATAGGGCAGACCTATAATGGCGTTCTAAAGTGCTTTTATAGCCTTCTTTTTTTTTTTTTTTTTTTTTTTTTTAAAATGGGTCTATAGTGATGGTACAATAATGGCGTTTGACAAACACCAATTATCAGCTCTCGTCATTGCAATGGATATGAAGTTTTCAATCACTGTGCTTTTCTAGTTTGCTTGCCAGAGGATAATAAAAAACCGAAGCCTTGGAGAGGGCTTCTTTGATGACATAAGCTATGTCTGCTTGCCCATCAAAACTTGAGGTGCAATTATGATTATCATAATAAGAGGAATCAACATTTGATCAATACACATGAACAGTTTGGCAAAAAATCTCAAGGTAGGGATCCTTGTCAATGCTAGAAAGAGAAAGGTGAGGATGTGGGTTTCGAGGGTTGTACTAGCACAACATTTTCCCTATCAAGTAAAAAGGGCATTTGATGTATATGGTTGTTTGCCATGGAAGATTAATGTAGGTGTAGGACTCTTAGGTGAGACTAAAATGTGGGAATGCTTCTCATTTATATATATAGTGTAGAGACTTGGGCCCAGCTAAACAAGAATGGCTCAGGGAACTAGGGCCTAAGGCTGGTCCAGACCACCAAGGCTACCCCAGGTAACACTTTAGGAATAGGCCTAGCCCAATGACAAAAATGCAAGGGTGTATGGTTGGGGGATGGTAAAATCCTGGGTTAGTCAGGTCCAATACCAACTAACAGGCTAGGAGGAACCAATGAGAGGACAATTAGATTCAGGTCGATTCCCAGAGCACAGTTAGTGCCATTAGGAAGTTCGCTGCCGAACGTTATTTGGCGTCAGGAACAAATTTCAAGAGAATCCTCATAAGGAATCACTTTTCTTAGGATTCCAAGCAGAAGTGGAATTGCATAGGGACTAGTGCAAAAGTAATAATTTGAAACCCCACTAATAGGAGACTATAAAAGGAAAGATAGGATGATGGGAAGGGGGTTGGTCGAAAAACACAGGAAAAGGAACTCAGAAAGGGAAATGAGGAAGAGTGAAAGTTAGAGGAGAGGTCAAAGAGGGTTAGAGTTGGGCTAGTGGCAAGGAAGGGGAGAAGTTTGGGCTATCAAAGCAGTGTCTGAGGTAACATTTAGTAGGAGTACTAGGATACCCACCAATAAATAAATTGGGAGCCCAAATTCATCATCCCACAGGGAATTACTAGGGGGATTGGGTACCATATATAGTATAGCCATCATTCTCTGTTGGAAAGTATATTTTACTTTTGATGTTAATGAAGACCAAAAATCAAGAGATTTATTTGTAAAAGAAAATTATGAGATTGATTGTTAGAGAAAATCATGGAATTCAAATAATTAATATGCAATTCAAATTATATTTGACTATTATGTGTAGTCTCATTATAAATATGGGGCTTTTGTAATGTGTTTCCAAGTTAAGTAATTCAAGATGTGTAGTCTTTTGGCCTTTGTTGGTGTGGTGGTAGATTGTTAGGCCAAATCACGTTTGTTCCTTTCTTTCTTTTCTCCTTACTTTCGCTTCCACATCTTCTACCATTTTCCATTGTTCTCTTTAATTTTCACATTATCCTTGTCCATTCATTATGAAAATGTGATTAAGGTCCCTGACCTTCAAATATGAAGACGTGGTCATTAGAGTATTTGAACTAGACAATGTAAATAACAAAAGGGCTCAATTTACACATCCAAGCTCCAAAATCATCCACATCAATCAAGTTAAAGTTGTGTAAAATAGCATTGTTGCTACAATAATCATGTACATATATATAGTTACTACTGCTTTGTATTTCAAAAGTTTCTTCTTCTTCTCTCTCTCTCTCTCTCAAAGCCTCCATGACTAGACCTTGTAAGCCATTACTTACCTTTTCCACATTTAGTACTGGTTTTCCTTCATTTCTCTTTGTATGCCCTCTCCGATCTCACCCTCACTCTCATTCAATCTCACTTCCTTTGTCCTTTTTTCACCAAGCTCAGCGATAGCCGAACCCAAGTGACCACAACCACCGGCGATAGCGATGGTTCACGACCATCATTCAATCTTGCTATTTTTACACTCTCTTCATTCTCATTCTTCTATTTTTTCTTTGTTTGGTTTGAGGATTTAGGGATTTAGATTTGGCTTGATTATTAAGATATGATGTTGCTTGCATGTGCTTGGTTTGGATTTTGATTTCAAATGTATTTGGGACGTTATATGAATCTCAAGGGAAATTTTAATGGGGTTTTGGGTATGGTGGCCCGATTTAGTTTGAGATTTCCTTGGATTTGGGTTTTTCGGATTGGTTGTTTGTGTTGCTGTGGGTGTGAGTTCTAGTTTGGGGTTGCTTCAACATGGGTCTGATATTATGGCTTTAATATGATGTTTTATCTATTGTGGTGGTTGTAGTAGTGGTGGTGGCGGTTGTGGCAATGACCATGTGGTGGTAGCAATGAGAGAGAGAGAGAGAGAGAGAGAGAGAGGGGGGGGGGGAAGCGAAGGTTGAAGGAAGTAATAAAAAATAATGAAAAATGAATACTATATTAAAATATTTTTTTAGAATATATAATTTGATTTAAGTGCTTTTAAAAAGTGGTTGTGTATAAAAAGAGGGAAACCACCCTAAATTATACTCTTGAGTATACTTTGTAACCTAAACTTATCAAATGAACATTTTTCACCCCTAAACTATGACCCTTGTTACACTCTGCACTCCAAAGTTAAGTTTGGTCTTAACTTGGATGGAAATTTAAACTTAAACTTTTCGAATGCACGTTTTTCACCCCTAAACTATGATCCTTGTTACACTTTGCACTCCTAAGTTATGTTTGGTGTTAATTTGGATTGAAATTCAAAATTTAGGATGCAAAGTGTAATCAGGAGTATAAATTAAGGTGGAAAATGTAATTTGTCCTTTGTTTTTATATAATTGATGAGAAGAAGGACAATTAAGTTTTTTCATGTGGTGTCATATTTTTTCATCTAAGTGAAACCGAACTTAACGTTGGGATGCAAAGTGTAACAAGAGTCATAGTTTAAGTGTGCAAAATATGTATTCGAAAAGTTTAGGATGCAAAGTGTAATCAGTTATATAGCTTAAAATGATAAAGTGTAATTTCTCCTAAAAATATTTTCTTATACTAAAATAGACAAATAAATTTACTTGAATTAATGCAAATGCTCTCACGGTCCCTACCCACTATACGGCAGTACCTAAACTTCAACAAAGATTAGGAGTCCAAATCTTCTATCCCACACTTCCTACTCCACTATATACTCCACAAATAAAAACATGCCACATGTCCATTTAATTTATTAAATACTAAATTTATGCCTTCTACTATTTCAATTTCCTAAAATAAATAAATAAATAACCCATCATATTTAGCATTTAATAAATTAGATGGATATGTGATATGTTTTTATTTGTGGAGTATATAGTAAAGCAGGAAGTGTGAGACAAAAGATTTGGACTCAAAGATTAGAGGGGAAAAAGAAAATAGAAAATAAAATAAGAAGCAACCACTTGACATGATTTAAATTGGAGTTAGCTGGGTTGAAGTGCTAAGAGAATCTTGTGGGTGGGTGGAACTTGGAAGATTGATTATTCTAACCCACGGGACCCTTACTAGTGGTTTAGAATCAGTAAGGCAGGAGTAATTTTAGTAGTTACTTTTGGAGTATGGACTATGGAGTATAGTGATGCGGTGTCACTTCTTTCATATTCAGAATGGATCCTATGACATTTTCAAGTGGCGTTAGATAAAGATAGACAGAAGCAGATACTTTCAAGTGGCGCTAGATAAAGACAAGATAGGTTGCGTATCGGACTCGCAACTCACAATATCGTGTGACAATTAATGATGAGAAGTTCCTGCTGCAAATGAAATGGTAGTGGTAAGTGGTAACTCATCATCTTCCACTAAGACTAACTTTTTAATTCCATTTAAATTCATCTGCAGTACCTTGTTTGTCCACTCTTTATTATCTTCTGAACAAGATTTTGTTAATAATTATCTCTTTGCCGAGGGGATGTAACCTATCTCTTCAAAGATGTGACTTAACTGTTGTTTGGATAAGTTTGGGTTATGATAGAATTTTGTTGAGTTGATGATTGAAGAAATCAAGTGCGGATAATTTCGATGAAATTTAAAGTCACTCGACTGAATTAAACATCAAAGCAGACAGAAACTTTGCGAGTCACTTGCTCAAGCAGAATAAGTAGAATCAGAATCTGAGTTTTGCTAGAAGTGGGATATTTGAGTTTTGGTTGGTAATTAGTCATGTGAATAGGTATGTACGTGATTCAAGCCAAAACCATGGAATAGATATCCTAAAATTGATCAATAACAACAACAACAACAAAACCTTAATCCCAAAATTTTGGGGTCAATCATGAATCCTCAACATATTAGTTAGAGTTGGTCACATATATTCTTTTTGTTTCATTCTATTCTATCTAAAGTCATACGCCATGTTACTTACTTAATTGACATGTTCTTTTATATTACTACTAATATGATTTTTAGTATTCCTCCACCTTTTTTTGGTTCTCTCAACTTAGATTAACTCATTATTTTTTTCTCAAAAAAAAAAATCACTATTTTTTACTGTGCATTGGTCACACTCCTTTAAACATGACCAAACCATCTTCAGTAACTCTCTCTCATCTTCTCATAAATAGGGCCACCCTTATTTTTAAACAATTTTTCCCCTTTTAAATCCTATTTTTTCGTGATGTCTAATTATCCATTTTAACGTTCTTATTTCAGCTACACTTATTTTATAAATATTTTGTTTTTAAACAACCCAACAATCGGTACCATAGAGCATAGCATTAACTTAATAAATATTCTACGATTGCACACTACTCCTGATTCACTTCTCCATTTCATCTACTATGCTCTTATCTTATGGTTTACATCTTCTTCAATCTCTCAATTTTTATGAATTATTGATCCAATTTGTCAAAAGTTGTCGCCTTTTGGTATCTCTTGACCATTAAGTCTTACCAACCCTATATTTCTATTTCTATTTTTACTAAATTTACATTCCATGTACTCTATTTTAGTCTTAATCAATCGAAAGTCTTCAAATTTTAGAGTGTCTTTCCAAATTTCTAACTTGGCATTAACTTCACTTCTAGTTTTACATCCACTAAAACTATATCATCTGCAAAAAGCATTCACCAAGGGACAAAGGCATAAACAAACTCACATTCTGTTATTACTAGTAAGTGAAGTATTTGTATTAGAGTCAGATGTGTTTGAATGTTTAGAGTCTACAAAATCATGACTAAATTTATTCTCAACAAATTCAACATCTTTTGATTCCATTATAACATTAAAAATCAAGTCTAATAATCTATAAACCTTTAAAAGTTTAGCATAACCTACAAACACACTATTTATTGCTCTTGGTCCTAACTTAGTCTTCTTAATTTGCATCCATAACTCTATAAAAGACTACACACCCGGCCCATACTTTAAGATAATCAAGGTTTGATTTTCCTTTTATAACACATATGGAGTCACTTGAATCTTCTTAGAAGAGACTCTTGTGCCCATGACATGTTATGAACAATGCTTCTCCCACAAATTATAGGGTAACTTTCCTCTTAAGATCATAACATTAATTAACTATGTCTAAAAGAGTTCAATTTTTTCCGTTCCACCAAACCTTTTTTTTTTTTTTTTGAGTTGTCTAAGGCACTAACCTTTGATATATGATTCTATTATTCAAACAAAGGTTGAAAATTCACATAGAAAATATTCCTGACCTCTATCACTTCGAAAAGTTTTACAGTTCTTATCCTTCTGATTTTTTACTTCAATTTTATAATGTTTGAACATGTTAAAAGATTTTTTTTTCCCCATTAAGTACACATGTATGTAAACTTGAGAAATCATCAATGAATGTGATAAAATATCTTTTGTCTCCTCTAGTTAAAACACCATTGGAATGCACAAATTCTAAAATTTGCCAATTTCTATGTGACGTTGGAAATGATTTCTAAGTCATCTAAGCTTGAATACAAATTTCACATTTATTATTTCATCATGCCTATAAGAAATTGAACCATCCTTACACATGTATCTTAAATACTTGAAATTTAAATGTACCAAATAACAATGACATAACATAAATAAATCAACAATATAAGCATAATTAGAAGCTTCTTTAATAATAATATGCTTAGTTTAAAGATATTATCTGTGCCATAACTTTCTCACAAAATTCCTATTGTTAGACAAGATTAATTGGTCAAACTCTAAAAGTACCTAAATGCCTTCTCACTCATCAAATTGGCAGATTTTAATTTCCCCTTCCTATATTACTTGAAGAATATTATTTAAGACTAATTTTTTCCTAAAGCTTAATTTCAGTTCGATAAAGACTTTTCTAGTGATTTTTTTGCAATGTTGTGATTCCTCATATGCACTTCTTGCTCAACAATTGAATCTTCATAGTTCTTGAATTATGTCTTATCATTGCACACATGCGACCTTACACCAAAATCAAACCACCAATAAAAGAGTTTGCAATAATAGTCCTATGCACTTTTGTGATGTTAAGGACATATTTTTATGTAATTGGCATATTTTTTTGACAAAACGCACTTTACTTTTATTTAGGTAAATCTAAGTAGGTTCAAAATGATCATTACAAGTGGTTATATTGAAAATATGAAGATTACTTAAGAATTGCTCAAGAAAAGTGCAATCTACAGGTCTTGATACCTCCTCGACAGAAGTTTGATTTGTCGAGATTCATTAAAGCTCGACACATGTCTTGATCTATCAAGTTTACGGGATTCAAACTATTGCCATCAACATTTTTATTCTAAAAGGCTATTTGTTTATGAGTCTGTATAATCTTTATAGGACTAGGAAAACCCAAGGTTTGTGGGTTTGTATAATCCTTATTAAACTGGAAAAGCTCAAGTTTTGTGTAAACCTATTTGAAATAGGAGAGCCCATTAAGCTCCTATTTAAAGGAGGTGGAAAAAGAAAAACCTAACCCTAGAGAGTCTCTTCCTACAGAATAAAAAGTTCTTGTTATGTTTCTTGTATGCCTTTGGGTTCTGTAACCAAGGAAAATCTCTTGCACCAACATTAAAGATCTTATTGGTGTTTCTATGTGAAGCTGCTGCAAATCAACTACAACAATCAAAAGATTGCTGTGGTGTTAGTCATGTATTAGGATCCGTGCATCAATTACTTAGTCACGTACTGGGAGCCGTGCATTGAAATGAAAAATTGTCACTACATTACAAGTCCAATTGGGTATTGGAGTAAGGGTTTAACTGTAGGTTGGTATTAGGTACTGAGATTCGTTGTACTTGTAACAACTTGTTTTGATAATAGTAGATTCTCGAGAGTGGTGACTTTAAATTCGCCCAGTGGGGCTTTACCTCGATAAGTTTTCCCATTCGTAAACAAATCACCTATGTCAAATTTATTTTCCACTGCATTTAACTTAGTTGGTGATTTATTTGTGCTACTACGCTTATTGCATATAATTGAATCTAATTGATTTTACTTGATTAAATTAATTGATTAAGTTACCAAAATTGTCAATACATTCTTGGCCTATCATGTGATTATCCCAATTCGCATCTCACTCACCATGATCACAATTTCCTCATTCACATTGCTTTTCCTCTTCTTTCATCCAATTCTTCAAGAACCTACATGCAGTCACAAATGTAGTGACCTTTCTTACAATAATGGGAGCATGATGTATTCTATTTGTCTTTGTTGGGATTTTTATAATTATTCTTTTTATAAATATTCCTATTTCTTATTTATTTTCAAGTGCTTTTGTGCTGTACTTTAAAAATTATTAATGTTTACCTTAGAATAAGAACTGGTACCATCTCGAATTCTACCCTCTTTTTCAAAATGAAGATGTTTACCAATTCTCTCCAAAGTAAGATCTTTAGATATATGTAGGGCATTCTTTCTATAGTTGTTCCAATTTTGTGAGAGTTTTGTAATGATTGATCTCAATTAAAATGAATAAGGAATTTGAATTGAAAGATCATGAAGTTTATGAACTTAGATTTCAATGCATGTACTTGATATAACATAGTAGCATTATCAACAATTTTGAAATCTTTTTTTTTTTTATTAGAGAAACACACATGTATATATAGGGGAAGGGGAATGAGATAAAGGAATACACTCACATACCAGCACCAAAACTCCATGCGGCAGTTAGTGTCGCAGAGCAAGTAATAAACCCCTTCTCAATATCACACCTTTCCGATGTAGGATAACTCGACAACACTGAGTATCATTTTTTATTTGAGAAACACATACACACACACACATACACATATATATAGAGGAAGGGGATGAGATAAGGTAATACACTCACACACCAACACCAAAACTGCATGCGGCAGTTAGTATCGTGAAGCAAGTGATAAACCCCTTCTCAATATCATACCTTACCGATGTGGGATGAACAATTTTGAAGTCAAAGTCATTTTAAATGATAATTTATCAATTCCTTTTTTTTTTGTTTTATACTTTACATCTGATGCATTCTATCCCACTTGGCGATTTAATTGTGTTAAAAAGATCATGCAAATGATTTGAAAGAGTGTTCAATATGTGTCATATATAAACTAGTTCATCTTTCTCCCATTTTGTTTTTACCTTAATTTCATTGGTATTGTAAGAACTGTTGGGATATTACACAAAGTACTGATGGAAGAACAATGTCAATACAAAAGACAAATAGAAAATAAATAACTTGGAGGCATAATATTGTTTTCCTGAAACAATATTTGCCACCACATTATTGTTGCTAAATGGTTATCGCAAATTTATCCTCAAGATATAACCAAGCTATTAGGTTCTACAGATAGCAATTTTGAAGAATGATCACAAAGTTTCTTGTGTTTTTTTTTTTTTAAAGTAAACATAAATTTCTATTTATACTCATAGGGTTATATTTCACCAAAAGGCACGTATAAAGAATTAAAATGTTTCATAAAACCATTTACAAACATTTAGAATAGTTATCGAAAATTCTACAGAAAATTCAATTTTACGAGTCTTGATTGATCGAGAGTTCCTTTCGATTGATCGAATGCTCTTTTCGGTCAATCGAATAGAAATTGAGCATCGATCGAACCAGGTTGAGACTCTAGAAAAATTTTACTCGTCATTTTGATCGATCGAGGAAAGACTTCGGCCGATTGAAATTACTAAATTTCAAATTTTATTTAGAAAATTTCAGAACTTGAATTTTTACTTTATAAACTTTATGAAACGATATTCTCCAAACTCAAATATCATTATTACAACCTATTCATGTATATATATCTATATATATAGCAAGAATTTGATTCTAGGAATGGCTTTTCGGATTTAATATAGAAATTCTTCAACGCAATAAGTAGGAGTTACTTCTTGTCTAGCTAGCGAGTGAAATTAGTTTTATCAAATCGATCATGCTTCACTAAATATTGATTCACCACTTTTAAAGTTGCCTCTTCAAATCCTCCTTTCACCTCTTCTCACATTCATCTTAAACTCGTTTTGAAATTATAAGGAAATAATGATAGAAGAATGAAATTGAAGTAAGCTTGGAGGTGTCAAGAATTCGCTTTCTTTAGGATGACATTTGCCCTAATTCAAAGAGTTATATGCTACGTACATATTCTGGAAAATTATGTGAAATTCATTTAAATGTTTGCAAACAATGTAGAGATACTAATGATAGTGTATTTTTTAAATGGTCATCAACGAAGAGATATAACTTTTAAAACTCTGTTAGAACAGTTACGAGCTGTTGGCAATTATCAATAACTATTTTGCCTGGTTTTTCTGCATAATTCTACAGAATTCAATTAATCTATTCTCAAGCAAATTGCGTTTTTAATGAACCAAACAGATAGTAACAGCTAGTAACAGGATTCAATAAAACTTAGACTACGGTAATATTAGAAAAAACTTAATGAACCAAATACCTTAATGTAACATTAAGATAATGTACATTACATCATGACGAATCAAACACGCCCTAAGATTTGCTTCCAATAATTTAGATTTTAGAAATACGCTGGCACAACTGGAGTCACATTCAAGGACTAAGATTCCAAAATAATGCTTAATGACATTTCAAGAAATTATTGTTATTATTATCGTAATTGCTTTACTTTGCACAATATTATCATTATTTATTATTTTACTTTCCACAATAATATAACACTCAGATACGTTCACCATTATCTCCAAGCTTGAGAGCATCCATCTCTTCTCTGAACTTGGCCATGGCAGCTCTGGGAAATGAAACAAATATCCTAACACCACCTTTCATTGAAGGATCCACATTGCAAGAAGGCAAGAACAAACAAATATCCACATATCCAAACATATTCATTGGCAGGGGTATGATGTTAATTGGGTCCTTCCATCCAAAGTCTATTTCTTCCAACAGACCTAGTTGCCTCCAATCTGTTAAAACCATTGATGCACCACTAGCTTCATAATTTATATTTTGTTGTCCGAGTCTCTCCCAAACTCTTAGTGAGTGCAGGATGTAATCAGGGTTGGAAGCAACTTTTTTGCTGTCTTTTATAAGTTTCGCCACCTTTGAGAGTGGCACCTGATTAAGCTCCCCTCCCATTAACACTACATATGCAGACGAAATGGCATTCCCATAATACCCAATTGGCAAAGGTGGATTCAATAGATTCCTTATCCCCATAGTCAAAGAGAAGAGGGTTTTCCCATCTGAGTTCAATTTTAGAGCTCTAAACCTTGATCTCCAAACATAGGCGCCAAGAACCTCAATAGTGGTGAAACCTTCATTCAAATTTTCACTCCCACATTCCTCAATCAAACTCAGTTTCAGTCTTTTTATTCTATCAGCACTTACGTAAAAGCATTCATGCAAGATGTCTGTAGTTGGCATATATGGTGAAGTTGCCAAAGAAGACTGATCCACAAGGGGCTGTAAAGGCTCCTCAGTAGGTGTTGCCACCAGTCTTTCCCTCTCCCACACAGGTTTCACCGAGGGCTCGCTCTTTCCGCTTGCAAGCTCAGCCAGGGCTCGAAAGAACTGTGCTGCACCGAACCCATCACATACGGAGTGTGACAAGCCCATCCCAATTGTGAAACCCCCACATGAAAATTTGGTCACCATCAAGACAAGAGGGTGGTAACCTGAGTCACCTTCAGATGGAAAGTCAAAGACAAACTGCTTGGCTACTTCAACATCAACCCCGTCTAAATAATGAAGAGAAGCGAGCTTGCAATTCGCAGTTGCCACTAAGAATGGTACTCCATCTGCGGTGCAATTGATTTGAAGTTTTCCATCACTGTTTTTCTTTAGCTTGCCAGCCAGAGGATAGTAATAAACCAAAGCCTTGGAGAGGGCTTCACTAATCACACAAGCTGGATCTGCTTTCCCCCTAATACTCGATGCGAAGTCATGATTATTATCATAAGAGGAATCAACATTTGATCGGTACACATAGACTGTTTGGCATAGAAGCGCAAGGCCAGGACCATTGTCAATGCTAGAAAGAGAAAGAACACCCAAAGACGTGGGTTTTGAGGGTTTAACAAGCACAACATCTTTTTTATCTAGTAAGAAGGTTGTACTATGATGTTTTGTCATGGAAAAGGTTAATGCAGACCTTGGGCTTTAAGAAGAGGATAAATTGATAGTTGGAATCTTGGATGAGACTAAAATATGGTAATGTGTCTCATTTATATAGCATAGCATTGAAAGGCCATAACCATCGAATATGAAAACGTATTTGTCACAAATTCCCTATAGCTAGCCAAGCAATACAAGTTACCATCATTACAAGGTCCGTAGACTCCGTACCAACCGTGGCTAAATTTCAACAAAGTAATGAAAAAAAGATCAAGCAAAAGATTTGCCAGGATTTACATTTTTATTTTTCAAGGAAAGATTTCTTTACGACCCCAACTATTACATAAAGAAGCCCATTCGGTAAGATGATGGAGAAGCCATTTTGTAACTTTTGTTGGGTCACAATGTAGTCTTCTAAGAATTAAAAAATTCAACCATATTTTAATCAATTCTTAAAAATATTATAACCAAAACTAGCTACCAAACCAAAAAGAAAATAGATCAATCACACACAACAACAATAGAATTTACTTAGAAACTTTGTTCCCTAAAAGGGAAAAATTACAAGATCAATTATAAATAAATTGACTATTATAAAACCAATTTCAATATCTTTTTTCTATGAATTTTATAAACACACAAGAGATTGTACCTTTGGATATCACAGTTCTTTACATTAATTCTCCCTGTAGTTGCAATATCAAACAAAACTTTATTAGAGAAATCCCAAAAAAAAAAAAAAAAAAAAAAAAGCTCTCTTTATATTCTTTTCTCTCTCACATGCAGATAGGATTCTTTTCTTTTCTCACTCTTTGCTATGTTAATCCAAGTCTTACAAATTCTTCTTGGTTTAAATGCTTTATGAAAAACCAAAACCTCTCTCTCAGTTTTATGCTCAATTCTATTATGTCTCCTTTTCATATGAGAGGACAGAGGACCCTTAGATTATACTCATCAAATTCTTTACAACATCATCCATATATAAAGTTCCAATTTCTAATTATTAATGACCAAAAAATTACCAACTACTAATTTAATAAGAAAAATAATTTTCATCCATACCAAAAAAATCTAAAATAACTAAGTTAATTTTCCCTCTAAAAAACGAAAATAGCTCATTAAATCATAATATAGGAGTTCGGGGTAATTTGCCATGATTTACATGGGAGTTGTTGCCTAGATTTTAGAGTAAATAAAAACTTGTAACTTTTTAATCGGTACACTAGAAGCAACTTATGTATTTACATCGGAGTTGTTGGTTTTGTTAAAGTAATAATAAAATATTGTTGGTGGAAATTTTAAGATAAACATCAACTCCCTCTTGATGGCTGGGAACTAGATAATATAGAATAATTACTAGATGCTCTAAGAATATGATGATATGGTGTTCATTTTTTTCATATTTATGATAGATTTTACTAATTAAATTCATGATGAAATTTATCATATATAAATGTGAAAAAAAGAAACATTATGTCACTATGTTCTGGAAACCCTTAATAATTTTTGAATAAAATAAACTAGTAAGCTAAACCTATTTTTGTGATTCAATCGCGATTGACAATAATAAAAGTACACAATTTTTAAGTGGCACTAAATATTGGATTACATTGCTCATGCATGAGACCACTATAAGTATTTGGTAGAAGATAGAATTATTGTGCATCAATCACAAATTGACACTTAAGGATATAGAAGTGAAATTGAGTGTGGATTGAACGTGTCCCTAGAGTTTTCATATGAAGACACATTGCTTGCATTGCACTCACAATAGCGTGTGATGAAGTTGCTTCAAAAGGTTTAAAGACATCTAATCTTACCTGGTGAATATGATAGCATCACAAAAATTTGTGTAATCATGTTGTTGATGACCTTTTTTTGTGTTAATGGCCTTGTGACGGCTACTCATTTATTCTATAATTTCTACTTGAATGCCATATCATTACAATGTAAGGAATTAGTCTATAACATTTTCAATACCTAAGTTAAAGAACTCCAACTTCGTAACGTATGTTTCTCTATATGAAATGGGCTTCTAACGAAGTCCAAATTACTTCACTTCTTTGATTATGTCGAATTAATTACTTCACTTCACATATTACTCTCGACTAACTTTCCTTCACAAAATAAAATTTCAAACCCATGGACTAGAGCTTATAGATCAGGCTTCATTACCCATGCTATGGCCTTTATGGCCCATCAAATTTCACCACACAGAATGGGCTCATAGAACATGCTACTTTCATCTAACCATGGCCCAATATTCTATCTCTCCAAATTGGTAATTCTCATGGCCCAATTTCTCTCTCTGTCTCTCTCTCGGATTGGGTCCTACAATCAAGCACAGTTTTTAAACCTATGAGGTTGAACCACAGTTCGCACAGTTCACTGAGTTTTTCATATATTCCAGTTTTTGAAGTTAAAAGAACCGTTTTGATGGACGGTTTCCGGTTATCCTGGTCAGACCGTACGGTCCAGTCTGGGTTTCAAAACCTTGCAATCAAGTGTCCTTATTCACACAAAATAGGCTATTAGTGGAAAATACCCAGCCCACATTATTTGCAAGATATATTAAAAAAGAAAAAAGAAAAAGAAGTTAATGGCCTATCTCTCAAGGCATGGCTTGTCCCCACATTATTCTCTTGTGTCTAACAAAAAAGCACTTAACCTTATCCTTACTCCAAAAAGAGTTGAGATATTTGGTCAAGGCTTTGGAATGTCATCATTGAGACTCTTTTACAATCTTAAAAAATGATGAGAAAGAAAAATCCTATGAAAACAGCAACAATTAGGGTTGGTATATTTACGGGGTTTTTTTTTTCCCCCTTTATTTTCCTTTCACTTTTTTAATCTTTGGCATACAATTAGAGTTGGTAATTAGGATACAAATAACTATATTTTTCCAAGAAATTGTAATTTGTGTGATCTTTTTGCTTTTTGGCTCCACACTAAGACCTGTTTCCGATAATTTAGATTTAAATATGCACAACCATAATTGAAGTTATGGAAAGTGTTAAAGCTACAAAAAATTTTATTTTATAAATTTAATGTGTAAATGAATGCAATTAATGAGTTTCAACTGCTTAATAAATGAATGCTTGAATTGGTTTATTTTTAATTGGTGACACATAAATTTATAAATTCTATATAATAAAATTTGTATTATTTCTAGTATTACCTTTGAAGTTATAAGCTGAAAAATATTGCATAATTATTGTCGATTACACAACCAATAATTTATTTTTCACAAAATACAATACTTAAGTAGCAAAACCTTGAAAATTTAGTGGGTTCAAACTAAGGAAAACCATCTATCCCACTTATTGTAACAAAAAGAAAAGAAAAGAAAAAAAAAATACAAAACAAAACAAAACAAAACTTAAGCACAAGCACTATCACCTCCAATCTTAAGAGCACACATCTCTTCTTTGAACTTGTCCGTGGCAGCCCTGGGAAGAGAAACAAATACCCTAACCCCATCTTTCATTGAAGGATCCACATTGCTAGGAGGCAAGAACATACACAAGTCCACATACCCAATCATGTTCATTGGCACGGGTATAATGTTAATTGAACCCTTCCATCCAAAATCTACTTTTTCCAACAAACCCAGTTAACCCCAATCTGTTAAAACCATTGATGCCCCTCCACCATTAAACTTTATATTGACTTCTCTGCATCTTTCCAAAACGCCTAGTGAGTGCATGATATAATCACTTTTGGAAGCAACTTTTTTTCTATCTTTTATGAGTTTCACCACCTTTGAGAGTGGTACTTCATTAAATTCCCCTCCCATTAACTCTACATTTGCCTCTGTAAAAGCATTCCCATAATACCCATCTGGCAAAGGTGGATTCAATAGCTTCCTTATCCCCACAATCAACCAGAACAGAATTTTCCCATCTGAGTTCAACTTTAGAGCTCTAAACCTTGATCTCCAAACATATGCGCTAAGAGCCTCAATAGTGGTGAAACTATCATTCTTACGTAAAAGCATTCATGCAAGAGGTCTGTAGTTGGCAGATATGATGAAGTTGCTAAAGAAGTCCTATCCACATGGAGTTGGAAAGGCGCCTCAGTAGGTGTTCCCACCAGTCTTTCTCTTTCCCACACAGGTTTCACCGTGGGCTCACTCTTTCCACAAGCAAGCTCAGCCAGGGCTCGGAAGAACTGTGCTGCACCAAACCCATCACATACGGAGTGTGACAAGCCCATCCCAATTGTGAAACCCCCACATGAAAATTTGGTCACTTGAAAAACAAGAGGGTGGTAACCAGAGTCACCTTCAGATGGAGCATCATAGACAAACTGTTTGGTTACTTCAGCATCAACCCCATCTAGATAGTGAAGAGAAGAGAGGTTGCAATTGGAAGTTGCCACTAAGAATGGCACTCCATCTGTGAAAATTTGATGAAGATTGTATTGTATTAACCAAATGAAAAACTGTACAAGCAAAGATATTTATACAAGCTTGAAGTGTAACTAACTTCCTAACTAACCCCCAAATTATACGAATCCATTCCCTCCAAAATTAACAATATGAAATACACCTATTTGCTTACACGTGTCTATAAATATCACTTTATTTACAACCAACACTAGACTACTAGTAGCATAAGGAATTAAAGAACAGAACTACAAGTCGTTTATACAAGACCAATAACTAGTTCTTTGTGCTTGTCCTGCTCAAGTTGCAGCTTGCAGCTTGAAGCTTGAAGCTGATCCTTCTCAAGTAGTGGAAGAGTAGCATAAGCAACCAAACACTCTCAAATGGTCATATGAAGGTTTAATATGAAAAAGAAGTTCAAAAGAGGATTTGTTTTGGAGAATGGGAGAGGATAATCTGTTAATAATATGAGCTGCAGTGAGAATACAATCTCCCCAATAGCATAAAGGGACATTTGACTGAATTCTAAGTACTCTAGCAATTGACAAAAGATGTTGATGTTTTCTCTCCACAACAGAATTTTGTTGAGGAGTGTAAACACAGCTCTTTTGGTGTATTATGCCATGAGCAGAGTAAAAATTAGTAAGGAAAACTCTTGTCCATTATCATGTCTAATAGATTTAATGTTGGTACCAAATTGGGTTTGAATCAATTTATAAAAAGAAATAAGGTACCCTCTAGCCTCAAATTAAGCTTTTAAAAGATAAATCCAAATACATCTAGTAGCATCATCAACAATGGACAAAAAGTATTTAAATCCTTCATGAGAAGGAATAGAGTAAGGTCCCCATATATCAACATGAACAAGATCAAATGTAGAAGCAGAAAAGTTATTATTAAAAGGAAATGGAAACCTTTTCTATTTTGCCTTAGGACAGATGTTACAAACATCATTACAAGATTCAAAGGAAACAAAAAAGCAATCTTGCAAAGATAGCAACTTATTCATGGAAGGGTGACCTAACCTAAAATGCCACACTCTAGACATGCTATTTACAGAATTAACAGAAGAAAATGAATGACCAGACTTGTGCTTGAGAAGATGATCTACCAAGGAAGATGAACTAATGCAATCTGATCTTTGCAACAAGTAGATGCCATTATGCACTTCACCTATTCCAATCATCTTCCAAGATGAAAGGTCCTGGATAAAGCAAAATTGAGAGAGAAAAACAAGACAATATGGCAATTTTTGAGTCAGTTTGCTAACAGACAACAAATTGAAAGAAAAGGGACACATTGAACATGATCAAGAATTAAGGTTGCAGAAAGCTTGACTGTGCCAATGTGAGTCACTTGAGCACTTTCACCATTAGGCAACTCACCAACACATTGGATTAAGTTGGTGATTGAGGTTACTAGGCTAATTAAACATATTATATGATCAGTGACACTTTTTTCTAAGACCCAAGTATTGCAACTAAAAGCATTTCTATTCACTACCTTGGCAGTAAAAACAGAATGCTTTAAGTTGAAGGAAGTACCTACAGGTGGAGTAGTGGCTGTGACACTGTTGGCCATTGCAGTGGGAACAACTTCAGGTGCTACCATATTACCTTGGCTACTGCTTGAACCCCCAATCATAGCCAAAATCCTTTGACACTGTTCTGCAATAAATGGGAAAGCTTGAGAAGGAAAGGATTGTTGCACAGGAACAAAATTTGACTCCATAACACCAAAGTTTGCTCCAAAATTAGATCCTGCAACTTGATTAGCATTTGCATTCTTGCTCGTGGGTTTGTAACCAGGAGGATAGCCATGGAGTTTATAACATTTCTCTATGGTGTAACCTGTGACCCCATCATGGCTGCACACTGGCCTCTCCTTTCCTTTGTTCTTGTTGCCTTTAGTACCTGAATTATTTCCATAAGTGTTTCCAAAACCAACAATTCTAGCAAATGACTTGGTTGCCAAAGTAGTGGATTCAATGTAGGTACTAGTGACATGACCAACTGACCTTTGGCTCTCATCTTGAATCAGTAAAGAATACACCCTATTGATTGAAGGAAGAGGATCCATCAGCAAAATTTGCCCTCAGACTTGACTGTATGTCTCATTGAGTCCCATAAGAAACTGCATTACTGAATCTTGTAACTGATATTGTGTCAATTTCTCATTGATTAAACAAGTGCAAGAACCACAAGTACAGCATGGTAAAGCTCTGTAATTTTCAATTTCATCCCACAGAGCATTCAATTGAGTGAAATCATTTGTGACAGAAAGATCTCCTTGAGTAATCGTTGCAAGCTCCTTCTGAAGTTGAAAGAGCTTTGGTCCATTCTTTTGAGATTAGTCCAGACCTCTAAAGCAGTGTTCTTGTAAACAACACTTGCAAGAATCTTTGGAGAAACACAATTCAATATTCAAGATACAACCATGTTGTTGCACTTGGTCCAAGCTTAAACAAGTAATGGATTTTTTGCCATGGAAGGAGTAAGTGAAAGACTTCCATCAATAAACCCTAATTTGCTCTTAGCTCCCAAAGCTCTCTGCATTGATTTAGCCCAACTAGCATAGTTATCATTAACTAGAGGCTGAGCAACAAGAATTGCACATGGATTCTCTCCATAGTGTAAAAAGAAAGGATGTGATTCATCAATTGTGGCAACAGAAGCAGAATTTGCAATGGTCGCCATTGAAGAAATTCAAGCTTGGAAGGAAAATCTGATGTAACTCTGAAGGAAAATTCAAGATTAAAAGAGAAAATTTGAGGTGAATCTGCTTTAGAATGAAACCAAGATGAATTTGAAGCAAAATTCTAGAAGATCTCAGAAGAAAAGCTTGTGAGAAAATTCAAGCGTGAAAGAAAATTTGGAATGAGACTAAGAAGAATCTAAAAAAGCTTAGAGTGCTCTAATACCATGTGAAAATTTGATGAAGATTGCATTGTATTAACCAAATGAAAAACTATATAAGCCAAGAAATTTATCCAAGCTTGAAGTGTAACTGACTTCCTAACTAACCCCAAATAATACGGATCCATTCCCTCCAAAACTAACAATAAGAAATACACCCATCAGCTACTTACATGTGTCTATAAATATCACTACTATTTACAACCAACACTAGACTACCAATAGCATAAGGAATTAAAGAACAGAACTACAAGTCGTATATATAGGACCAATAACTGGTTCTCTGTGGTCGTCTTGCTCAGGTTGTAGCTTGTAGCTTGAAGAAGTTGATCCTTCTGATACCATCTTCGGTGCAATTGATTTGAAGTTTTCCAGCACTGTTTTTCTTAAGCTTGCCAGCCAAAGGATAGTAATAAACCAAAGCCTTAGAGAGAGTTTCTTTAATGACACTAGCTGGAACTACTTGCCTGCAACAACTTGATGTGAAGTCATGATTATTATCATTAAAGGAATCAACATTTGATCGGTACACATAAACGGTGTGGGAAAGAAGTTGAAGGTTGGGATTTTTGTCAATGCTAGAAAGAGAAAAAACACATGAAGATGTGGGTTTTGCGGGTTTTACAAGCATAAAATCTTTCCTATCAAGTGAGAAGATTGTATTATGGTGGTTTGCCATGGAAAAGGTTAAGGCAAATATGGCTATTTAAGAGTAAGGGTGTATTTGGATACCGCTTATTGCTAAAAACTAAAAACACTATAACAAAATAATTTTTAAATGTGTAAATAGTACCGTGAGACTCATTTTTAATTTTTTTTTCCTGAATAAAGTACTTGCAGGTCCCCTGAACAGTGCACGGGACCTACTGATAAAGCATAATTTTGCTGAAAACACTTTTCTCTTAGCCGTGGGTCCCACATTTAAAAACGTGAAACGCAGACTTACATATATTCATCGCAATCCAAACGGATACTAAGCTACAATATAATAGTGGCAACTACCAATTATTAGCTCTCTTCCCTTAATTATCTAGATGGGGTTGATGTTGAAGTATCCAAACAGATTGTCCTTGATTTTCCTTCTAAAGGTGACTTAGTTTACCACCCTCTTGTCTCGTAGGTGGCCAAATTTTCATGTGGGGGTTGCACAATTGGGATGGGCTTGTCACACTCCGTATGTGATGGATTTGGTGCAGCACAGTTCTTTCGAGCTCCGGTTGAGCTTGCAAGCCTAAAGAGTGAGCTCTCAGTGAAACTTGTGTGGGAGAGGGAAAGACTAGTGGCAACACCTACTAATGCACCTTTCCAATTAATGTTTCCGAATGGGCCTTCTTTAGTGACTTCACCATATATGCCAACAATAGACCTCTTGCACAAATGCTTTCATGTAAGTAGTGAAAGTATAAAAAGAATCAAAATGAGTTTGATAGAGGAATTCGGAACAGAAAATTTGTATTAAAGTTTCACCACTATTGAGGTCCTGGGTGCCTATATTTGGAGATCAAGGTTTAGAGCTTTAAAATTGAACTCATATGGGAAAACAAATTTTAGGTTGGTTATGGGGATAAGGAACATGATAGGGTATGTAGATATGTGTGTGCTCTTGCCTCCTACCTCCCAGGTGGATGCTTCAATGAAAGGTGGGGTTAGGTTATTTCTTTCCCTTCCCAGTACTACCATGGCCAAATTTAAAGAAGAAATGGACGCTCTCAAGCTCTTGTAAATGATGTTGTCTGCTCCCCAAAAAATTTGGACGCTACTGTGCACACAATGAAGACATAAATATTTGAAGTGGCAGTGAAAACAATGCCAACAGACTTCGTGGTTGGACCTATGAAGCACAAGTGCGTTTCTGGGTGCGGGTGTGGGTGTGGGTGTAGGTGTAGGTGTGGGACTCAGCAATTTTTGAAAAGGTTGGGTTTGGGTATGGTGGAGTGTGGTGATTAAAAAATTTCTAAAAATATTTTTATTCATATTTTTAATATATTACTAAGCATACTTTTTCACATTATATAAACATATACCAAATTTAAGAGCAATAGTAGATAATAATTAAAACATGATGTTCATAAATTAAATACAACCCACAAGTTTGAAACTAAAACATTCCATGATGTTCGAAAATTAGAATACAATTCACAAGTTTGAAACTAAAACAAAATAAAAGATAATCAACAAGACAATCAAATACAACCATCATCATCTTCAAGATTAATAGCTTCGCTTCAAACTTCACTTTCACTAGTAGTAACACTAGTGCTAACATTCCCAATAACCATGGCCTCCAACTCTGGCTCATTAAGTGTAAGGGTAGCATTCTCAAGAATTCCAGCTCCTCCATGTATGTCGCTCTCATTCCAAGAATCTCCTACAATATCGCACATCTTTGTTGCTGTATTTACGTACTCCTCATTGCGCCTTGACAAGAGTCAAAGATTAGAATGCACATATACCAAATCCTCAGCGCGTGCAAGAGCTATTTTGTTTCTTTTTAAAGAATGAATGAATTTGTATGTGCTCCAATTCCTCTTAGCACATAAGGATGAACAAGGTTGTCCAAGAAGTTTAAGGGCAAGGATATGAAGAGTTGGAAATGAGGAGCCATGTTATTGCCACCAAACCAAAGGTTGTAAGGCCCACCTATCTGTCAAGGCATCTGGTGAAGGAAACCTCCCTCCTGAAAATGCAGCAAACTCAACTTTCACCACCCTTAAGTCATTCTTATCTTCAAAGTATCGATCCAAACACTTGCTCCTTTCCATAGAAATTTCATGATCTCGATGTGGAGAGATGCATTTTGGATTCTCCGAAAGCCATTCAATGGAGTAATACCTAGTTAAAGATTAAAAAACAAATATAGATGAAACGTGTGTTTTACTAGAAGGGGGAACTAATGAAAATAGAAAATAAATGTACTTACTTAGGATTTAAGGAATAAGCTAAGCAATGTAGTGGTGTACAATTTTTAGTCTATCAATCAATGAGTATATCATACACCACACCCCAAAATAAGCTATACTCATCATCTTCCAAGCCTTCGTGCCGATATATTGCTGCCTTCACCTTCTCTATCATTGAATCTCACATCTCATACATAAGATGAAGACAAGGCTTATTTGTGTCGGCTACTCGTAGCATATCATAAATAGGTGCTATGAATTCAAGGATATAATCAACAGTATCCCACCAAAGATCACTTAGAATCATATCTTTCACCTTTTAAGCTTTTCAACATCATCCTCCCTATAAGAAGCCCATTGGTCACTAATAGCCATGGCTTGAAGGCAGCTTTTTATCAACTTCAACCTTTTCAGCATTACAACAACTGAAGCAAATCTAGTATTAGCAACTTGGGGCAATTTTAATGGACAAAATTCATTAAATATTGCCAACCTCATTGAATGGTTCATGATAAAAACACGTATGAAGGATGCATCATTAGCAATACGTGTAATCCAACTACATTCCTCATATGTAACTTCATTCTTTTCAATTTTTTTTTTTGCTGTACAAATATTCTTCAAATCTAAATTGAGAGTGTGGACAACACAGGGTGTCCAAAATACTTTAGGATACTCACCTTCAATAAGAGCTCCAGCAGATTTCATCACACTAGCATTATCAGTGATGACTTGGACAACTTTTTCATGTCCAATCTCTTTTATAGCATCCTTCAACACTCCACCAATATAATGTTTGTCTTTAAACTCACCTGACCCATCAATTGCCTTTATAACACTGGATTCTCATCTAATGCAGCCATAATATTAATAAGAGGCCTCCTTGATGGATCTGACCATCCATCAGAAACTATACATACACCATTTTCAAGCCAAAAGTCCTTAATTGGTATCAAAGTCTTTCAACATGAGCTCTTTCTTTTTGCAAAAGTGTTGTTCTTAAGGCATTGTATCCAAGAGGAACATAACCCTGAATGCTATGGGTAGCAGTATATGAATAGGAACTACGATAATATGGGTTCCTTGTAAAGTTAAACGGAAGCCCATCGGTGTAAAACATCTTAGCAATTCTACTATCCAATTCATGTCTAGCATTATTTTGGAATGCTCTCTCAAAAGGAGAATTCACAGTCACCTTCCTCCTCTTACCATCAACCAGATTTGTACTATCACTCCTTTCCTGTCTCCGAAATGAGGGAATAGGTATAGGCCCACGCCTGGGGGAGGTAGGGGTAAAGGAATTTGACTTCTCCATTCTCTCTCTAACTTATCATTCTCAACTTGATCATGCATTTGCTACATTTCTAGCCTATGGCTCAGTGTCACCTTAGGGCCTACTTTAATACCTTTATTAGGAATTTTTAATAAATGAGCCTTAACCCTAGAATAGGATCCCAAAAAAACTACACCGCAATAGTTGCACTTAAAGTGTGTGTTTCCACCTGATTTAACAGTAGAACCAGGTGGTTTTTCTACTTTATTCACATACTACCAAAGAGGAGCTTCATCATTTGGCACTTCTTGATTAGATGAAGGTGAAGTTTCTGTGCTAGTAACTTCATCCATTGCAAATTCAATAGATTCAATTTAACCTAAAAATAATAACTATTAACTAAATAATAAATCAAACCCAGTCATAACATTACAGCCTATATAAAAAATAATAAAATAATAAAAAATCAGATCACAAATTCACAATGAGTAATAGTGAAAGGCTCAGAGCATGTGAGAGTATAATGAGCTTGAGATTGAAAAAATTGAGATTGAAAGTTTTAATTAGTTTGATACCTGAGTTGAGAGTGGGTCGGTGAGGTGAGGTGAGCTTAAGACTTGAGACTTGAGGTGAGCTTGAGTGCGTCTGTGACTAAGTGTGTCTGTGAGAAAGGGGAGACGGAGAGCAGAGAGCCGAGAGGGGAGACGAAGCACAAACAGTGAGAGAGAGCTGAAGATTGAAGTGAAGAATGGACTGAATGGTGCGTTTTGAGAACTGAGATAGTTTAGGGTTTGTTATTAAGTTCAAACAGTGCATTTTGCACCTTTTTTTTTTTTTAATTTCGGCCTGAATTGGCCGATTCAGCGTCGGTATCAGTGTGTTTCAGCAGTTTTTCCTAATAATACGAACCAATTCGACGCAAATTGGCCCAATTCTGCGTGAATCGGCCCAAGTCGAAAAAAAAAATGGACGCAGCACCGACGTGTAGGCAGCGTTGCTGCGTTGGACGCAGGTGTGGCAGCCATTTTGCCGCGTCCATGCATCCTAGGGTTAGACATCATGAATTAGATTTGTGCTTAAGTATTGTATTGTTGTGAAAATTAATGTAATGCTTGAATGTCTATATGAAGTTTTTTTTTTTTTTTTTTTTTTTTTTATCCTACAATAAGTTGAAGAAAATGGTTCAAACTTCACTAGAAGTATCTTTTAGCAAGAGGTTCTTCATTTTTTTTTTTTTTTGAGAACAAGGTTCTTCGTACTTGAATAACCAAGTGTATGATGTTTAGTTTTTCAATTTTTTTTTTTTTTTGAGAAAGTTTCAACATATGGTGTTCGCTCCTTATGATAGCTATTTATTATCAGACCAAAACACCAATCAATTTTTGGTGTATGTGAGGATTGAACCCCAGATCTCTTATAAAACTATCAGAGACTTTATCAATTAAACTAATTAGAACCTACTTTTTATTCAACTTTTGGTCCTTGAATATCTTCCAAATCAAATGTATGAAGAATCCTCGTGCAAAATGAATATACTTATATGGAAGGTCAATAATAAATTATCAAGCTAATTCACTACTATTCAATGAATATTTAGTACTAATTACACCACCATTTCTTGAGGTTTTACAAATTAACCCTCCTCTACATACATTTCATGAAATGACACTCTTCCCTTTTTAAGGTTTGTAACTTCATATAAATGCAACATTTAAGGTGGAGTGTTATTTAAAAAAGGAACATTTCATTATTGGAACTTTTTCTAATTGAATTTTAGTTGAAGTAGAATTTTAAATTTCTTAAAACTTAGGTAGATTTTAATGTAAATTCTATTATTGGTAATAATTTTTAATGGTAAAAAGAAAGTAGTTACATAGCACAATCATGACTTCTGAGATACAAATTTTATTATACAGTATATGATATGATTTGAAAAAAATAAAATGAACATTAAATAAATTCTTTGTATTGCAATAACAAAATTGTGTTAAGAATTAAAAACTAATTATATAAATAGGTCAACAAATTACATTTCTTTTTTGTCTTGCAATCCATGATAAGCAATTTGCAAATTTGAAATGTTTCAATCAAATTGGCTGTAATCATTCACTTATAATATTATTTGCAAATATCTAATATGATTTAATTTCTAAAGATGATAAAAAAAAAATTAATCATTATTAGTAGTGGACAATTATATATTTATATTCATGTAAAGTGTACAAAATTGTATACATTTGTTTAGTCTACAATATAAAAGGTAAAAACCAATTCTTATCCCAATTGGGCCCACTTCATTATGCCAAAGATTGGCCAAAAAAATTTTTACTAACCCTTGGTATTTTTTTTTTTTTTTTTTTTTTTTTTGAGGAAAGACCCTTGATAAGTTGGTAGTACCTTTCAAGATTTTTGTTTCTCATCAATCATCATTTTGTTAGATTAGAGATTGTTTGGGATGGACTGAAATTTTCAATTTATTTGTAATTTTAGCTTTTTTTTGCTACTATTTATGAGTTTCACTACATTTTTTGATACTATTTATGGGTCTCATTGTACTATTTAGATTATTTTTTAACTTTTTTCTATACTTTCAACAAAAAAAATTTCAGTTTTAACTATAAATGAATTTATTAGTAGCACAACTATTAATGACCACACTTATCAATTTACAAAACTAAAAATTTAGGTCCCTCCTCAAACCACATTTCAATGCAAGATTTCAATTTGGGCCCTTTGGGCTGAAGCCCAAGCCACCATGTCATACGAGAATGGTATAAGAAAAACTAATAACATGCCTAAATCCTCTAGCTAAAAAATCTTTGTATAATTGTATCATTCGATTCAAGCACAAGCCAAACTCTCCTTCTATTTCGACCATGAGATTGCTTCAAATCAATTTGTTTTTCTCTCTCTTTTACTATTTTGCCAATGAGATTGCCACAATTCAATTTTTTATCTCTCCTCTCTCTTCCTATTTCGGCAATGAGATTATCACAATTCAACTTTTTCCTCTCTCCTCTCCTCCAATTTTGGCACTTTAATTGCCACAATTCAATTTTTTCTCTCTCTTTCCTCCTCCTATTTCGGCAATGAGACTGCCACAATTTAACTTTTTTTCTCACTCCACTCTCCTTATATTTTGGTTAGTGTTAGTCAACTGGGCAATCGAGCATAGGCCAAAGTTTGGGCAGCAAATATTTTTGGGCAATGATATTGTCAAAATTACTTTTTCTCTCTCCTCTCTTCAATCACATCATTTTTCTTTCCTCTCTTGCTTTTTCTCACAATTTCGGTAACGCTATTGCCAAAATTCACCTCTCTCTTTACTCAGCTAAATAACTTTGAACAATACATATATCACAAATAAACTCACATTTAGACAATATTTAGCCAAAAGACTTTGAACAAAGTTTCTCTCTAGAAACTTTTCACACTTCTCATATATCTCTTTTTTTGTATGAATTTTAAAAGTCTAACAATTGAATTTCATATTCTTAACATGTATATCAAATTTCATTCAAATTGGATGTCATTTATTATTCAATCAATGAACTTATTTTTTATATACAATTTTAGATCATAAAAACTTGAAATTTTGACATTTATTTGATAACATAGTAATTGACTTTGATCTTCTTGAAATTTTGCAAGCATATAACATTTCAACGGTTAGATTTTTAAGATTCACACTCAGAGTGTGTTTAGTATCAACTTTTAGTTTTTATGTACAACTTTTTAAAATCTCACTTTTTCCCCTTTTTTTTTTACTTTTTCAAAAAATTTCAAGGTACAAGTATACTTTAACACAATTTTAGCAAAATATTTTCAACAAAAAACTAAATAAGTTACTCCCAAGACACTTTATATAAAAATATAAGAGGAATTTGAGAGAAACTTTGTTCAAAGTTTCCATTCTCCCCTCCTTTTCTCATCGTAATACAAATTTCATAGCCATCGTTACTTATGCAGAAACTGAGAAATGTGGACTAGTGGGAGATATGCTCTGGAAAAATTTATCATATTCTAAAATGATCAATTCTTTTAGAACACAAGGAAAATTCATCGAGCCTTATTTACATTCCATCAATTTCAAAGAGTTGGGTTTAAAATCATAGAGATTCTTGTATCAGCAATTGTAATGGGCTGTGGGTGTAAGAAAACAGAGAGCTAGGAAAGATAGGAATTGATAATAAGCTAGAGAAAAGACCAAGATTGAAGAAATTTTCTGTTAATTGCATTAATTAAGAATTGTGAATACAAGAGGTATTTATATACCTGAACAACCACCAGACTAGAAACCTACAACTAACTAATCCCACATTATACGGATCTACTTACGTACAACCAATCAATACATTACACGTGTCTATATGTACATTACATTGTAAACTACAAGTCGTATTAGTCATGACTGTCGTATATCAAGCCCAAATGCTAATCTTCCATTACTCTATTCTAATGCTCTACCCCTCTGCCTGATGCTCTATGTCTCTGCCTGAGCCAACTTCTCCAACTACACTTCATCTTCATTAGCTTAAGCCACTCAAATCTTCTTTATTCTTCTGTTTGTGATCTTTGCAATCAACATTATTTTGATATTCCCCCTCAAGATGAGAAGCAGAATTATGGATGTCCACAACATTCATCTTGCCCAATAAGCATTTCAATTGTTGACTGTTGAGAGCTTTTGTAAGCGAATTTGCCAATTGTGAGACAGCCTTTTATGTATTGCAGCACCTTATAAGCAACATCCAGATGAGGCTTCCTAGGTTTTGACATGAATTGGCTTAACTTGTGAACTAGATATGCAATGTCTGGCCTAGTGATAGTTAAATACAATAGTCTACCCACCAACATTCTATACATGCCTGGATCAGATAGCAATTTTCCTTGAAGTTTGCTTAATTTCAAATTCTATTCCATTGGCACCTTACTAGGCTTACAAGCTGACATTCCAGCATCCTTCAAGACCTCTAATGCAAATTTTCGTTGACACAAAGTAATCCTTTTGTCTAATCTAGCTACCTTAAGACCAATAAAGTATTTAAACCTCCAAGGTCTTTAAGTTTAAAACGCTAATCTAAAAAAACCTTGAGTTCCTCAACTGCTTCAACATTGTTGCTTGCTATAAGAATGTTATCAACATAAACCACCAAAGCTATGAAAGAATCATTAAACCTCTTCGTAAACAGTAAGTAATAAGCATTAGATTGCTTAAAAACATGTTCCTTGATGATAGAACAAAACTTAGCATTTCATTGCCTTGATGCCTGTTTAAATCCATACAAAGACTTATTCAATTTGCAAGCAACATTCCCCCCTTTGCTGTGAAAGCCTTAAGGGAGTTGCATATACACCTCCTCATGAAAATCACCATTCAAGAATGCATTGTTGACATCTAATTGGACCAAATGCCATCCTTTCACAGCAGCTTTGGCAAGAAGAGTCTTAATAGTAGTGAGCTTGGCAACCAGAGAGAAAGTTTTAGTAAATCCAATCCTTCTTACTGAGTAAAACCCTTAGCAACAAGTCTTTCTTTATACCTCTCTATAGAACCATCTGCCTTGTATTTCACCCTATAAACCCATTTACATCCAATAGTCTTTTTGTTTGATGGCAAAGGAGTAAGAGTCCAAGTATTATTAGAAACCAAGGCTGCAATCTTAGCATTCATGGCCTCTTGCCATTTAGGATCCTTAACAGCCTCATGATAGAATCTTGGTTCAGGAATAGAGGTAATAAGAGAGCAAAAATTGGCATAAGAAAGAGAGAGATGTGAAGAATCAAGATAGTCAAAAAGAGGGTATTTTGTACCTAGATTGACTAAGGAAGAACCTGACTTACTGATAGGATGAGATTGAGTAGGCTCATTAGTAATAATAGTGTTGCACTTGTAGTCTTGCAAGTAGAAAGGGGTTTTGGTAGCCCTAGAAGACCTTCTTAAAGAAGAAAGGAAAGCATGTGGAACAACAGCATGCCCTTGATCAAGGGGCAAAGAGCTAGGTTTTGCAGTAGGTTCTACATAATCTGTAATGATAGAATCTGGTATAGCAAAATCTGGTAGTAAAGAATCTGAGATGACAAGAAGAGAAGAGTCTAAAAATAGACTAGAAACCTAATAGGACTAGAATCAGAAGATGGAAGACCTGGTGAAGGAATAACAAGTTCTAAAAACATGGAATCATGTGGAGTAGCCACATTAGGACAAATGTGAGGTAAAGTGGTAGAAGAAATGAATGGGAAAGTAGTTTTATGAAAAGAAACATCCCTTGAAATGAAAATCTGCCTTGTGACCAAGTTTAACAACATGTAACCCTTAACACCATAAGGGTACCCAAGAAAAACACAAGGAATAGATCTAGGAGCAAACTTAGACCTATTGTGAGCTAATGTCAAGGCAAAGTAAAGACATCCAAAAACTTTTAAATGATGATAAGAATGAATCTTGCTATAAAGCTTCTCAAAAGGAGTTTTATGGTCTAAAACAGTACTAGTTAGCCTATTTATGATGTAAATAGCTGTCAAAACACAATCTCCACAATAACAAAGTGGTATGTTAAACTGAAATTTCAATGTCGTTACAATGTTTAGTATATGTTGATGCTTTTTCTCCACAACTGAATTCTGTTGTGGAGTAGCAACACAGGAGTGTTGATGAATAATCCCATGTTAAGCATAAAACTCTTTGAGGAAAAACTCTTGAGAATTGTCAGTTCTAGTCATTTTGATGCTAGTTTGAAATTAAGTGAATATCATTTTGCAAAATGAAATTAGTAAAGGCCTAGTTATTGTTTTAAATTTCAAGAGGTAAACCCATGTGGACCTTATAGCATCATCTACAATGGTAAGAAAGTATCTAAAGCCATCATAAGTTGCTTTAGCAATGGGTCCCCATATATCACAGTGGATTAAATCAAAAGCATGATCAGACAAGTGTTTAGAATTAGGAAAAGGCAATCTTTTATGCTTTGCAATAGGACAAACAACACATTCTTTATTGGAATGAAAGGAAGATACATCAGATATACAATGATGAAGTTTGTCATCTGAGACATGTCCTAATCTAAGATGCCACAAGTAAGGCTTGGTAACAATAGGAACATGAGAAATAGAATGAACAACAAACTGTAAAACTAACTCTTGGACAGTAGTAGCTTCTGAGATAGACTTGCAATTTTCTGAAGTTTGCAGCAGGTACAGATTGCTATGAAGCTTACCTAATCCAATCATTTTCCAGCAAGTAAGGTCCTGTATGAAACAATAAGTGAAGAGGAAAACCAAACAACTTGACAAGGACTTGGTTAATTTGATTACTGAAATCAGACTGAAAGTAAAGGCTGGGACACAAATCACATCCTCAAGAATTAAGGTTGAAGTGACCTGAACTCTGCCTATGTGTGTGACAAGAACCTTTTCACCATTAGAAAAATGCACAAAAGAAGAGATTGAATTAGTAATCTTAGTAAACAATGAAATGGAATGGATAATATGGTCAATGGTCCCTGTATCAAGAACCCAAGTTTCCTCATTGTAAGCTGTTTTGTTTGAAGGATTTTCAATAAAAACTGAATTCTTCAAATTAAGACAAACAGAATCCTGGAAAGAGGCACAAGAAATACCTGAGAGAGCTAAATTTGCTAAGTGAATAGCATTATTGGTGCCAGAAGAAGATGCATGAGAACTTAGCATTGACAACAGCTGCTAGCATTGTTCAGATGTGAAAGGGAAAGATCCTGACTGTGATGCAGCCTTAGATTGACCAGGTTCACCATCAAGAGTCACTTAATTAGCCATAGACACCTTGCCCTTTTGCTTGTACCCTAGTGGAAATCCAACTAGCTTGTAGCACTTCTCCATGAAATGGCCAACTTTGCCAAAATGACTACATACAGGTCTGCCCTTTCCTTTTGTGTTCTTCCCAACTTGATTGAACCTTTGATTCTTAATTGCAAGGACAATTGAATCAACTAAAGTTCCTCCATTGAAACCTAATGCCCTTTGTCTTTCCTCTTGTATCAACAAAGAGAAAGCCTTGTCAATTGAGGGACTTGGCTCGATCATCAGAATCTGAGTTTTGACTTGTGAATAGACTTCATTCAAGCCATTAAGGAATTGCATCAAGGAATCTTGATGATGAAAGGATGTGATCTTATCATTCACTCCACAGACACATTTACCACAAGAACAACATGGTAAAGGCCTGAGATTAAGCAATTGATCCCAAGAAGCTTGAAGATTAGTGAAGAAAGTAGTCACTATTGCATCTCCTTGCATAATTGTTGAAATCAATTTCTGAAGCTGTGAAATCCGTGGACCATTAGCTTGTGAGAAACGATTCTTGAGTGAATTCCAAACCTCCATTGCAGTGTTTCTATAAATCACACTTGTAATGATGTTAGGAGAGATTGAATTCAAGATCCATTAAGAAATCATGGAATTGTTCTTCAACCAGGCAATCTTTTCCAAATGAGTAATTGCAATGGAAGCTGTTATGGAACCATCCACAAAGCCTAGCTTGCTCTTCGCATCCAATGCCATACGCATAGCCCTAGCCCAATTAGGGTAATTGTCTTCTGTCAAGAGCTGAGTGACAATAATTGCACCTGGTGACTCTCCATGATGCAAGAAAAAAGAATTTCTCGGATCCTCCATTGGAGAAAGCTCACAATGAGCAGTGGATTGAGAAGAAGAAGATTGCGAAGCTTGATCTTGGTTTGCCATTGATAGAAGCACAAAGCTCTTATACCATATAAGAAAACAGAGAGCTAGGAAAGAGAGGAATTGATAACAAGCTAGGTAACTTACAACTAACTAATCCCACATTATACGGATCTACTTACTTACAACCAATCAGTACATTACACGTATCTATATATAAATTACATTGTAAACTACAAGTTGTATTAGTCATGACTGTCGTATATCAAGCCCAAATGCTAATCTTCCATTACTCTGTTCTAACGCTTTGCCTCTCTGCCTAATGCTCTGCCTCTCTGCCTGAGCCAACTTCTCCAACCACAATTCATCTTCATTAACTTAAGCCACTCGAATCTTCTTTCTTCTTTCTTCTTTTGTTTGTGATCTTTGCAGTCAACATTATTTTGATAGTGGGAGACATGGTACCATAGAAGATGGCGAGCAAGTTCATTGCATAGTATTCAAACATGGGTTTGACAAAGATATGATTTTGATGACTTCCCTTCTCGACATGTACTGTAAATGCATTGATATCAAAGAGGACGATGAAATGCCTCAAAGAGATGTTGTAAACAATAGCATGATTTTTGGGTTATGCCGGTGTCACTTGACATTGGATGCAATTACTTTATTTGATAACATGTCTGAACGCAACGTGGGATCTTGGAATTCACTGATTTCAGGGCTTGCTCAAAACTCAGAAGGAAGGAACGATTTGTTTTTGTGCAAGAAAATGAGAGTGGAGAGAGCTGACGTTGATGTTATGACCATGTCCAATGTTCTTTCAGTTTGTGCTGATCTTGCTGCTTTGGTTAATGGCAAACAAGTTTATGGGCTAGTGACTAAATACGGGTTTGAACTATATTTACCTGTTGGAAATGCTTTCATTGACGTGTATGCTAAATGTGGACGCATGGAAGATGCCTGCCAATTTTTCATGAACATGCCAAGCAAGAATGTAGTTTCATGGACTTTTTTGATTGTGGGTTATGGAAAACATGGCTTGGGATGGGAAGCGCTTAAGGCATTTGACGAAATGGAAACGAAGGGCATTGTCCTAAACAAGATTACATTATTGGGAACCATATATGCATGTAGTCATGCTGGATTAGTTCAAAAAGGGTGGGTGAATTTCAACACCATGGTACATAAATATTCCATCACACCCGTGATGGAGCATTACACATGCATGGTGGATTTACTTGCATGAGCTGGGCATCTTACGGAGGCTTATAATTTTGTGGAGGGGATGCCAATTAAGCTGGAGGCAAAGCTTCTAACAGCACTTTTTAGTTCGTGTTGTTCTCACATGAATGTAGAGCTGGCAAAGACTGTTGGACAGAGATTAATTGAATTGGAACCTGAAGAAGCAGGAGCCTATATGTTGTTGTCCAACTTCTTTGGAATTATTGGGGACTTGGAAGATGTAGCAAATGTAAGAAAATTGATGTCAAAGAGGGAAATAAGAAAAACAAAGACATGTACATGGATTGAGATAGACAGAAAAGTCCATAGCTTTGAATCAGGAGATGGGTCTCATCCCTTAACAAAGAGATATACAATTACTTGAGAAATCTTGTTAAGAAGATGAAGAATAGTGGATACGTGCCAAACACAACACAAGCATGGTTATGCAAAATGTGGATGATCACACAAAGGAAGAAATGGTTCTTAGTCGTAGTGAGAAATTGGCCATTACTCTTGGCCTGATTATCACGCCCCCAAGAACACGTATCATGATAGTTAAGAAGGGAGATTGTCGCGAGAGATTCTAGCCGATTTCATCATTTCAATAATGGATCATGCTCTTGTGGAGATCATTGGTGAGAGGTATGGGTGGATCTTTGCCATGAATGACAGCTTCATGTTTACAATAAAATTAAACGAATCTCTCTCACGTGGAAACTAAAGAAATCGTCTTCAATAAAATAATTAAAATTATCCCCCCACCCAAAAAAGCCCCTCTATTTATTTATAGGACAATCTGCCTGTCCCGCTTCTGAAAAAAAAAAATAGTAAAAGTAAAACGACAAAAAATTATTTTGCTTATTACTGCTTCTAAAAAACTAACAAGTCCATGGAAGTAGCCGAGCATTTGAGTTCATGAATTCTACTTTTACATATATGCCTCAACAAAAGGTTCCTACCCAGTGGGGTTTTCATTTTTCAAAAGTACAAAAAGTCGGCTGACGCGTCTGATTCGATCCTCCCATCTTTTATTTATTTATTTATTCTATTCATGAGTCATGATCATAGTTTTGATCTCCTAGCTTCTAACAAACGAAACAATTTTGGGTTCCAAATTTTCCGTACAATTCATCCATGACCAGTTCGCCGATCCCGGTGGACCTCTTTGTGTCGAAAAAACATCCAGGCCTTACAGGTGGCGATCTCGGGTTCGCCGATGCCTCTGGTAATGTTATTTTCAGAGTCAACCGTCAATCCTCACCTAAAAATAAGAGGCTATTCCTCGATTCCACGGGAAATCCCCTAATCTCCATCTACCGTTACCGCGTGAGTCTCCCTCTCTCTCTCTTTCTTTTTCTTTTTCTTTTTTTTTTTTTAATTTCTGTTTTGCGTTTAATTTGCAATGCCCACCAATTGTTTGAAACAATGTCTAAACCAACATGTTTTTATTTTCCATTTTTGTTGATAAGCTAAAACTATGAAAGCATTGATAATGTATACTCCGAATTATTGAAACTTGAAGGTACAAACACTTGCCAATATGAATTTTGGTTAATGATTGAAAAATTTTGTAGTTTAGAATGCACGTTGCAAATGTTTGAATTAGAAAATTCTCAAATAACTCTATAATTAAGGAGGCTTATATGCGATTGAATTTCTAATTTTGGATATGGGTTTTGATTGGTTTAATGGATGTTGTTGTAGAATGGGTCGTGGCAAGGCTTCAAGGGTGAAGACGATCAAAAGCAGTGTATATTCAGAGTGCAGAGGACGGTGAACAAGCTCACCAGAACAGAGTTAGAGGTATTTCTTGTTGGTGAGAATGGGGAAGACTCAGCCTCTAAGTTAAAAGTGAAAGGTTGTCCTTTCCAGAAGTCCTGCACTATCTACAGAGGCAATGACATTGTGGCTCAGGTACAAATAATTGATAAATGTTGCTAGCATTGAAAACTGAAGCCTCAATGAATCAGATTTTGCTTTGCATTCTTTGGAATTTACTGAAAATTGCAACAAAGATATATTGTTTTAACTTTTAAGCCTGATCAGTAAGTTTGCGGCCCCATTGGATAACTGGACAAAGCAATATGTGCTTGGTGTACATTTAATAGCATTGCTCAACAAACTGCTTAATTAGCTACTCTTCAATAGGATACATGATTTTTGCTTTATGTTCTGAGCTTTTAAAACATGCTTTTCTTTTGTGGCCTTGTGTATCTTGTTGAGCTCTCAACTTGAACAGTTGAACTACATTACTCTTTCTGGGGAAGTTATATGTATAGGTCACAGAATGACATGATTATCGGGTCTTGTTCATCTCTTAATAGATTCATCTAATTTCTCACGCACGATTTTTTTTTTTTTTTCATATTTATCATGGATTATCTCATGCTTCTTCATCTTGTCATTCCTTAAAATTATGTCTCATAGATTTGTCAAGAGCCACTAGCAGCTGCAATGTAAATGTTGTAGATTGGTTATATTATTTTTCCCTCTTAATTTTATAATTACAATTTTATTCACTGTAGTTTTTAACATAAGGTCTCACTCTTCCGTTTTGATGCAGACTAGCCTCATGTACAAGCTGCGGCAGCTTTATGCTAAAAGGAATAAATTTCGACTAACCATATTTCCTGGATCTAATGATCATGCGTTGGTTGCGGCATTGGTTGTAATATTTCTAGATTGAAGATAATAGAATAGAGAAAAAAAATTTTAATTTTGATAATTAAAGAAAAAGAGGATTTTTCTTATTCTTTTTTTTTTTTTTTTTGGGACAGAAAAGAAAAGGAGGATTTAACATTTACATTTACACGTTATCACTCCACACAAATATGTCCATGCATAGAGATTAAGGCGTAAATGCATTTTTAGTCCCTACATTTTGCACTTTTTTCATTTTGGTCCCTACAATTTATTTTTATCATTTTTAGCCCCTAAACCAATTAACGCCTGACATTTAGTCCATTCCGTCATCCAACTAATAGCAAAAGCTAATGTGACTGACAGTGGAATAAAAAAAAATATATAATCACATAGAATATAATGCCACGTCAGCATATAAATTTAAAAAATTAATTTATTAATTTTAACTAAATAAAAAAAAAAACAGAATTAAAACCCAAAAATCACTAAAATTAAGATCTAAAAAGTATCTTGAACAAAGTTAAAAAAAGAAAATTTTCGGAAAATTTTCTTTTTCATTAGAATATTTGGAAAAACATGTTTTTTCCCCCAATCTTTGGTTGGAAACATGTTCAGACTATCTCTTTCTTCCAATTCCATTTCCAATTACAATTCCTAACTAAAACCAAACAAATCCTTATAAACCAATTTCTCTTCTCCACTTATCAAAAAAAACATATATATATATATATATATATATATATTATCTTCTCCTCTCTCTGAGCTATTCCACAGTCCCCATCAAATCTCTCCAAACCTCTATCTCTACCTCTCGATCTCGCTCTCTCGATAAGGGTGATGACAACCTTAAGCTTCTCCATGACAAGACCGTTCTTGAGTCGACACTCGAGCTTGACTCCCAAGTTCGACCATAGCTTTGCTAGGTGCGAGCCGAGACCAAGTCGAAGTGAGGCAATCGTTTGGGGATCTAACTTTCTCTTTGTCTAAACCCGACTCTCTCTCTCTCTCTCTCTCTCTCTCTCTCGATTGTTTGATAAGTGTTGTGGTGGTGGGTTTGATCGATGGAGGCGGTGGCTGGATTTTTCTGTGTTTGGGTAGAAAGAAAATTTTTGGGTTTAGGTTCGGATGAAAAGAAAATTTCTGTGTTTGTGTTTAAGTTTGTTGGTTGGGTTTGTGTTTATGTTTGTTGGCTAGGTTTGATCGGTGGAGGTGGTGACTGGATTTTTTTGTGTTTAGGTAGAGAGAAAATTTCTAAGTTTGGGTTCGGGTGGAAAGAAAATTATGTGTTTAAGTTTGTTGGTTGGGTTTGTGTTTATGTTTGTTTGTTAATGAGAGTTATTTTAGTGTTTAGTTTGAAAGAAAATCTTGATTTTATGGGGAAAATGTTGATGATTGTTCAAGAAAAATTTATGAGTACGGTTGGGTTTGTTGTTATTGTGAGTCAAATTGGTTAGGTTTGTGTGCGTGTGTTGTTTTATAAGAAAATTTATGGTTTTGGGTGGAAAGAAAATGTTATGATGCATCAGCTTTTTAGATGTGAATTTTTTTTAGTGTTTGGTTTGAAAGAAATTTTAGGGAAAGATGTTGAATACCTAGATATTTTTTGTGTTCTTGAGTTCTTTGATATGGTTTCGAGTTCCTGTGATCTTCATGTTCTTCCCAAAAACTAATGAGTTTTTTTTTTTTTTAACTTTTTTTAATATTTATTTTTAATTTAATTAATTAATGTGTGTGATTATATTAAATTTTTATTCCACTATCAGCCACATCAGCTTTTGCTGTTAGTTGGGTGACAGAAAGGACCTAAACGTCAGACATTAATTGATTTAAAGATTAAAAGTGGTAAAAATAAAATGTATGGACCAAAATGAAAAAAAAAATGCAAAATATAGGAACTAAAAGTGCATTTACGCCTAGAGATTAATAATAAATAAAAAAAAATCATAAATTATGCCTTCCGGCTGTGTATTTAATATTTATCCATCTATTATATATATATATATATATATATATATATATATATATCCATATGCCTTAATGCATATCTCTTTTAGGCAGAGACAGAGCTACCTGCATGCGAGAGAGTATTGTTTGCAATTTACTACCAACTTCTTACTTCAAAAAAAAAAAAAAAAAAAATGCAATTTATGATCACTAATTTTTCTAAATGCTTTTCCACAGTTGGCTAAGCGAGGCAAAAATAGTATGAAAAAAAAGTTGCAAGGAATGACAGAATACAAACAGAGTAGAAATGATAAAAATTATCTGTCCTACCTGACCCGCTACAAAATTCTAGGAGTATAATCAAAATTTAAATCAAAATTTAAATCATGTTTGATCTTTCCACTTTTCTATTTTCTATATTAATATACATAATAAAAAAACTATAATTTTTTTTTTAACTTCCAATTTTTCCATCCACCCATTTTTTTTCCATTTTTGTAACTTTATCCTTTCATACAAATGGACTATTGGTTATTAGAGCTAGTAACACAATTTTGACAATAAGAAATTAAAAACAACTAGATAATACACTTTACCAAAATATTTCTTAGACTAAAATATTTCCTTTAAATTTGAAAATGGTTATTTTAGTATAGTAATTAGTAACTTTGCTCAAAAATTATTTTAATTCTTTAAGGTTATGGACTCTCTCTTTGGACCCCAATGATTTTTGAGAAAAATTAGTGATCATAAATTGCATTTTACTATTTTTTTTTTCTTAAATTAAACTCAGGTTACATTTGAATTTGCCATAATAAACCCTATTTCCAAAACATGGCAAGATATGAATGGTAAAATTTTCATTTTTTTTTTTAATAATTATCCCCTTCCGTATTGGAACAGGCGAAAGCCTTATATGCAGGAAAAAAAAATAATACTCCTTCTGTCCCAATTTTTTTGTCCTGGTTGAAAAGTCAAACTTTTTAAGGGAAAATCATTTATTGTCTTGTCTATCTTTTAAAAATGTATAAATTTCCAAAACTACCCTTAAAAAAATTTATTAAAAAATTGAATTAGTAAATTAATAGGGTTATAATAGGAACATTAGTAAATTAATGACTTTTATTTTTAGAAACAGGACAATATTTTAGGACATCCCGAAATAGAATAGAGGACAAAAAAAATGGGACGGACGGAGTAACAAAAAACAAAAAACGAGCGCAGATATATATTTCAGGTTAAGGGGTTCCCAACTTTGAAGTTCAAACCTTGTTTTGTGTGTGCCCTTTCTTGTATGCATTGTTTTCTTTATCCAGCTTCAATTTTTGCAAGTTTTTTTTTTTGTCAATCAATTGAATCACCTAAAACAGGTTAGAAAGAAATAGTCTTAGAAGCACTGTCTTTTTTATTGCTAAATCATTGATTGGAGTCTATATGCCATTGTAAATTATGGTATTTTTAGGACATAGATGGTGGAGTGGCACAGCACTAGATGAAAGGCTTTGGAGATGGGAGGAAGGATTCCACTGCCAAGGTAAAATTAATATTTATCTATTTTGTTACTTTTGCCAACGTTATTTCACCACCTGTTGATGTACTATAATGATTTCTAAAGCCACACTTTTTCTAGATGCAATTATATTTTTACAGAACTTAAGGATCCTTGGAAGTTGGAAGACAATAAATATAAACCCAAGATATTTTGGACCCATGGCTTCAACCGTAAAATAATGCATCCTTTGCTCAGCTTAATACAAATTTCAAAACCACCAACGTTACTTCTGCGAACACTGAGAAACGCCAAGTAGTGGGAGACATGCTCTGGAAAAATTTATCATATTCTAAAAGGATCACTTCTTTTATAACACAAGGGCAGATTCGTCAGGCCCTATTTACATTCCATCAATTTCAAAGAGCTGGGTTTAAAATCACAGAGTTTCTTCTGTCAGCAATTGTAAGGGGCTGTGGGAGGCTTGGTACGATAGAAGAGGGCAAGCAAGTTCATTGCATGGTATTCAAACATGGGTTTGATAGAGATATGATTTTGATGACTTCCCTTCTCGACATGTACTGTAAATGCACTGATATCAGAGAGGCACGCCGTGTTTATGATGAAATGCCCCAAAGAGATGTTGTTGTAAACAATAGCATGATTTTTGGGTTATGCCGGTGTCACTTGACATTGGACGCAATGACTTTGTTTGACAATATGTCTGAACGCGACGTGGGATCTTGGAATTCACTGATCTCAGGGCTTGCTCAAAACTCAGAAGGAAGGAACGCGTTGTTTTTGTTCAAGAAAATGAGAGTGGAGGGAGCTGAAATTGATGTTATGACCATGTCCGGTGTTCTTTCAGTTTGTGCTGATCTTGCTGCTTTGGTTAACGGTAAACAAGTTTATGGGCTAGTGATTAAATATGGGTTTGAGCTATATTTACCTGTTGGAAATGCAATCATTGACATGTATGCTAAATGTGGATGCATGGAAGATGCCTGCCAATTTTTCATGAACATGCCAATCAAGAATGTAGTTTCATGGACGTCTTTGATCGTGGGTTATGGAAAACATGGCTTGGGAATGGAAGCTCTTGAGGCATTTGACAATATGGAAAGGGAAGGCATTGTGCCAAACAAGATCACATTCTTGGGAACCTTATATGCATGTAGTCATGCAGGATTAGTTCACAAAGGGTGGATGAATTTCAACACCATGGTACATAAATATTCCATCACACCCATGATGGAGCATTACACATGCATGGTGGATTTACTTGCACGAGCTGGGCATCTTACGGAGGCTTATAATTTTGTGGAGAGGATGCCAATAAAGCCAGAGGCAAAGCTTCTAACAGCACTTTTTAGTTCATGTTGTTCTCACATGAATGTAGAGCTAGCAAAGACTGTTGGACAGAGATTAATTGAATTGGAACCTGAAGAGGCAGGAGCCTATATGTTGTTGTCCAACTTCTATGGAATTATTGGGGACTTGGAAGGTGTAGCAAATGTGAGAAAATTGATGTCAAAAAGGGGAATAAGAAAAACAAAGGCATGTACATGGATTGAGATAGATAGAAAAGTCCATAGCTTTGAATCAGGAGATGGGTCTCATCCCCTTAACAAAGAGATATACAATTACTTGAAAGATCTTATTAAGAAGATGAAGAATATTGGATATGTGCCTAACACAAGCATGGTTATGCAAAATGTGGATGATCACAGAAAGGAAGAGATGGTTCTCAGTCATAGTGAGAAACTGGCCATTACTCTTGGCCTGATTATCACGCCTCCAGGAACATGTATCATGATAGTTAAGAATCTTAGAGTATGTGCAGACTGCCATTTATTTACTGCATTGGTTTCAAAGATTGAAGGAAGGGAGATTGTCGCGAGAGATTCTAGCCGATTTCATCATTTCAATAATGGATCATGCTCTTGTGGAGATCATTGGTAGAGGTACGGGAGGATCTTTGCCATGAATGATAGTTCATGTGAACAATATAATTGAATGAATCTTTCTCATGCGTGTAAACTATAGAAATTGTCTTCAATAACTTAATTAAAATTATCCCCCCAAAGGCTCCTCTACAAAAAACAAGAATTTTTTTGCTTATTACTGGTACTACAAAAACTAGAACAATTTTCTCAGCTCCCAAACAGAGAGCAAGCCCATGGAAGTTGTCAATCATTTCAGTTCATGAATTTTACTTTTACTAATATACCTCACTGAAAGGTTCCTACCCAGTGGGGTTTTCATTTTTCAAAACAAAAAGTCGGCTGACGTGTCTGATTCTATTCTCCTATCTTTTATTTATTCTCCCATACTTCATATTCATGAGTCATGAACTTAGTTTTGATTGCCTAGCTAAGACAGTAGCTTCTAACTAATATCGGGTTCTAATTTTCCATACAATTCATCCATGACCAGTTTGGCCATTCGCCTATCCCGGTGGTTCTCTTTGTGTTGAAAAAAAAAAATCCAGACCTTACAGGTGGTGATCTCAGGTTCGAGGACACCTCTGGTGATGTTATTTTCAAAGTCAACCATCAATCCTCACATAATAATAAGAGGCCATTCCTTGATTCCAACAGAAATCCCCTAATTTCCATCTACTGTTACCATGTGAGTCTCTCTATCTCTATCTCTCCTTCTGTTCTGCATTTAATTTGCAATGCCCACCAATTGTTCAAAACAATGTTTAAATCAACATGTTTGTTTTTTTTTTTTGTTGGTAAGTTACACAGGTAGCCATTCTAAAACTATGAAAGCATTTATAATGTGTACTCTAAATTATTAAATTTGAAGATGAAACTTCTATATGTTGCAACTTGCATGTTAATCTTGAATTTGGTTATTGATTGAAAAATTTTTTAGTTTAGAATGCACTTTGCAAATGTTTGAATAAGACAATTCTCAAATAACTTGTATAATTAAGGAGCTGTGTATGTGATTGAAGTTCTAATTTTGGATTAAGGGTTTTGACTGGTATAATGGGGATTGTTGTAGAATGGGTCGTGGCAAGGCTTCAAGGCCAGTGAAGATGATCAAAAGTAGTGTTTATTCAGAGTGTAGAGGACGGTGAACAAGCTCACCAGAACAGAGTTAGAGGTATTTCATGTTGGTGAGAATGGGGAAGACTCGGCCTTTACGTTAAAGGTGAAAGGTTGTTCTTTCCAGAAGTCCTGCACTATCTACAGAGGCAATGGCTCAGGTACAAATAATTGATAAGTGTTGCTAGAAATGAAAACTGAAGCCTCAATGAATCAGATTTTGCTGTGTGTTCTGTGGAATTTATTTAAAGATGCAACAAAGATTAAATTGTTTTAAGCTTTGATCATCACCTTGCGGCCCCATAATGTGTTATTGCTAGAGGTCATGCCCCACCAATGAGGTTTAAGGATATATTAGGTGTGTACCTATCAAAAAAGGATATGTTAGGTGTGTATTATTTGTGTACAGACTAGAAATTATTGAAGATTTGTAACAACAGCATACATATGATGATGGGACAAAACCAATATGCACTTGGTATAAATTTAATAGCATTGCTCTTCCTCTTTGCTCAACAAACTGTTTAGTTAGCTTACATGACTTCTTCTTTGTTGTTCGGCTTAATGTTCAGAGCTTTTAAACCATGCTCTTCTCGTGGACTTGTGTATCTTGCTGAGCTCTCAACTTGAACAGTTGAACTACATTACTTCTAAAAGGGAAGTTATTTGTATATGTTACATAATGCATTGATTGTTGGTCTTGTTCATCTCTTAATAGATTCTTCTAATTTCTCATGCATGGTTTTTTTTTTTTTTCATAATTATCATTGATTATCTCATGCTTCCTCATCTTGTCGTTCCTTAAAATTATGTCTCATAGATTTGTCAAGAGCCACTAGCTGTTGCGATGTATATGTTGAAGATTGGTTATATTTTTTTCTCAATTTGATAATAACAGAGTTATTCACTGTAGTTTTTAGTATAAGGTCTCACTCATATGTTTTGATGCAGACTAGCCTCATGTACAAGCTGCGGCAGCTTCAAAAAAGGAATAAAGAAGAGGAAGATTTTATTTTATTTTTGATAATTAAAGAAAAGGAGGATTTAAAATGTACATATACATGTTATCACTCGACACAAATAAAATAAAATAAAAAGTGCATAAATTATGCCTTTCGGCTGTGTATTTGACTATTTTCCGTCTGCCTTAATGCATATCACGCTTCTTTTACTTTAATCCGTGTGAGAGGCTCATAATTATATGAAAATTGAAAATCTTTTCTAGGTAGAGACAGAGTTACCTCCATGGGAGAGGATGTTGTTTGCAGTTTACAAAGAGTCCATTTCTATGAAATGATGAAAAATTGTAAGAAGGTTGGAAAAGTGAGAGGATGGAAAAGATTATAGTATTGCCCATATTGTGTAAGAAAATATGATTAGTTGAATTAACACATTATAAGGGGGTGTTTGGTGAGTGTTTCCAAACAACAATTTTCAGTTTTTAAACAATATTACATATATTCCCACAAAAATTTTTAAACAACAATTTTCAGTTTTTAAACACATGTACCAAATGGACCCTAAAAGTGTCACATCATTAATTTTATTATATTATTTTAACTTCTTTTTTTAAGAATACTAAAGGCCCGTTTGATAACGTTGTTCTAATAATGTTTGTTTGTTTGGAAATACATGTAGGTGAAAAAATATGTGAAAATACATATAATGTTATTTAAAAACTGAAAACTGTTGTTTAAAATGCCATACCAAACGGCCCCTAAGTATTTTAAAACACACACTAGGAGAGAAGAGAAAGTCTTAATAAAACTGATAGTATTATATATCCAAAAAGACATTTATATTATTTTAACTTCTTTCTCTATCCTTCTAAAACTAAAAACTGAAAATAAAAAAATTAAATAAAAAATAAAAACTTCTTTCTCTATCAATTCATTTTTTTATCACCAAAAACTAATGTGGTTAACTAGATTAGAATGGCTGGCTTCAAAAACGTTAATATAATGCAATTAATTAAATTATTTAAAATGACACTAGCTATTCCAATTTGGGTAATGTTGGCAAAATTTTAGGGTTAATGAATGAAAAAATATAAATAAATGGTTAACAAACAAAAGCTTAGAGGCATGAATCTCAGTTGTCTTTAGACAATATTTGCCCCCATTAAAAAGATGTTAAAGGGTTATTGCAAATTTGTCCTCAGCTAAACCAAGAATTTTCAAGTAGCATTCATGAGAGAATTCTTGTGGATCTATCTATAATGGTGAAGAGTTCACTTTGATTGATTTTAACGTTCACAAAGCATACTAACTATTTGAGACACTTAAATCCATTATATGCAAATTATACAGAAAACAGGTTTTTAAGACTTTAACATATTGACCTGGAATTGATTAGGAGTTGAGACTCCTTAAACAAAATTCAGTTGACCTTATACTCAATGATTTTCTTAAGGATTCGAGTAGAATCTTGTTGAGGGTTCTTTTTACGTTTCTTTTACCTTAGGCACACGTCTTGATTTTATTGGACAACGCTTAGTCTATGCTTTTTCTAAGAAGGAAGTTGGGCCTAGCACTCCATGAAATGAGCTCCAAAGTACCATCATGCCACTGCCAATTTGTGCGCAAATGTTAAGTCCAAGTCCAAGGGAAGATGCTACAAAGTGAGCTTATCCTCTGCTTCTGCCGCAGAATGAACTTTTCTCTAGTTTCCACCACAAGACCAACATTTCTTCTGTGTAGTAAAACTTTTTGCTGCACAATAAAACTTTCTGTTGTACAGTAAAACTTCCTAATGTGTAGTAAACCCTTCTACTGTGCCAATAAAGCTTTTTGCTGTGTAGTAAAATTTTCTACTGTACAGTAAAACCTTCTGTTGTGCAATAAAACTTTCTACACTTTTCTGCAATGTGAATGACTACTCTTCATTTTTTATTGCAGAAATACGTTTCTACTTCTTGCATATAAACAAATCTAAAACCCAAAGAAAATACCCATCAAGTTTATATGGGTTAGCAAATTCTCAAATATATACATACATATATGTGTATATGTACTTATAAAATATATATTGTAGAAAATGAGACACAAGGTATATGTATATATACTTATGGCATGATAATGATTAGTTCGTGTCAAAAGTAAAACATGTAATAATAAAGAAATAAGAAAGCTTCAGCAGAAAATGTTTAGCTAGTATAATAGTTAATACGGTAAATATTATAAAAAGGTACTACAACAATATAACTAGTACAGCAAGTAAAGATACCATAGCAGGACAACTGATGCAGCAAACGTGATAAAAACATGCTACAGCAGAATGAATAAATACAGCAGATATAAGTTTTAACGAGTGAAATCAAATATATTTGCAATTGAAATCAAATATTGAATCTTCCCATAGAATAAGTAAACTAAGAAGGAACCTAAACCCCAACTTGAACAATCTTGTCATGGGCTTTTGCCATCAAAATTATGCATTTTGGAGAATAGACCTAAATGGCTACAGACTACTACTTTTAGGGGACCTCAAAGAGTGGGTTTGCTAAGAGAGAGGAAAAAGATAGTCTATTGATGCATGCCCCTATTCCTGTTGTGTTTTCTCTCTTCTTTTTACTACTTTCTTTCTTTCTTTCTCTCCATTCTTTTTACTCTTAGTTTCTTACTACTCTTTTGCCGTGGGTTGTTCCCCCTTTGGTCTTTCCTTTTCTTGGGTCCCTCTCTCTCGGTGTCTCTCTCTCTCTCTCTAAGTGCCTCTCTTAGGTGTTTACTACTCTTTTACCATGGGTTCTTCCCTTAGATGCTTCTCACTTTCTTACTATAGGTTCCTCCCTTTAGGTGCTTCCTCCCCTCTTACTATGGGTTCCTCCCCTTAGGTGCTTCCTCCCCTCTTACATCTATGCCTACCTCTTCCTTTTATAGTGAACTATATCAATGGGATTTTTTCCTTTTACCCCTAGGACTTCACCAACTATTTTTGGCTTGTTGTGGACATTCCTTCAGGACTGCCCACCAACCCATTAGTTGCTCGGCCACTACCTTTGCTCAGAATACGTTTGCTGCACCACTACTCATTTCATGAGAAAATCCCCTTTTGTTTGTTCTTGCTATATACCTCTACCTCTAGGTTTAAATGGATAAGAATTGGGCTACCTCATCACCCACCTCTATGGCATGTATCAGATGGTCTTACCCATCTACTACTTCTTTTGGGTAAGATACCATCCCAACAAGGTATATTCCCAAAAGAAGTCATGGCTGGAAACCAAATATAGACCATTTTTCCCTCCATCACCAAACCACACCCTCTGAATCCCTTTGATTGTGGGCTCACCTCCCTTGTTTTGGCTGGGTATAGGTTAGTGGTGCTCCGGCCCTTGTGTGCTTGTTCCACTATCTTCTGTTTTTGTCTTCTTTTGTTCCCTGATTGTTTCTATCGTAGCAGATCAATTTTGTTTCATTTTGCTGCATGTCTTTGTCTTATTTTTTCATGCATTTCCTGCTATGTTTGTCATTTCCTTTGGTTTGGCTTTTCTTTCCTTCACGCAATTCCTGTTGTTGACACTTTTTGCTATTCCTTGTTTCTTTTCATTGTACTTTTTCATATTAGTTTTCACACCTATCCTTTTATACAAAAGGATTTGGGCCTTTGTGGGTCAAATAATGTTGACTGGATCAAAAGGGTCTTGAGCCTAATTTGCCTTGATTTGTCAAAGCCATTCTACTGGAAAACATTGTATTCTGCCGCAGATCTGTGTTATGCTGCAGATTTGTTTTCTACTGCAAATCTGCATTCTGCTACGGATCGCTTTCCCTTACATTTCTTTCTTTGAACCTTTCTTGCTCTTTAGTTTTCTTAGTGGGTCTTTGGGCCTTGCTTTTCATTGGGCTTTCCTCCGTGTGGATTTTTGAGTCTTGCTTCTTATTAGGCTTTCTTCCTAATGGGCTTTTGGGTATGGATTTGAAGAAATGGGCATCAACAAATCTTAATTCAAAATTCTCTAACTTTCAAACATAATGTATTACTACATACTTTGTATATACTTATATATACAACACTTAATCATATAAATGACCATCGAGAATTTGTTTTTGCCTATGATTGAGTTCAAAATTGGCTGGATCTTTTATATTTTGTTGAATAAAATTGGTCATGTAGCTTGATTTGGGAACTTTTTTTTTGTTCTTTGTCTGAAATTGAAGGTGTCATTATTTAATATTTTAGGAGCACAATAAATGTGTGCTTCCCCTCATATAAAGGTTTGGGCTAAGAACCACTAGTTTTGCCCCACGCTCCAAGTTGAAGTATCCACCATCTTATGTGGATGCACAAATTGCTAAAGATGAAAGGTGGGACCAGATAATTATCGAAGGAGATTCCAAGACTTGTTTCAACTCCCTCTCCTCCCCACTTTGCCATTCTGATTGGGTCATTAGTAGTATTATTAGCAATATCCTTGTTCTCAAGGATTCGTTTACTTCTAGTCTTTTTATCTGGGTTAAGAGAGATTGTAATGCAGTTGCTCATGCCGCTACAAAGCTCTCCATTAACTTTGTTTAATCGTTTTGTTTCAATAATCACAATCTACCGGTTGTCCTCTTGGACGCTTGTAAGGTAGACTGCCGTGTTTTTCCTTCTTGATTAATAACATTGACGCTCATAAAAAAAATAAAAATAAAATAGTGCTGCTATAATGGATCTCATCATAAATTTAATTAATAAGGCCCACTATTATGTGAGAGATTTCACATTAATTGCATCTCCATAGCACTAAATAATTACTCCAAAGTGAAGAAGGAAAACTAGACTAAGAATGAACAAAGAAATAGGAGCAAATAGATGGCTGGAGTCCTGATACATAAAAATAAATGTTATGTCTATAACATTTACACGATACTTTTACAGTGTCCATGATGTTACTGACCTAGCTAAAAGTAACAGGAGAAAGCCCCTTGTTCAAGGAAAAAAAAAATAAAAAAATAAAAAAACAAGCGCAGATATATTTTTAAGGGGTTCCCAACTTTGAACTTCAACCTGAGCTCTTGTCTGAAAAAACAAAACTCTAACCCAAAAAAAAAAAAAAAAAAAAAAAAAAAAAAAAAAAAAAAAAAAAAAACTTCAACCTGAGCTCTTTCTCTCTCTGTAACTAGAGAGATACAGAATGGGGAGGCAGAAAGGAGAAGGAGGTAAAGGCAAGGCAAGACCTTCAAGCAGCAGGTACAATTTTCCCTTTCCTTCTTTTATACAAATGAATCATTATCATAATTTTGATTTCTAATGTCAGGATATGAACCTTTGTTTATTTGTTTATCGTTCAGTTTGGCCGCTTCGCTTTTGCCGACGGGTTCTACGGCCACTGTGGGATTCGGTGGCTATGTTGGTAGCTCTCGTCTCGATTCTTCCTCTCTCGCCACCGAAGACTCTGTGCCCTTTCTTGTATGTATTTCTTTCCTTTTATCAAGCTTCAATTTTTGTCAAAACAATTGAATGACCTAAAAGAATTAGCCTTAAAAGCACAATCTTTCTTAATCCTAAATCATTGATTGTGAATTATGGTGTTTTTTAGGACATAGATGGTGAAGTGGCACAACACTTGAAGAGGCTTGGGAGGAAGGATTCTACTACCAAGGTAAAATTATCACTTTACCTATTCGAAGAATTTTTCGACATTATCAAGATTCAAGTATATGGTGTTGTTAATATACTTTTAAGAAGTTTGCATCTTTGATTAATTATTATTATTTTTTTTTTTGTAAAAAGGTCAATTACTACTTCATGCAAGTTGCAGTGCCTGTTGAAATATATAATACTTCTATTAGTACCACTGCCGAGTGCCGTAATCTTTTGTTGTTTGCAGTTGTCTAAATTTATATGTGATTTTTTTTTTTTTTTTTTTGGGTGCTTCTGCTTCTTCTGCAGCTTAAAGCTTTGGCATCTCTATCTGTGCTGCTCAAGCAGAAGTCCGGGAAGGATATAGTGCCAATTATTCCACAATGGGTACATTTTTTTGTCTCTCTCCTACATATAGATGTCGGTCAATGTATGCAGGGTGTGTAAGTTATAGTGCACACTCTATTTGCACCCCTTTTCCACACTTAGTAATGAATATATGCTCTACTTTTTGCGATCTCTTAAAATAAATTGTGGTTACTTGTTAATATGGTTTTCTCATTAATCAATGCTCATACTATATTGAGTGAGATATTTTAGCATTAATTCGTTGGTATGCCTATTGACCCATTTAAGTGGCAATTATACAGATGAAATTATTGGAGTATTATTTGTGGTCACTGAAAATAAGTGGGTTTTAAGGTCTTTTAGTAAACATAGGCTAAGTAGGGATCATATTAAAGAAGCGATGCCACTAAACCACAAGGCTCTAGGTTATTGTACTTTGTTATGCATTATGCCCGGTTAATATTTATCTAGTTTGGTACTTTTGTCAACTTTCAATTTGGTTAAAACTCAAGTAGCTTGCATTTTCTTTTGTAGGCATTTGAATACAAGAGGCTGTTGCAGGACTATAATAGGGAGGTTCGGCGAGTCACTCATGACACCATGACTAATCTTGTCATTGCTGTTGGGTTTGAACCTATCTTGATACAGACTCATGACTTTTGGTTTCCGCTTTTTGTGATGCACTGTTTAGAAATCTGAGAAGTTAATGAGGAGAAATCATTGTTGATATCATTGATCCCATTTCTTTTTTCTGTTTCTTTTTTAAATTACTATTTCTTGAGATACCATATTGGTTGCTTTTGACCATGTTTAAGCTTCTAAGGTGAAGATTGTGTTTTGAAAAGAATACATTACCATTTCTTAATTCATAGTGGAGGCAAAAGACCAAAAAAAAAAAAAAAAAAAAATTATTAGTGCTAATTACAACCACTTCTTTGTGGTGCTTTAGGTCATATTGTAGCTAGTTTGTTTTTAATACAATCTGTAACATGAATGGATATCTCCTTATCGCTTTTTTTGAATGCTGATGGTACTTTGATATAATTATTGTGGCAAGTTAATAAGACATTATGTTGTTTTAAGCAAGGGTATCTTGTCTCAAATTTCTGAATTTTTATGTTTTGGAATTCTGTAAATATTTACATACAGTGATAGCATGTTCAAGCTTTACATTTAATAGATTTAATTTCTGCGTACTTTTCCATATTTTTTATTAGCATGCTGTAACCCTAGTTTTGCCAAAGGGTACTGAAATCTTTCTTGTGTAACTGTTGTTTTTGTTTCTCAGGAGAGATTTAGCTCCACATCTGAAGTCTTTGATGGGACCATGGTGGTTTTCTCAATTTGATCCTGTTTTTGAAGTTTCTCAAGCCGCAAAACGGTCATTACAGGTTTGCTGATGACGTCGTATTAGATTCTCTCTCTTTCAATTATTTAATATAGCAATTAGGAAAGACTTCTGCTGCCTTTAGGATCTGTTTGTTTTAGCTTAAAATGCCAGCTTTTGTTCACCACCTATTGATATACTATATTGCTTTCTAAAGCCTCACTTTTTCTTGGTACAATTATATTTTTACAGAACTTTTTTTAAACAAAATAAACCTATTAAAATAAGTTCATTGAAAGACACTCTTAAGGATATGCTAGACAACAACCGAAGGGGAAACTTTCTCCATTAGTAAGTGCATATTCATTGTCCATTCTGTCTTTCCTTCCAGATTATGCAGTTATATATTCATTCTTGGCTTGGGCGAAATTGCCAAAGAAAATTGTCAGTGTCCTTCAGCAATGAGGGATTGTGGCAATATATTTCCTTGCATGTTAGGAATTTCCTCAAAATAAGTGGTTCTACTTTTAAAAATTATCTCTAGTATACTTCCCGTGTACATGGGTTGCACCCCTTTGTGCCTTCTTTAATTAGTTATTTACTTACCCCCCAGCCCCCCACCCCAACCACCCACCCCCCCCACCCCCCCCCCCCCCCCCCCCCCAAAAAAAAAAAAGAAGAAAAAGAACAAACAAATAAAATTGGGTGTTTGATTTCTCAATTTTGTTGGTTGGAATTATTTGGTGGGTATATTAGGCAGGGATGTCAAAAATAATTGGCTCTAGTGGAAGTTTGGGCCCGCTGGCTTAAACTAATAGTTACTATGTAGGGCCAGAGTGCCTTCCAATTTCAACTCAACTTTGAGTATTTTTTTTTATTGGTACATGCAACCAGTGGATTTTGGATCTGCAACTTCATCCTCTACCCATTCTTTTGAGAGGAAGTGCCATTTGAGCTAGTGCTTATTAGTAACTCAACCTTGAGTAATTTGTCTTGAAATTTTTAAGAATTTTTTTTTTCAACATATGGCTAAGTGTTAATGATGCTGATGGTTGTCAATGAAATGAAATATAAATTCAGAGTATGCTTAGAAGAGTCGTTGTGGTCAGAGCTTAATCTTTTAAAAATTTGTTATGTTAATGAGAAATTTTTATATATTAGCTTATTTTTACAGACAACGGTACATTTAAATATGTCCAACTATCCCCCCCCCCCCCCCCCCCCCCCCCCAACACGCGCGCGTGCACACACATACAATTGCCAAAATTTCCATAAACTTTACTTCCATGAATTTTAAAGTATGTATTTTTTTTTCTTTTGAAGGTGCATTCCTATCAAATAACCCTCTTAAGCAGCTTGTCTATGCATTTGTATTCTGGTCCATTGTTCAATTTTATGGGCAATTTATATTCTGACTTCGGTTTAAGTTTAATCTTACCGTTCTATTGTGACATCAGGTGGCCTTTCCAGCACAGGAAAAGAGATTAGATGCTTTGATTTTATGCACAAATGAGATATTTATGTATCTAGAGGAAAATCTAAAGCTCACACCAGAAAATATGTCTGATAAAGCAGTAGCTTTGGATGAGTTGAAAGAGATGCATCAGCAGGTAAGCATTTGATTGAGCAAAAGCTAGATCTGTTATTACTTCATTGCAAGAGTGAAAACTAGGAGAGTGGGAGATAATATGATGCCTAATATAGAAAAAAGAGGAAGAATAATATGTTCCCTCTCTCTCAGCTTCCAACATGTAATGTTTCTCTTCCAACTCTTTTTTGGTAACAAACACCCACCTCCTTCCCCCAAACCCCACCCACCCCACCCACCCCCCCTCCCCCCCCCACACACACACACACACACACCCACCACCCCCAGATCAAACAAAAGGAAAAAAAAAAACGAAGTACTCCAACTTCCCTGTGTTTTATCATAGTTACATGGGCTTCATTTAAAAAAAATAAAAAATTGACTCCTGCCTCCCTTGAGATTTATACATTGCATAAACTTAAGTTTCTTTTGTAATTATACATATAGAAATTTGATGGCACAATCCAAGCCTTAAGAAATACTCTAATGACCTAAATACATTGATATTGTTTTTACTTTCTTAAAATTTTTTGGGATGATCAGATTGAGAAAGCTATAACCATTGGTGACATGGATTTTTTCCAGCAAGAGTGCTAGTCTATTGGTCTACCATTTCTGGTGGAGCGGGAGGATAGGCACCTATCCACTCCTCTCCATGTTGTCTTAATTGACTCTCTCATACTTGCTTAATCAAGCATGTCTCTGAATGTCAATATCTGGAGATCTTTTAGCTTTTAAATGGGGCCCAAATAATGAGGTGATTCTATCCATTTGAACCACGGCTCCTTTATTACTTAGTAAAAAAAAAAAAAAAAAAAAAAACATGGGCTCTTCACAGCTCAAAAGGCATGCTGCTGATCAGAAGATAAAATTTATATATGTAAGCACATATTTGATTGGTCAAAAAGCATATTGCAGAAAGTTCCAAATGAGTTAAAGCTTGTGGTCTGGAAGTGAAAAATTATGGACCATGGTCCATGAGGCTGAATCAAAACCATTTTTACTTCACTCAAAAAAAAAAAAAAAAAAAAAAAAAATCTACTTCAATTGTCTATCACCAACAATTACAATCCCAATTCTTTAACCATATTCAAACATATTTTCTGGATTATACTGCATTCTATGCTTTGAACTCTAGAAGTTCCATTTCTTTTAGGGATTTCTGATTGGGTAACCACTTTGAGCATCAAGACCCAATTGTGGATTTCTGATTTGGTCACCTCGTTTGGAAATGTGGATATTTAACCAAAAGAATTCATCTAGTTGTCACTTCCAGTTGCGGCTGTAGAATGTGTAGATTATATGATTTTTCTTCAATCAAGGGCTTGGTTGGGTTGATTTGGATGACCAATGCTTCATTGATTAGTGTGATTGATAACAGAGTTTTATATGAAGGTTTGCTAATTCTTGGTTGGAGTGTAGCCTATTGGGTAGTATATTGTTTAGAAAATTTCTATTTGGAGGCAAGGAGGATGAGGGAAAATTGATTCTAGAGAAATATGAAAATTCTAGAGCAGATGTAGGCAGGTGTAATTTGGTCAATCTATAAAGTAATAATTTTTTTAAAAAAAGAAAAAGAAAAAGAAAAAAGATTATCCACGTTAATGGTATAGCCAGTGATTAGAAGTCCTAGCCTGGGAATTACTCTATAATCATACTCCATTTACGGGAGACTTCTCCTTGGTTCAAAAAGCTTTTCTTAAATCCTGTTTTCTTCTATTTTCTTGAACTGCAGGTGATATCTTCATCATTATTGGCACTGGCAACACTACTTGATGTGTTGGTCTCTATGCAATTAGAAAGACCTGATTTTGATAGCTTACCTGCTGAATCAAAACATGCTTCAAAGGCTAGGGCAACCGCTATTTCTTTTGCTGAAAAGTTGTTCACTGCTCACAAATATTTTGTGGACCTTTTAAAGTCTCAAAGCCCTGCTATTCGGTCGGCTACTTTTTCAGTATTAAGGAGTTTCATAAAAAACGTTCCTCAGGTTATAAATGAAGGAAATTTAAAAACTCTTGCTAGCACGATACTTGGGGCTTTCCAGGAGAAGGATCCTTCTTGTCATTCATCAATGTGGGATGCAGTGTTACTATTCTCTAAAAGATTCCCCAACAGTTGGACTTCCTTGAACATTCAGAAAAATATACTCAATCGGTTTTGGCATTTTCTTAGAAATGGGTGCTTTGGATCTCAGCAGATTTCTTACCCAGCTTTGGTTCTATTCGTAGACACTTTGCCACCTAAAGCAATTGCGGGAGAGAATTTTTTTCTTGACTTTTTCCAGAACCTCTGGGCAGGAAGGAATCCTTCCCATTCCTCAAATGCTGATAGACTAGCATTCTTCCAGGCATTTAAAGAATGTCTTATTTGGGGATTATGTAATGCATCAAGGTTGGAGTCCTTTTTACTTTTTAATTTGGAAATTTTTAAATGACATCCTATTTTTTCTGATTTAGTTGCTTGTTTTGCTGTCATGTTTATTTTTATTTTTAAGTTATCCCTGATTTTCTGATTTTCATCCTCTGTTTGATGGCAGATTCTGTGAGGGATTGGATTCCATCCATCATTTTCAAGTCACTCTGATTGACAACATCCTCGTAAAGCTTTTGTGGCAAGACTATATGTTTTTTGTCAGTGTGAAAAAGCAAGATAGAGTCTTCTCTGGAATATCTGCAGATTCATCTGACAACAGTGGTTTAGCTTCTAATAATAAGACAGTGGAAACATTGAATGTTAATTATCCAATGAGCTATCTGAAAGACTTGGGAAAATTTATTATTGAAATTCTTTCAGGCATAAGTTTACTGGAACATGATCTGCTCGCTGCTTTCAGTACAGAATTTCAGGAAAATTGCCTAGGTATGCTACAGCAAACAGAGAACTTAGAAAGAGCTACTGAAAGTGTAGAACGCATCATTCATTTTATCTTATTACTGGAGCAACATGGAATTCATAGAGGTGAAAATTGGCCTTTGGTTGATATAGTGGGACCAATGTTGGCAAAGTCTTTCCCATTAATACGATCACAAGTAAGTTACTACTGTGCAAACTCTTCATATGGTGTAAGATTTTATATACTGTTTTTTTTTTTTTCAAATTTTTTTTTATGTAGAATATCTCACTTTTGTACGCTTTTGACACTCATGAACCTGAAAATGTACATTCATTGGCTTGCATGCTTCTATGCTATGTGTCATTGTGCCTAATAAGAACCTGTTATCGGACATGGTACCAGTCATGCTTTAGAGACTTTAATCCTTTGGCCATCTTTAACTAGTGGGAGCCAGGAAGGGGCAGTTTTCCTGGTGTCTGCCTCAGAATGGTCCATGTAATACTCAGTTGGCCCACCAGGCCATTAATAGAGGAAAAAAATAAAAATAAAAAGAGAATAAAAACTTGAGTTGTGAACTAATAGAAACTTGTGTTTATGAGCATAGTGACGTTGCAAGTTAGTCTGTATAATTTCTACTTTATAAAGGTTTTAAGAAGGATAAAGGAGGAATTCCATTAATGTCAAGAAGGCGTTAAGAATGTTCTTTTGTAAATCTCTGTATATACTATAGTTTGAGCTATTCTATGTGACGTGCAAGGAGCTATGGTTAAAGAAGAATACATGATGTGCAAAAAATTAATTTCTATGAGGCTTATTTTTATTAAATATCCATTAATTACTAGAAAGTTGTCTTTCTTTTGAAGGAGTTCAATTAGTGATTGATTGAGTATTCTTGTTTGTGTCCTTGATATGTTTTTTTTATATACTCTTACTTAGATATTCACTAGTCTTTTTCTTCTTCTCTATGTCAGGACTCACCAGTGAGTGTGAGACTTCTATCAGTTGCTGTTTCTGTATTTGGACCACGCAAGATACTCAAAGAACTTTTTATTCACAATAAAGGTCCCTCCTCTAGTTGTCTGTCAGATGGCAGTGATGGGCAATTAAAGGAAGAGCAATTTATGCAGATGTTCAGGGACATTTTTGTTCCTTGGTGTTTGTATGGAGATAATTGCTCTACCAGTGATCGACTTGATCTGTTGCTTGCCTTGCTTGATGATGAATATTTCTCTGAGCAGTGGGGTAGTGTTATAACATATGCAACTAACCTGGAGCATTCTGAAGCTAAGAATGGGTACCAAGACTCCAACCATATAGCAATATTGGCAGTGCTGTTAGAGAAAGCAAGAGATGAAATCTTGAGGAGGAAAGTGGGGGAAGATTCTGGTACTCGGAAAGGTGCCAATCCAGATCACTGGCATCATGAGCATTTGGAACTGGCTGCTGTTTATGTTGCAAATTCACTTCCTCCCTTCAGAACTTCTGATGCTCGGTTTTTGTGGTATGCAACACTTTCAGCATGATGTATTTCCACTATGTATTACTTTGAGTTAAGAACTGACATCATGGCCCAAGAGTGTAGATGATCAAATTGATACTAGACTTTCATCATAAACATGATACAAAATGAATCAACAATCATGTATATACTCTTCATAAAGCATCATTTCCATAACATGATGTATTGTCTCTACCTTGGGGGTACTTCATTCATTTTGTGGCTTCCATATTATTGGGGTTACTCTTTTACTTGCACATACTGCACCAATGTTGGCTCACATGTGAGGGGGAGTGTTAGAATAATCGGTAATTTAACACTAGAAAAAGTTAAAATTGATTAGATTCGCCATTTTCTAATTGCTTAAACTTTTAAGATAATCAGAAATTTAACACTAGAAAAATTTAAAATTGATTATGTTTGCTGCTGATTACTGCATATTGTGACCTTCATCTGCCTTTTCTGCAGTGCTGTTCTTGGTGGTTCGAAAGAAGGCGATGAAACTACTTTTGTGTCCAGAAATACATTGATCTTGATATTTGAGGAGGTTTTCAGAAAGTTACTCAGTTTTGTTCTGGAGTCCTCTTTGACTTGGGTTAGGGATGCAGGTTCTCTGTTAGCTGCTGGGGTAAAGAATTTTGGGATGGAATTGGAAAGCTCTTTGAACGTGTGTGAGATGGCTCTGTTTGCTCTTGAAGTACTTGATGGTAGCTTCTTTTGCTTGAAGACGCTTGGTGAGGAAAATGGACTAGTTACAGGTATTTTAGCTGCAACATTTATTACTGACTGGGAGTTTAGCATAGGAACAGCAATAGGGGATGCAATTGATGACGAATCCAGGAAAATAATTAAGGCTAGGTTGGATTTTGGTGAATCAGTGCATGCGTTTCATTGTAAGATAAGTAATCACTTCTGGAAAAGCCTCAGCATAAACCATAGGATGAGAATAGGAATTATCTTGACTCAGTCTATTCGTTCTGCTGTTTTCAATGAAGATATACTAAATGCCGATAAAATCACATCTTTGTGCTGCCTGTGGATGATTGAAGTTCTTCAATGTCTTTGTCAATATCGAGATGAGGAACAAAATCTCATGGATCAGCTTCTGAGCAAGAATGATACTTGGCCATTGTGGACTAGTCCAGATTTTAACACCTCAAAGGGAATAGCTGTGTTGGATGTCAAGAATGCAACCATTGATATTCATGTGAGTGGGCCTTTTGGATTACTTTTTCTGCTCTCTTGATATTTGTTGTTGATTGCTTCATATTATTTTTTTATATTTATTTTTTTGGCATTGCCAAGTTATTCTTGAGAATTCGTCTATAATAATCTTTTGCTTTGATTCTTTGTCTTGTCAATTTGGAGCATGGTAGCATGCTTAGTACTATTGCATTAATCTCTCCCCCCCACCCCCAACTAAGGTGTGCAGTTCACATTGTTAGCATGATACTTATTTGTTGTGTCTGCTACTGGTTACTGCATCTGCTGTTTCTTTGATATTCTCTCTATTTTTATTCTAAACTAAAAAGTGTATATTCTAGTTCTTTAGAAGTTTTAAATGAATCCCAATGTATGAACTCTATGGCCTATGTAAATTCCATATCAGGACAGACAGGCATTGGAACTTCCATTGATGCCTCTAGCATGGATATAATTTTATGACTGTTGTTATTCCTTGAGTTATTAGTTATGACCACTTGCACTGATGCTGCTTCTGCTATTGCTTAAAGCAAGAACTTAACACCATTCCATCTAGTACATATTCAAATCTTGTGAACTATGATCTCGTCAAAAATAGGCCTTTCCTGCAGGCCTTTGTCTGCTGTGACACATGACCAAGTAATGGTCAATCCGATATCATTTTAAGTTATATGTAACACAATAGTCCTTATACCAGACCCTGTACCCACGAAAAAAAGAGTATAACTGATTTTATTAAAATTCATGTTTTTACTTGTATAAATTGTGTGCGCAGTTTTTCAATCAGATATAAGAACTGTATGACTTACAAATTGCAAATATATGCCAAATGCAGGCCTCTGGGAGTAACAAGTTTGTTTCTTTCATCAACAAACTAATCTTGGAAATTGGTATAGACACAGTCGTTGGTTTTGTTAAACATGATCCTTCTCCACCCGAGGAAGCAGCCAATGAAGAGGACACTGCCCGAGCCTGGCTTGCTGCTGAAATATTGTGCACATGGAAATGGCCGGGAGGCAGTGCTGTAGCTTGTTTCTTGCCTTTGCTGAGTTCATATGCCAAAAGTAGAACTTATTGTTTCCAGGAAATCTTCTTGGATTCCGTTTTTAATATATTACTTGATGGTGCTCTGGTTTATGGAGGAAGAAGCGCACATAGTTTGTCTGTTGTGTGGCCTGCTTCAGAAGATGAAGTCAAGGTTATTGAAGAACCCTTCTTGAGAGCTCTTGTATCTTTTCTTTTTACTTTGGTCAAAGATGATATATGGGAAACAGAGAAAGCTATGAAAGTGTTTGAATTGCTTGTAAATAAGCTTTTTATTGGCGAAGCAATAAACAGAAACTGTTTGAGAATTCTTCCTCCTCTTGTGAATATTCTTGTACGATCATTATGTAGAAGAAGCATTGCATCTGGTGAAACTGGTAGAGATGCTAATCTTGATTTTTTAGAGGAAAATCATATGCAGGAAGCTATTGAAGGCTGGCTCCAAAGACTTCTATTGTTCCCACCTTTGATTTTATGGCAAACAGGAGAAGGTAAATGCATTTTTTTTTTCAATCAATTACAATAAGCTATTATTATGTGTTTCACAATATTTTTGACACTATTGATCGCATGCATGGAGTACAGGACCTACTCTAGAACCTAAACATAACTCAATACAAACATCACAGATTCTCTCTTTAATTTTTCTTTTTCTTTTTTTGGAAGAGGGAGAAGGGGGTGTTTTGGGGTGGGGGGGGGGGGGGGGGGGGAGAGGGGGGAGGGGGGAGGGGAGGTGTACAAATCGATAATATAGAGAGTTCGTAGAAGATATAATATTTAGACCATTTAGCTTCTTGTTATTGGTAATTACACATGCACCCTATGGGTCTTAAACCCATGACCTCACATTCCACTTGCTTTTACATGGAGAATGTGCCATTTTAGCTAGAGCTCATTGGCTAGTCCGTTTGATCTTTCGAGTTACGTCAATATCCTACTTGGGACCGTTAAGGGTACGTTTGGTACATTGAATAAAGATTACGACATAAATTGTAATATTTATTACTAGGAATAAAATGTAATGTAATGTAATAACTAAACTTATTCATAAGTTTAGTTGTGAGTTATAACATTAGAATAAAACTTAAGATTTATTTTAGTAAACGTCTTACTCATACAATTATATCTCCTTAAACATTGTTATTTTTTAAATTTAAGAGAGATATATGTTATTTTTTATGATTTTTTATTTTTATAATTATTAGATATATATGGAAAGTTTGTTTATTTGGAAATATATTAAAATTTGAAATTATTGAACTTACTAAGGAATAGCTAATACAACCCTTTTAAGGAGGAATAGTTCATTTTGAAGAATAGCTATTCATAAAGAATGCCTATTCCTTATAATAAAAACATAACTAAACTACAGAATAGCTAAACCATAGGAATAACTATTACATTACCGTGGCTATTAGTCTACCAAACATGCCCCAAGTGACAGGGCCCACTTCAATCGTGTTCTACATGCAATGAAGGCCCATTGGTGGTTTCATAAACAGTTTATTTTAATGATGCATAGTATTTTGTTGTTAATGCTACTGTGTTATGTCTCTTGTAGATATGGAAGAATGGTTTTGGTTGGTTATATCTTGTTACCCTTTAAGTACAAGGGGAGGTATACAGGCATTGAAGCCAGAGAGAAACATAAGCACTATTGAGAGAACACTCTTGCTTGAATTAGTTCGAAAGCAGAGACATGTTGCTGGTGTAACTGCTGCAGCTAATCAGCTGCCAGTGGTGCAGATGTTGCTATCAAAGCTATTAGTTATTTCACTTGGTTATTGCTGGAAGGAATTTAATGAAGAAGATTGGGAGTTTTTGTTGTCAAATATAAGGCGTTGGATTCAATCAGCAGTTGTAATGATGGAGGAAGTTGCTGAAAGTGTGAATGATGCTATCACTAGCATGTCTACTTCTGATAATTTGGAAATTATTTCTCAAAACCTCAAGCAAATTGTTATGGTTTCAGATTCGTTTCCTATAGATATTGCTACAAATGCCCTCCTATCATTTTCTCTGTTTTCTGGGCCTCTTATACTCCAACAAACAGAAGATGCAAATAATGTAAATCCCTTGAGAACAGAAAGATGGGATCCCATCAAAGATCGGATTCTAGAAGGCATTCTTCGCATATTTTTTTGCACTGGAATTGCTGAGGCTATTGCAAGTTCCTGTTGTCATGAGGCTGCATCTATTGTAGCATCTTTTCGACTTGAACATCCCTACTTCTGGGAGTTAATAGCTTCGAGTGTTGTTAATTCTTCGACACATGTTAGAGAAAGAGCAGTAAAGTCGGTTGAATTTTGGGGGCTAAGCAAAGGGCCCTTTAGCTCTTTGTATGCTATCCTTTTTTCCTCCAGACAAGTTCATTCATTGCAGTTGGCCACTTATTTTATGCTTTCAACTGAACCTGTGTCACATTTAGCCATCATTGGAGAAGATACTGCATCTTACCTGGTTGGTGATACTACAAGTGACCAGGATCCAAGCCGTTTGGATTTGTCATCAGAACAAAGAATACATTTGAGGGAGGAAATATCTTGCATGATTGTGAAGTTACCTTATGAGGTTCTTGAAATGGATTTGGTGGCACCACAACGGGTAAATTTGCTTTATATATTAAATTTAATCCACTCTGCTCTGCTCTGTTTTCTTTTCTTCTTTTTCGCACTTGTATCAATTTCATATAATCTATATGATTGATGTAAAAATTTGATGATTTCAGTAATACCCTGATATGTTAATTGACTTTTCAGGTAAATATCTTCCTTGCTTGGTCCTTGTTACTATCACATTTATGGTCGTTACCATCTTCATCATCTGCAAGGGAGAGATTGGTCCAGTATATACAAGATTCTGCAAATTCAGTGATTCTACTTTGCCTTTTCCAGCATATCCCTGTAGAACTGTTCATGGCACATAGTCTGAAGAAGAAAGACACAGAGCTTCCTCCTGAGATAGCAGAAGTTGCGAGTGCAGCCACACGTGCCATTAAAACCGGTTCATTGTTGTTCTCAGTGGAATCTCTTTGGCCTCTTGAAGAAGTGAAAATAGCTTCGCTTGCTGGAGCAATATTTGGTTTGATGCTTTGTGTTCTTCCTGCTTTTGTTCGAGGGTGGTTTACTGATTTACGTGACCGTTCTACATCAACTGTAATTGAATCTTTTACAAGAGCATGGTGCAGTCCTGCTCTCATTGCAAACGAATTATCCCAGGTGTGCATGGTTTGAGGTGCATTTATTGTTTATAGGGAAATAAAATGTTTGTGTGATAAGCTCACTTTAAAATCCGAAATTGAACTTTTTTCTATGCCTCAAGATATAAATTTATTAGCTCTTGAATGCCCTCCAGAATCTATTATTATCAGTTGTGTGGAAATTAATTCTTTCTGGAAATGACAAAGCACTAATTTTTAAGTAGATCTTTTCACTTTGGTTGGATTTTAATGCCTGGATATGGTGACAAGTGATCATTTAACGTCTCTTGATAAATGTGATTGTCATTGTTTTTAGACTTGCCCCTTATTTATTATTTTATGATTAGGCACCACCTTGATTTGGTTATTTATAATAGATACTCTGGTATTAAAATAATTCTTCCCATTGATCATTAATTATTTGAGAACCACTGTAATACTGACATTGTTGCTTTTCCAATGCAGATTAAGAAAGCCGAATTTGCTGATGAGAATTTTTCAGTTAGTGTAAGTAAATCAGCAAATGAGGTTGTTGCAACCTATACAAAGGATGAAACAGGAATGGATCTAGTCATTCGTCTTCCTGCATCTTACCCATTACGCCCTGTGGATGTTGATTGTACGAGGAGCCTAGGAATTAGTGAAGTGAAGCAGAGAAAGTGGTTAATGTCTATGATGTCATTTGTCCGTAGTCAGGTATTTGTTATGCATATTAGTTCACCTTTCATTATTTTTGTTTGTTTCTTTTCTCTTCCTCAACTAATAGGGTCCAAGATGTGAAATCATTCTTTATGCTATTGGTGAACGTGATTCACTCATGGGACTATACCTGGACGTAGCAGCAGAAGTTGAAGTTGAGTAGCTTAATCAGATGCAAGCAGTGTTGCCTGTCAATAAAATACAATATAGCAGTTTTCCATGGAGGGGAAAAAAGAGAGTTTGCGCGGTGTGGGGGTGTGTGTTGTTTGGGTGGTGGGTGGGCAGCCCACAGATAGATAAACTAGAGTTCCATTCAATTGGATGGCTGTGAGGCTGATCATGTTATGATTAGGATTAGTACATTGACAATGAAGATAATGTACTTTGTTTCTATGATGCAGAATGGAGCTTTAGCAGAAGCCATCAGAATTTGGAAGAACAACTTTGACAAAGAATTTGAAGGTGTCGAGGAGTGTCCTATCTGTTACAGTGTCATCCACACTGCCAACCACAGCCTTCCTCGCCTTGCTTGCAAGACTTGCAAGCACAAGTTCCATTCAGCCTGTCTCTATAAGTGGTTCTCAACTTCTCACAAATCATCTTGCCCCCTGTGCCAGTCTCCATTCTGACCTAGTGATCAACCTGGAGTCACAGTCTCAATGAATTTTGCTTGTCTGATTGCACCGTATATCATTTAGCGAACAGAAGTTGTTGATGGTATAATTGAAGAGTAGAAGCATACATCCAGAGAACATAGCTGTTAATTTCTTCTGCAAAACAACTCAAATGCATAAGCCAATACTCCTATTCCGGGCAGTGTTTTTTATAGTCCTTGCTCTTTACAAACCCCAGACTCGTTTAGTGGATTAAAGGGAAAGCAAAGGTGTAGAGGAAAAACTTGTAAGCTCCTCTCTCTCTCTCTAAGTACAATATTCTTGTGATCCAAGAATTAATGATCATGCCTTTTGTTTTGTTCAGTGCTGGTAGCTAAAGCTTCCTTTGAGATCATAGATGAGATGCATTACACTCTGGCCAAATCAAGATCGTAAAATCTTTTGGAAAATGTTCTCAACCCTCAATGAGTTCCTAATGAAGTCGGATGTTGTCTCCAAGTAACTACATACTTCTATTTAGGTTTTGAATGTTGGTTCTTAGCTCATGCACATATGCAGAGAAATATACCCAGAATTTTGGGTACATTATATATGTAAATAGATCAAGTTTATGAAGTCCCAATTTTGTTTCCCTTTTAGAATCTCAGTAATGTTGAAAGGGTTGAAACATAGTGATATGCAATCTTGTTTGTTTTATAATTATTTTCTGCAGCTAAAAGTTTATTTGAATGTTAACGTTGCTAATACTCATAACACCCTCCAGAATACTAGAATAGCTTGCAGTCAGGACTGACCATTGGCTTGCTTGTACCCCTGATGTGCCCAAACATCATTATACTGATCAGTCTGGATAAGCCCTTCTTCCCCATTCTCCAATAGAGAAAAAGGGAAAACAACGAATTCTAAAAATGGGGAAAAGAGGAAGGAGGTTAATGTAGGAATTTTCCCAATAGATATGCTCTGTTTGCTTTGATGTAAAATATTTTCAAGAAAATATTTTTCAATTTTACAATGTTTGTTTTGTAGTAAAATATTTAGTCAAAAGTAAAATATTTTCAATCAACCAAATCAACGTAAGCAAATTTATGTAAAATATTTTACACTTAAAATTTTGGTAAAACATTTTACATTTGCTCACTCTTTTGTGTCCCGATACTTATCGCTCTTTTTTACTCCTACAGTTACTTTATGCTCAAACTCTCCCAAATAAGCTCTCTCCAAAAAATACCCAGCCACCTTTGATCCCCTCTCCCACCAATCCCAGGCTCCAAGGTCTGAGGCACCACAGGTCAGCTTCAGCTTCTGCCAGCGCCGCCCATCACTAGCGATAACTCTCCCTTTCACTCTCAAGTTCTCTCTTCCCCACAAACCAGAGCCACCAAGGAGCTCATCACTCTCAAGTTTGTCGGGGCTCTAGCCATTCTCTCTTACCCATCTCAAATAGACAAAGAAAGTCACAAAGAGGCTTCTTGAGAGGTGTGATGTTGGTGGTGGTCAAGGTAGCTTTTCGGCATGATCGGATAGCGGCGGTCAAAGGAGGTGTTGATGGAGATCTGGGTCTTTGCGGGTTGGGTCTGAATTGGTTTTTTTTTTCCTCTCTCTCTCTCTCTCTCTAAAATAGAGATCTGATGATGGTATTTGGGTTTGTTTTGTTGGTCTTGGGTGTTTGGGTTGTTGATGATGGTGGCCGATTGGATGGGATAACAGTGGGTAAGTGAACGATGGTTGCCAATTGGATGGGATTATGGTGGGTAGGTAGATCATAGATGACGGTGAGTGTGGTGTCTGGATTTGTGATGGTTGGTGGCTACTAGCTTTGCAATGGTTGGTGGTGGTGGTTGGTGGATGACAATAATTGTGTTGGCTAGGTTTGGGGTGGCTGGCTTTGCAATGGTTAGTGGTGGCTATGTATGTGGTGGTTGGGTTTGTGATGGCTGGCTTTGTAATAGTTAGTGGTGGTTGGTTTATGTTTGCATTTTCAAATGTTTAGGTTATATCAAACTCTTGCCAAACACTTGAAAATAAAAATATCTTACATTTGAAAATATTTTATTTCGAAACAAAAGGAGCGTAAAATTTCATGTGTGCTTACACAAATCTGATTGGAACATCAGGTTTCCCTTCTTGTATGTTTGCTGGATGGCTGCCACTAATTTGATACATTATATGTTTGGTTAGTCTATTTTTATATGTTATGTTGGTTATCAAGGCTCTAAAGGGAGGAATCTCCTCTAATCTATTATGTGCTACTTTAGAACTAACCTACTCTGTGCTAATTCAAAAGACTATTCGCTTATTTTAAATCATATAATTCATTAAATCATTTTAACAAGTAGTATGTGGCAATTAAGTCTTGTATTACTATTACAAGTACATATAGAAAATCTTTTGAGTGTGATGTAGTGAGAGCATTAGCATTAGTTGTACTATGTCAAATGTCATTTTGACACATCAAAACCTTTTTTTTTTTTTTTTTTTAACACATCATTTTACAATACACTTTACATCACATATTCTATTTTAAGATTCTAACACGTTTAAGTAACCTTTTTCTTTTTTACTCTTCTGCTTGCATGGTTACGAAAAAAATATTTTGTTTTTTTCTTTAATCTTAATTAGTTTTATGTATTGTAATTGGGATCAATGCACACACTTAAAATTTTTCTTTTTTTGCTAAATTAAAAAAAAAAAATCATAAAAAAAAGTTTAAGAGAAAGAATAGTTTGATATGAAAAAAAATGTTGTATGTTTTGTTAAAACACTTGGAAAAGATAATAAGAACAAATAAATTGTTAGAGGGTTAGAGTAGATAAGCCTTTGATAACTCTATATTTTGACAATTTAAATTTCACAATTAACTTTAAAAAAAGAAATTTTTAAGAAATTGTACATAAAAATTAAAAGTTAAAAGCTAAAAGAAAAAACTGAAGGCAACACTCAAATAACTAAACACTAGGGCCAAAACTTACCAAAAATAAATAAATAGGCAAACACAGAAACCTGGCTTAGCAAAAATGAAATTTCTTACAAAAAAGGATAAAGGAATTTCGAAGGTCAAAACTACAAAATGCTAAATGATCTATATATGGTACACATTGTCTTTGGACATTAATTCCATTAGGAAAGCTGATCTTCGCCAAAAGGTAACTGCTGTAATGGAACTTGCTACTTCAGTGGTAGCATTAGGGTAAGAATCCAATGAGGGAAGAATTTCATTAATTTTCATTAAGGAGATCAAAACCAGAGGCAATAAGAGCAAAACATGCGCCTCTGTGGATGCACATCTATAACAAAGGTCAAAAGGAGAGTATATTATGTCGATTGTCGCATGAAAGGAACCAACCCCCTCATCTCTGATCCATTTCCATTGGCCAAGTAATATACTTTCTTCCAGTTTTCCTCCGAGAATACTTCATGTTGTACTAATCTTTGCCTGCCAGAGATAACAACAAACAAAGCTTAGAACCTTAAACATGATTCACAGGGGAAAGTGCTTTAGAAGCATTTTACTATTTAGGGAGTATAGCAAGGCCAGAAAAAAACGTTCATTCTCAAAATTTTTAGAGAGTATCATATGCTCACATAATGAGTAAAACATAATGAATCCAAATAGTTTGAGATATGATATGTCAGTATGTCGAGAGAAAATGCAATATATTTATAGAGATGTGCCAAGTGCTCTCTTCTATCAAGTTCCTGTTTGAATATAAGAGACAATCACCTATCACAGTCATTGACCTGCTATCAACTGATAGAAGGTCAAGGACAAAACATTTGACAGAATGAAATTCTGAATTAGATTGTAATACAAGTTTTGGGACTGAGGTTTTGTTCTTGTTATTGTACTACTTCAAGTTATTCATTCATCTGTTAATTATATTTTATAATCAGAAAATCATTCAAATTTCATGAACATAGGCTAGTTAAACTTTAATCAGCAGATGATACTAGACAAGTTGAATTATAGTAACAAATTGTCCACCCAGATGACGCCACTGTCTAATGTTGGAAGATCGGTACCTCAACACTATTCAACATTACAAATACTAGCAAGCATATAAATTTCATTAGCATACCTAAGGTAATAATGGCAAACAGACGCTGCTTCATCTAAGGTGTAACGAGGACAATTAACACGAGCATCTTCAGGAACATCTGGCAAGTCTTTGCGTAACTTTCCTACAGCAGTTGAATGAGAGAAAGCACCCACCATCATGTCATCATGCAACATAGACCTAAAAGCGTTCACCTGCAAATCACACAAAAGAATTTCATATAATACACATCTGTGATAGTGATATGTACATAGACACACAGTCAAGCTAGAGGAATTAATCAAATACCAAATTTTCATTTCCAAGAATAAGATTAACACCTTTGTCTACGTAACTTTCATTTGCATTAAGGGCTATGACCAACATGTAAGGAGTAAAGGAGTGGGTTCACTAGAATTGTTAGAATAACCATAAGGGTAAAACTTAGGTATGGTACATTAGGTTCCCCAACTGAATTCAAACACATGGTTGGAGAACCCAACGTACTACACCTAAGTTTTACCTTACATACAAAGCCAAAATTTGGGGCCCCGGCGGGGGGGGGGGGGGGGGGGGGGGGTGTGGTGGTGGTGTTGAAGTGCTGAAGTTTTATACATGTTAATAATTGCAGTTAAGACAACATATATTTGAACTGAACGGTTGGTGCTAACCATTGTGAGCTCTCTAGCATGTACTGGTCGTCGAGAATGAACCTTTACTGCTTCCTCATACTCACTGAATGTAAACCAGCTGTTATACTGGGGAGAAGTATGAGCAAAAATAATTAAAACATAGGCTTGCAGTTATAAAAGATCATATCATAGGGTTCGGAACAAATGATTAACCCAAAGAACAGGAGAATGTGTGAAGTTGATGCAAGAAATTGAGTCTCACTTGATCAATTGCTATAAGCACGGGGATATTTTTCACAAGTGATAACTCTTTCCTCAAACGAACTACCACTCCAACAGCCGCATGTGTGTGCTTGATTCCTGTGTTAACCAGGTCATAAAGCGTTGAACCTTCAGGCATTGCCATGTTATCAACATCTTTCAACTGCCCAACACCAGCACCCTCTCCCAATGGAATTGGATCACTGATTTGGCATGGTAGTTGTTTTAAGTGGGATTCATTCCATTTCAGAAAATCCTGGAGACAAACAACTCATAAGGAATATATAGACCCACTGCATGATACAGTTGAAAACAAACTACCAAACAAGTCATAATAACTGCTAATATATCCCAAGTAAACATTGCAAATGCAGCAAGAACATGGACCTTTTTTATTTTTATTTTTTTCAAATGTAATCTAAATGATACGTATCAAAGAGTGTCTAATCCAAAAATCAATGTCATGCTAACAGAGTTACAATAAGCAAGCATGAAATTCAATGAGCTAATAACCAATTTCACATGCTGCATCACATTGTGCATCTTCAATGAATTAAAGTTCCAAAATCCAGAACCAATCCCTGACACTGAAAACTTAAAAGACGAAAAGGAAATCTTTTTTGTTTATCTTAATTCTGCTTTAAAAAGAATAAGTTTCAAAGATTGACAGCTCCCAATATGTGACTGAACAACTAGCCGAAATAAAAAAAAGGGGTTAATGATCTTGCCTTGAGAACATTTTCAGCCTGAAGAGGTGTGTCCCAAAGACCCGTATTTGGGTTCTTATAGAAAAATCCTCCATGAGTCCAATCTCGGCCCCTGGGAACATAAAAAACCAGCCAACCTTCGTCACGAGCCCAATGAACAAGCATTGCAAGTGCAATACTCTTTCCACAGCTCACAGGACCATCCAACACTACCTGCTTCCTAAGTTTGGGACCTAACAAACATTAATTACCACCATAAGCACTGTCTTCCGAGTCTGTAACTGTGACACCTAAAAAGAATTTAAGCTACAAATATCTTTTCAAATTCTAACCTGTCATCTTACAATAAATCATTTGTAATAATCTACATCATTTAGAACCCAATATTTGATTTTTTTTTTTTGTCAAAATGCTCACCTTTACTATGAGAGAGTGTCAATGGGGGATCAACAATTCGGCGAAAATTATCACGAAGATCCAAAAAGCTCTGCCGAACAAGAAGAGCTGGTCGAAGCGAGTCCTCGAATTCCTTCACCATCCCAGTCGGTAGACCCTCCGGCAACGCCGATTTCAAAGACTCCATACTAATCCAAATCCACACAAAAATGACCAAATGATCAAATTATTAAGCTATAAATACAAGTGGGTTTTCGTTGAAATTTTGATTTGGGTACCTGAATTTGAAGTAGGAGCAAGTGTCTTTGCGGGAGAGAAGGGAGAGGGAAGGCGTGGAAGTGAAGAGGGGAAGGCCATTGGGACCCACATCGAGGGTGGGGTCTTTTTCGTCCATGGCGAGGCGCCGCGCCCGAGCCTGTGCTTCTGAGACCGCCGCGTCGACCTCAGCCGGTGCGGCGTCTTCCCCGGATTTATTGAACTTGCCCTTCTTGCCCTTGGTGGCGGTGGCGTTCTTGACCGAGTAATTTCGAGCTGAGGAAAAGGAGTGGTGAGGAGGAGGTGGGGTTGGGATTGGTGAGGATTGGAGAGTCCATGAATGGGGTTTTGGTTTTGAGCTTGTCGCAGTTGCGGCTCTCAGAATTGACCGCAACATTTCTCTCTTTTCAGTGTGAGAGTGAGTGTGGCTGATCGTTGAGGTTTTTGGGTTTTAGGAAATGGGAAAAGCAAAGCGAGAAAGCAAATCTTAGCCGTTTATTTTTTTTTGTTTCAATCCGGACCGTTTAGTTGAGTTTAGTAGTAAGCCTATGGGTAGGGTATAAAAGCAAAACAAAACCAAAAGGAAGAGAAAGAAACAGAGACCGAATGATTGGTAAAAAAAACAGGGGGAGAACGAAAGAGGCCAAGAGGATGAACGAGAGTGCGACTGCCACCGCTCACCATCCTCCACCTTCAGATAATCTCCCTCTGTCATCGGTGATAATTTATTTACTTATATTTATTTGCTGTGATTTATATTGATTTTAAATTTGATTCAGATGTCTCGGTTCCATTTGGTTTTGATAAATTTTTTTTATTATTTGAATTTTAGGGTTTCGGAAAAGAATACTGGAGGAGCATCCAGATTTTTGCTACGCTTTTTGAATTTGTTGTAAGTATGCTATTCTATTCATGATTTTTTTTTTTTAATTTCTTTTGTTTTAAGAAATTTTATTTGTAAATAAATTTAGGCAATATATTTGATTGATTTTTTATTTTTAGGATTTCTGTTAATTGTGTAAATTGTGGTTGATAAATAAGGATTGAGAATATAGGGCTAGAAGAATTTGTACTTTTTTGTATTTCCATTGCCACCATTTCAGAGTCTGAAAAGGGTTACGCCTTACAGTCTGGATCCTTTTGTCCTTTTATGTTGTGGCCCTTGAGCCTTGAAGAGTAATTTAAGTCTCATAAACTTTATTTTGCAGTAAATTCTTCATTCTAGATTATTTTACTCACATTGTTGGATGGTTGAACAACAATGTGGAAAGGAGGGAGAAAGAGTGAATATTATTTATCCAATGAGCAAAACTTAGATACAATACTTTAGGTTCCCTATTTAAAATTTTGACATCTGTTCCATTTAACAATACAAACAAACGGCGTTTATTTTTTATTTTTTATTTTTTCCAGTGCTGCAACTGCAAGAGGACCCAGCTTCAAATTTCAGATCTTTCGAATGGTAGGATCTGTGCCTTCTGCTAAAAAATAAATAGATGAGCTATGCTTTCTGCTCCAAATAAATCCAAATAAAGTAAAAAGCAAAAATCACTGTGGGAAATCCAATAGTCACTAGCTCTCAAAAGGAAAACAAAGGAGTCCATCAGCCCATCAGTTGTAAACTTGTTCTCATCTCAGCCCATCAAAAGCTATGCTTTTGCTTTCCCACGGTGTTCATCAAAAGCAAACAAAAAAGCCCCAGCAGAAAAATAAAGAAGAAAGGAGAAAATAAAGAAGCTAGCAGTTTTTTATCACCGGAGAAACTATGGAAACCCTAACTTTAACCATTCTAACACTAGATCTATCTGGAAACAAGCGATGGAGAAGGTGATGTCACCACGGTGGAGCCGTCGATGTTGAAGAGGTTGAGCTTTGTGAACGATCTGAGAGCGGCGAAGACCGGTCCGGCGATGAAGAAGGTGACGATTTTGAGAAGAGGCGAGAAGGAAGCTTTCTGCTTTTTCCCCCTTTCTTCCTTATTTTTTTGCTGGGGCTTTTTTGTTTGCTTTTGATGATGATATCTATTTATCCTACGATTTGAAAGATCTGAAGCTAGGTTCTTGTAGTTGCGGTACAGGAAAAAGAAGGAAAAGGAAAAAAAAATTTAGTTTTAATGCTATTTGTTTGGATTGTTAAATGAGACATATGTCAAAATTTTAAACAGGGAATCTAAGGTACTATACCTAAGGTATTGCACCTAAGTTTTGTCCTTATCAAATTTATTGATAGCATCTTTGTGCTTCCTATATAAGAAAAAGATAAAAGTCTAAAGGCTTAAGTTTAACGCAATATTTCTTTAGACTGTATTGTCTAGTGCTTTTGCTTTCAAAAGATAACTGCCAACAGAATCCTCACTCTCCTAGTTGTATATAGGAGTAGTGGTTCAGTGGATTGTATGTAGTTCAGGATAGGCATTGAATATTTTATTCTGAAATATGAAGAGTTCAAACTAAAATATTGGTGGCCACATTCTTGATAAGTTTCGCAGTTATCTTTTGCCACAAATTGCAGAAACTTTGTTATGTGATCATCATTGGTTATACTTATATTGAGTACCAGGTATATCATAATTTTTAATCCTTAATTATATTTTGATGGAAGTATTCATTAATCTATTTTTGATGTACTAATGAATGCTTTACTTTCCTTTTTCAACTATACATGATTATGAGGAAGAAAGCCTAGTGGAGGATTTTGGCAACTTGTGCATATCTCAATCTGTTCATTTGTTGATGAGGATTAGGTGAATAAAGTTGTCAATTAAATTCAACCATAGCCTAAAAGCAAATTTTTTTTTTTTTTTCCTGCATCAAAATTTTGTACAAGTCTAGATGTTAAAACCTTTTGAAGCTGTGGTTGGTGGAACAAGCTTAAGATTTCAAGGAAAATGCCTTAGTGCTATATTATTTTTGAGTTTCTCCATTTTATACGACAAGTGCTTATTTTGTTGACTTTGCAAGTCGCCTTGTATTTTTAAGTAAAGGTGGTGATGCACACAGCAAGCATCACATAAAGTTTAGGGAGAATGGGTACAATAATTTTCCTGAGATTGTGTTTTAGAACCTTAGGAACTCTAAGGCCACTCCTGTTCCATCCAATCAGAGTGGAGTGGCTCTTGTATCTCCCATGAATTACCATGTACTTTGCAAAATATGGTAAGGCTACAATAGAAATAAATTATATTTTTCTTTAATTTGGGGAGTTCCTTTGTCTATCACATATTGACCCTTAGTTAATGTACTAATTGGAATTGGAAGTTAGATATACGAATTGGGTACTCAGGTACTTTCTTCTAGGGTGTAGGGGCCTGAAGTTATTGTTATTGATATTGTAATTTTGCATGCAGTCCAGCATAGTAGTGGACATTTTGTAGGTCTATGGTCTTCCTCTTGTGTTATAAGAGTATAAATTTGCATAAAAAGTTTGGATGACTTTTGGTGCTGTAAACATGGCTGGACTTTTAAATGTCCTATATGAATTATGGCATATGTTTTAGATCATAAGAACATTGTTATTAGAGTGCATGTTAATTAAAATGTCCTTTTAAGTCTTGGTCAAATACAACATTTATGATTTATGTAATCTATCAACCAAAACCATGTCTAGTATTCTGCATAAATTATCAGAATCCAAACAGAATGCTAAGAAAATTCTTGCATTTAAATATTTTGTTATAAATTTTAAGGATTTTAATTTATTTTTAATTCTTGTGTTCCTTTGGTGTTTATCACTTTAGTCATAATGTCATTATTATATGCTTTATTTGATAAATTCCCCTTTGATGTGCAGAAAACTACCAAAATTCTCTATGCAACGAGGTGTGCCCTTATGAACATCTCATTTTTCTAAGTGTTGATAGTTATACCATGTAAATGCAGATACTTTAGTTACCACTTGAGCTGCATAAATTCCTACAAGTTAGAAGTTGCCATGTTGAGAACTCAGGAATGAATAATCCAGACATGTAGACCAATTGCAAGATGTTTTTGATTATCTCTTTTTCAATTATTGCCATGATGGTATTCAAATATAGATGTGAAGAAACACATTGTAGTGGATTTCTTTGTAAATGAATTTTTTTCCTTCTTATGATGAGCAAGTAGCAGAATAAGTAGTGGTCAAGATACTTATAATGGATTTCTTTGTAGTTTTTCAACTTTTTTTAGATACTTTACAACAAGAGACCTGTTTGTAGTACATGAAATTGGGTTGTATATGATTTCAAGTTACCGTTATTATGAGGTAAAAAACACTATATTTAGCTCCAAGTGCAAGTAGGTGGGAAGAACTTGTGGAAAAAAGGTTTCATATAGCATTCAAATCAAGAGAGCTAAAATATGATTACACCCAAAATTTGCCCAATCAATGCACCCACCAAAAAAAAAAAAAAAAAAAAAAAAAAAAAAAAAAAAAACAAATCAATTTTTGTATCAATTGTGTAAAATATAAAATTTCAAAATATTTTAAATTAAATGGCTAAGAGGGGTCATATATGATGTTTGCTCAACTGAATGACTTCCTAGGGCTAACTCAACTATATGGCCATGTGCTAACTACTTCCTGATATTGCATTTTTCAAGCTATAAACAAGTTTTGTCCATGTGTTTAAAGATTGCTTTGAGAAAATTCTGCAGGTACATAATGCCTTTCATTTCTACATAAGTCTATCACTAATACAATCATCATATAATGTCTTGCTTTTTATTTTATTTTTTCCCCTTTACTTTGTTTTATTGTCAAATTTATTTTATTTAAGTTAACTCATTGCTTCTTTTTTCTCCTTAGAAAAATAAAAAAGCATGTACTTATAAAAATAAAGTTATTGAAAATTGGACATTGAGATCTTGTTTGGGAGGAATAGAACTCTTAGAGTTGGTGCAAAATATATGGACGATGTAGTTGAAGTTATGACTGAGGAAGGAGAAAAGTGATGAATTCTCCTATTGCACAACAACACGTCAATATTTGGTATCAACAAGTTATGCAATTGAGCCTTGTCAAAGAAAAAAAAGTAGAAAAGATCCACTTTGAAACAATTTTTTAGTTTGAGATTTTGAATGTTGTTAAAAAAAAAAAAAAAAAAAACCCATGTATATGTACTCTCTCTCTCTCTCTCTCTCTCTAAAATATTTTAGTTGGCAAGACATTTTTTTTTTTAGTTGGCTATGATGGAAGATATTGAGTCATTATCTTGTCAATTGGTCTATCAATGGCTTCTCCGTTTTGAATTTTGTGTAAAAAACACATATTTTGGATACTTCATCATCTCTCTTGAAATAAAACTTTTTAGTTGTTAAGAACTTTAAGAAAAAATATTTTAGTTTGAGATTTTAAATGTTGAGAAAAAATTCATGCATTTAAGTTCTCTCTTCATGTTGATATAGAACATTTTAGTTGTCAATAGTTGGCCAAAAAAAAATAGTTGGCTATAATGATAGATTTTTAGTCATCATTTTGTCAATTGGATTATCAATGGCTTTTTTATTAGCTAATGTATTTATTAAAAAATGTTACTGAAATTAAAATGTAGAAGGTTTTAAAAAAAAATAATTGAAAAAAATAGAGTGGTTGTATAAAATTCTTATTGTCATTTGTGTAAATAGAGGTTTTAGGGAGTATTTTGGTCTTTTTTAGATTTCAAGGGTCCTTCAGTTATTTTTTAGGTTTCCAAGATATTTTGGTAAGTGTCTAGGTTTTGGGGCATTACGGTCATTTTTTTAAGTTTCATGGTCATTTAGGTCCTTTTTTTAGTATCTTAAGGTATTTCGATTATTTTTTAAACTTACAGGGTATTCCAGTCATTTTTTAGGTTTTATGCCATAGTCTCCAACCTCAATAAAGATGGAAAATTATAGATATACGGGCTAGTATCAATTATCTTTGTAATTAATAGAGAGATAATGAACTGTGCTTAGTTTTTTTATTTTAGTAAGCATTAGTTGGTGTAGCTTTGCAATTTCTGTAACAATACTATTAATTACTTGATTATTTCATTGAGCCATTCATGTAACAACACTATTAATTTTGCTAACTTGCAAGTGGACATGTTGATAATTTGCTTTGCACATTCTTTTTATTTAAATTTGTATTGTTGAGTTTTCAAACATTGTTATGTAAAAGCAAAGTAACATTATTTTGTAGAATCTTGTGCACTTGTTGTGAAGCTTTGAATTTCCTGATTATGGTTTAAACTTGGACTGTGTATAATCTTAACATTGATCTATATATATTATATTTTTAAATATATTTAATTTTAGTTTCAATTTTGGAAATGCGTAGGAGATATTTGTGAAATTATCTGTTAGAAACTTTGAAATGATGTTAAACTATTTTATATGCATGTTATGCAGTCTTGAAGGTGACTCGTTAGATTGAGAAGTGCATCAAATTGTAGGAGCTCTCTCAAGTTTACTATGCTCCTATTGGACCCTTGGAATGATAAGTCAAGGAGCTCTTGGATTGTGCCCTGCCAAAACCTCCTACACCATGTCTAATTAATAACTCTTTTTTTATTCCAACTGGTCAATTGCAGTTTTGGCCTTAGGGAATGTAAGAATCAGGTTTGGCCCTTGGAAAAAAAATGTTGAAGTATGGACTATGGAATAGACTTGTCATGAGTCATGACTATGACATTATTTTTGCATTTTATTGTTGCTATTGTATAATTAAATCACTGAGCAAGTTGTTGCATCTTTATGTCGTAGTTATCTTGTCTTGATGAATATATAAAATTTTAATTTTAATTTTAATTTTTAATTTTTAATATATATATATATATATATATATTTTTTGCAAATAACATATTGTGAATGAGTTCTGTATATGTGAATCACTAGAACTCAATCTTGTACTCGAGTCTTAAAGGGTTGAGTTCATTAAGCAATCTTGAGTCTTTAAGACTCAAAATGCTAGTTTACAAATATGTTTAAAAAACATGCCAACTAGAAAAATTGTTTCAATAATCATGTTAAATGGCAAAAAAATCCTACATCAGAACAAGCAAAGTTATTTGATATGGTTTTATAAGATGATATGGATGCAAAAGAAGTGTCATTGAAACCATCACTATTGAAAAATTGTTGTTCCCAACAATTTTGTTTTAGATGGTATAATCTTAGAGCTTAACAAACATATATCTATTTGACCATTGAAATTTCATTTTGTGCAGTGCAGGTTTGATTGGAGTTTAAATTGGCAAATTCAGTGGTTATGAACATGAGATTTAATGTTGGCTTCAAAAAAATTTCGTTTATTACATTAAATATTTGGGTGTCAAAAGTTTTTAATGGAGTTAGTAGAAGTAAGAGTATGAAAAAAAATAAAAATAAAAATAAAAATTAGTAGAAGTAAATAATCAAACTTTTATTAGATTTTAAAAAATTTTTATTAATAGTGTTAACTGAAAGATAATTTTTAATTAATTGAAAAGTTTAGTATTGAAGTTTCATTTAAAGCTAACTATCTTAGTAATTTCATTTAGCCTTAAAAAAAATATGAAGAAGAAACGGAACCATCAATGTAACATTGAACTTTTACATGGGATGTACCGAAATTTAGAGGTGATAAACGGCAGATATTACGAACAAAGAGAGATGCAAAGAGAGATAGAGGAAATTGTATCTTTTATCATCGACATCAAAGGGAAGAAGATATGCTATGTGGTCATTTTTTTTTCCTAAGGGTATTTGGTCATTTTTTAGGTATCATTGTTATTTTGGTCATTTTTAGGTTTTACGGTAATTTTGATCTTTCTTTTTTTAGATTCAGGGTTATTTGGTCAATTTTTTATTTATTTTAAGGGTATTTTGGTAATTTTCTAGGTTTCGTGGTTATTTTAGTCATTTTTTCAGTTTTTGATAATTTTGGCTTTTTTTGTTTTTTTTTTTTTTTTTTTTTTTTTTAAGTTTAAGGGTTATTTTGTCATTTTTTTTTAGATTCTAAGGGTATTTTGGTCATTTTATAGGTTTCAGGAGTATTATGGTAATTGGTGAGAAAAAAAAAAGGAACCATCAAATGTGACAAAAGTACCACCGAATATGAAAAATGTACGGTCTAATGTGATATTGGTACTGCCTAATGTGACAATAGAACCATCAAATATGAGAAAGAAAAAAATGGACTACCAAATGTGACAAAAGTACAGTCAAATGTGATGTTGCTATTGCATAATGTGAGAACAACACTGTCAAATGTGAGAAAAAAAATTAAAGTACAACCAAATGTGAGAAAAGTACGGTCAAATGTAATGTTGTCACTGCCTAATGAGACAATAGAACCATAATTTACGAGAAAAAAAATTGAACCACCAAACGTGAGAAAAGTATTAGTACTGTACAATTTGAAGATGATACCATTAAAAAAAAAAAAAAAAAAAAACAACAACAACAACAATAACCGAATGTGGCAAAAGTACTGTCATATGTAATGTTGGTATTACTTAATGTGATGATGGAACTATCAAATGTGAAAAAAAAAAAAAAGAACTATCAAATGTGACAAAAGTACGGTCACATGTGATATTGGTACTACTTAATGTGGTAATGGAATTATCAAATGTGAGAAAAAATAAGGGAACCACAAAATGTGACAAAAATACAATCACATGTGATGTTGGTACTACATAATATGAAGATGGTACCATCAAATGTGAGAAAAAAAAATAAGGGAACCACCAAATGTGAAAAAGTACAGTCACAAGTGATGTTGGTACTACACAATATGAGAATGGTACCATCAAATTTGAAAAAAAAATAAGGGAACCATTGAATGTGACAAAAGTATAATTACATGTGATGTTGGAATTGCACAATATGAGGATAATACCATCAAATATAAGAAAAAAAATAAGGGAACCACCGAATGTGACAAAAGTACAGTCACATGTGATGTTGATATTACATAATGTGAGGATGATACCATTAAATGTAAGAAAAAAAAAATAAAGGAATTATTGAATGTGACAAAAGTATAGTCACATGTGATGTTGGAACTGCATAATGTGAGGATGATACTATCAAATGTAAGAAAAAAAATAAGGGAACCACTGAATGTGACAAAAGTACAATCACATGTGATGTTAGTACTACATAATATGAAGATGATACCATCCAATGTAAGAAAAAAAAATGAACTATTGAATGTAACAAAAGTACAATCACATATGATGTTGATACTGCACAATGTGAGGATGATCCCATGAAATGTGAGAAAAAAAAATGTACGGGCCCCCGCATCTTCCTTGTATCGGGCTGTGGACCCTGGCCTGGATGTAAGGCCCATAAGGCCAGCCTTCCTGTTCGGTGGCCCACTCCCAGGCCACGTGTGCGACTGGGCCAATCCCTGCCTCGTCATCATTTTCTCGGTGATGACTTCCCCAGCATATGTAGACATCATACTCTCGGGACGCCCCGCCCTTTGCCTGCCCGGCAGAGTCTCGGAGGATCACCGCTGCCGAGAACTATTGCGAGGGTGGGAACCAAGTTCCAACGCCACCCTCGCCGCACCCCACTACCACCTAACCATCCACTTGTGATCGATAATACTGGACCGCCAGTTGCACTTACTGGCAAGTAATCATGGCGTCACCACTATCTATGGACTATAAATACAGGAAAGATTAAGAAGAAAAGGGTTGGAACGGGGGCGGTAAGGAGAGTGTATACAGGGAGTGATCAAAGGGAGAAGGTAACCAAAATTTTCGGGGGGTAGGAAGTGACCCTATTGAGCCTTAGTGTCTAGAACGACCCAGTGTAGGAAATCCAAACCCACGTTACAAGTAAGTCGTGAGCCCAAGGGAGGCCCAGCCCAATTGGTCTCAATTTTGGGCGTGCACAACTGGCGCCGTCTGTGAGAAATCCTACTAAGCAGTGGTTCCACTGAGACTTGTTTACAAGGAGATGTCTGGAGGTAACACCGAGAGCGGCTCGGCGGGGTCTTCCCGGGGATCCACCTGGCGGGAACAGAGACACAAGAGACGCGAGGATCCGGCTTACGAGCAATTAGATGAGCGATCCGGCCTTGGAGAAGGGTCCTATCAAACGGAGAGAACGGCTTCCCACGCTTCCCGGCGCAGGCAGCCCGACGCCAGGGATGAAGAGCTCGAGCGGCTGCGGAGGTTAGTGCGAGAACTGGAATTAGAAGCGGGAAACGAGCGCCGCCGAATGGGTCGATACGACCGAGAAAGAGGGCCTGAGGCCGAGGAAGAAAGACGTGGGATGGGGTTGAATCAATCAGGATCCCACCGCCGCAGGGAGCGTTCAGACTCGAGGGAGTCCCGTCACCAACGAGACCGCTCCTATTTAGCGGAATCTCGCCGGAGGCGACATCGCTCTCGGTCACGGGAGTACGGGAATCGGGGCTCGGACTCACTAGAGGGGCGGCCGAAGAATGCGGCAATGGATGCAATGAGCCGTGCGTTGCGCAGGGCTGCTCGATCCCCATTCTCAGCAGACATCGAGCGAGCACCGATGCCGGACAGATTTGCGCGACTGCCGTTTAATTCATATGGAGGGAAAACGGATCCCGTGGAGCACGTCAACCACTACATCCAGATGATGTCTCTCCATACCCGGAATGACGCCCTGATGTGCAAAGTTTTTCCCTCCAGCCTGGGTCCCACGGCGTTGAGGTGGTTCAACGGTTTGCGCAAGGGCTCCATCCATAGTTTTGCCGAGCTTATACAAGAGTTTGGTTCACGTTTCGTGACGTGCAGCCGAGAACAGCAGCCTGTGGACGCACTACTGTCTATGAAGATGAGGGCAGGGGAAACCCTCCGTGATTATGCTAGCCGGTACTGGGAGCTATACAACGAGATCGGCGGAGGGAACGAGAAGATTGCCGCAAGCACTTTCAAGATGGGGTTGCCTGAGGAGTCAGGGTTGAGGGAATCATTAACTAAGAAGCCTCCCGAGGATATGAGGCAACTGATGAGGCGCATTGAGGAGTACAAGCGATTGGAAGATGACAGAATGCAAAGCAAAGGCAAGGCGCAAATGACAGATCGTCCTCGGCAGAGCGGTTTTCAGCAGAGGACACGGGGAAACTTAAGGATTCAAGAACCAGTAGCACCAGTAGGGGAGGTGAACGTGACGTTCAAGGAGCCCGTGCATAAAATTGTGGATAAGATTAAACACGAGCCGTATTTCAGATGGCCGAACAGGATGGCCGGCGACCCCACCAGAAGGAATCAGAACCTTTACTGTACATACCATAAAGACCGGGGACATACCACTGAGCAATGCCGAGTGTTGAAAGACCATCTCGGGCAGCTAGCTAAGGCGGGGCATCTCAAGGAATTTGTGACAGACTCCGGGGATCGAGGAACAGGGCATGGCGCTCCAAACAGAAGGAATCCCCTTCCGCCCCCTCTTGGAGTAATTGATGTTATTCACGTCGCCCCGAGAGGCGTTTCAACGGCAAATGCGGAGGGGGTGTTGACAGTGGTATCTGTGGAGGGAAGTGCGGACGCGCCACCCCCCGCGAAGAAGAATAAGCCCACCCGAGAACCGATCGCTTTCGACGACAATGACTTGGAAGGAACCATTCAGCCACATGACGACGCACTGATAGTCACGGCTAGGATTGGCGGCTTCGTGGTAAAGAGAATAATGATAGACCAGGGAAGCGGGGCGGACGTCATGTATCCGGACCTATTCAGGGGGCTCGGGTTGAGGAAGGAGGACCTGACAAAGTACAGCGCCCCCCTGGTTGGGTTCGACGGGAAAATGGTGACTCCCGAGGGGCAAATCTCTCTGCCCGTGAACATGGAGGGCAAGGAGATAATGGTGAGCTTCATCACTGTTGCCTCGTACTCCCCCTACACGGCGATTCTTGGGAGGCCATGGATACATGCAATGGGGGCTGTCCCGTCCACCCTGCACATGAAGGTCAAATTTCATACCGATTATGGTGTCACGGTGGTACAAGGAAATCAACAGGCGGCCAGGCAATGTTTGATTGCCATGGTCGATTGGAAGAAGGAACAAGCCGACCAGGAGGATATGGGAAACCCGAGATGCTCGTCGTCGGAGAAGTCCTTATAGCAACTACAGGACCCGCAAGGGGATAAGGGGGTAGCGCGAGCCGAGAATATGATCAAGGTAAAGGTGTTGCCAGATACAGGCAAGTACTTCCAAATAGGGGAGAGCATGGAGGGCACGGAAAGGATAGAAATGTTGCTGCTCCTAATACGGAATGTAGACGTATTTGCATGGAGTCCATACGAAGTTCCCGGGGTGAGTCCCGAGTTCATCATGCACAGACTAGGAGTTGACCCCTCATTCACACCGAAAAGGCAAAGGCCGAGGAGGACGGCCTGGGAGCCTGCCGAGGCGGTGAAAGTGGAAGTTCAAAGATTGAAAGAGGCGGGGGTGATTCGGGAGATCTTCTTCCCGGAATGGTTGGCAAACACCGTGGTAGTGAAGAAGAAGAACGGCAAGTGGAGGGTCTGCAACGATTTCACCGATCTGAACAGAGCCTGCCCAAAAGACCCTTTTCCTGTACCGAAGATTGATCAGCTGGTAGACGCCACGTGTGGGCACCCGAGGATGAGTTTTCTGGACGCCTTCCAGGGGTATCACCAAATTGCCCTGGCGCCCGAGGATCAAGAAAAAACGGCGTTCATCTCCCCGGAGGCAAACTACCACTACACGAGGATGCCCTTCGGGTTGAAGAACGCCGGGGCCACTTACCAACGAATGGTAACAAGAATGTTCCGAGATAAGATAGGACGCACGGTGGAGGTGTACATCGACGATATGGTGGTGAAAAGCAAACAGGAATCCGGGCATTTGGATGACCTCCAGGCGGTTTTTGAGGTCCTCCGACGGCACAAGTTGCGCCTTAATGCGGAGAAGTGCGCGTTTGGCATCGGGTCCGGGAAGTTCCTGGGGTATCTGATCAGTGTGCGGGGAATCGAAGTCAACCCCGACCAAATAGAAGCTGTGAGAAGACTGAGGCCCCCGAGTAATCCAAAAGAAGTGCAAATCTTAACCGGGATGCTGGCGGCCCTCAACCGGTTCATCTCAAAATTCGCAGATCGCTGCCGACCATTCTACCAACTACTGAAGAAATGCACTGGGTTTCGGTGGAGTGAAGAGTGCGAAGAGGCCTTTGTGGAGCTGAAGAATTATCTGGCACAGGCGCCCATGCTCACGGCGCCAGAGCCAGGCGAGGATTTGTTCATGTACCTGGCAGTGTCCGAGCACGCTGTGAGTGCTGTGCTGCTAAGGGACAAAGGAATCCAGCAACCCGTGTACTACATCAGCAAAACTCTAGTCGACGCCGAGACAAGATACCTGCCCCTGGAGAAGCTCGTGTTGGCCCTAATACACGCCACCAGGAAGTTGCCGCACTACTTTCAAGCACACACAGTACACGTCTTGACCGAATACCCATTGCAATCATTATTAAAAAGGTCGGACTTTACGGGCCGAATATCCAAATGGGGAACTAGGCTTGGTTCCTTCGACATACGGTACCGACCCCGAAGCTCGGTGAAAGGCCAGATCCTTGCGGATTTTATCGCCGAGTTTTCGCCCAAGGGTAAGGGGGAGATGGTTTGCCAGCTGGAAACCCGCCCGTGGAAAGTATTCGTGGACGGCGCTTCTAGCTCCACGGGTGCCGGCTCAGGGGTCGTCATAGTCAGCCCAGAAGGAATACGACTCGAACACTCATTTAGGCTGGGGTTCAGGGCATCCAACAACGAGGCGGAATACGAGGCTTTTCTGACCGGCCTAAGGGCAGCTTCAAGCCTGGGGGCCCGGGAGGTTGAGCTATATTGGGATTCTAGGCTGGTGGTTAACCAGGTGCAGGGCAGTTTTGAAGCCCGAGATCCCCGAATGAAGGCGTACCTAGAACTAGCCAGGCTGGTTATGGCCGGCTTTAACACAGTAAAGGTTTTCCACATTTCCCGAACACAGAACAGACATGCTGACTCGCTCGCCACGCTGGCGTCGTCGGTAACAGAAGAGATACCACGGCAAATCCAAGTGGAGCTCATTTCAGAACCGAGCGTCAGAATCACGAGGGACTCGGGAACTACAGGGATCAGCGTCATCGCAATTGCGACACCTACACCGTGCTGGATCGATCCCATTATCGACTTTTTGGCTGACGACCGACTGTCAAGTGATGAGAAGGAGGGCAACAGGATCCGTAGGATGGCTCCTCGGTATTGGGTGGCAAAAGACCGGACCCTATACCGAAGGTCCTTCGGAGGGCCGTACCTCTTGTGCTTGCGCCCGGAAAAAGTGGGCGAGCTCTTGGAGGAGCTCCACTCTGGGGTGTGCGGCGGTCATGTTGGAGGACGGTCTTTGGCACACCGGGCGATGACTCAGGGTTTTTGGTGGCCGCAGATGCAGAAGGATGCCGCCGAGTATGTACGCAAGTGTGAACAGTGTCAGAAGCACGCCCCCCTGATTCACCAGCCCGGGGGCCACCTGAACCCGATCAGTAGCCCTTGGCCTTTTGCACAATGGGGGCTGGACATCATCGGCCCATTCCCTCGGGCAACGGGGGGACGAAAGTTCGTTTTGGTGGCTGTCGACTATTTTTCTAAATGGGCGGAGGCGGAGGCTTTGGCCAATATACGAGACGTGGACGTAAAGAAATTCGTATGGAAAAATATCATCACCAGGTTCGGGGTGCCGAACACTATCATATCAGACAACGGGCTGCAGTTTGACAGCCGGGCTTTCCGAGACTTCTGCAGTGGTCTCGGTATCAAGAACAGGTACTCGACTCCTGCTTACCCACAGGGGAACGGTCAGGCTGAGGCGGTGAACAAGGTAATAGTGGGCGGGCTGAAGAAAAGGCTAGAAGGCGCGAAGGGAAACTGGGCCGAGGAACTCCCAACAGTCTTATGGGCATACCGCACCACTCCCAGACGGTCCACCGGGGAGACCCCTTTCTCTCTAACATACGGAGCGGAGGCCTTGATCCCTACCGAGGTGAATCTCTGCAGTGCGCGTGTTGCTTGGTTTGATCAAACCAGAAACAACCAAATGATGGTGGAGAGCTTGAACAAGATGGAGGAATGCCGCGAAATGGCAACAATACGGCTTGCGGAATACCAGCAGAAGCTCGCCCAGAGATACAACCGAGGCGTGAGAACAAGGGAGTTTATCGCCGGAGATTTGGTCCTCAGAAGAGCCGTAGGCCACATGCGGGACACTGGTGCCGGGAAACTGGCACAGACATGGGAGGGACCCTACAGGATCACTGCAGTGGCCGGCTCGGGGGCTTACTTCTTGGAGGACCTTGACGAGAAACAGCTACTCCGGCCGTGGAACGTCCATAATCTAAAGAAGTATTATCATTAACGGGCGGTGCGCCGAGCATAAAGTCTACCGCAGCCTGTTGTATATGTTTTGTTAGTTATGCTAAGGATATTTCTCACAGATCTGCACCTTTCTGTCCTCACTCTCGGTTCGATACCCATCACCGAGCAGGTGGAAACCTTAAGTATTCTAAGGACAGAACCCTGACTCTCGGTTCGATCCCTATCACCGAGCAGGTGGAAACCTTAAGTATTCTAAGGACAGAACCCTGACTCTCGGTTCAATCCCCATCACCGAGCAGGTGGAAACCTTAAGTATTCTAAGGACAGAACCCTGACTCTCGGTTCGATCCCTATCACCGAGCAGGTGGAAACCTTAAGTATTCTAAGGACAGAACCCTGACTCTCGGTTCGATCCCTATCACCGAGCATGTGGAAACCTTAAGTATTCTAAGGACAGAACCCTGACTCTCGGTTCGATCCCTATCACCGAGCAGGTGGAAACCTTAAGTATTCTAAGGACAGAACCCTGACTCTCGGTTCGATCCCCATCACCGAGCAGGTGGAAACCTTAAGTATTCTAAGGACATAACCCTGACTCTCGGTTCGATCCCCATCACCGAGCAGGTGGAAACCTTAAGTATTCTAAGGACAGAACCCTGACTCTCGGTTCGATCCCTATCACCGAGCAGGTGGAAACCTTAAGTATTCTAAGGACAGAACCCTGGCTCTCGGTTCGATCCCCGTCGCCGAGCAGGTGGAAACCTTAGCCTTTTATTCTGACAGAAACCTGAACCTCGGTTCCATCCCTAAGAACCGATCAAGTGGACACGTTCATACAAAAGCATAAGACGTTCATTCAAAAGCACAAAACATTCATGCAAAAGCGTAAGACATTCATGCAAAAGCATAAAACCCAAAGTAACGTTTCAAAAAAACAAACAAATTATCCCGTCACCACAACCCGGTGACGTAGGCAAATTCCGTCCACTTAAAGTTTCAAAGAAAAAAAAAAAAAAGAAACAGCGAAACAGCATAAACCAACTGTCCCGTCACCACAACCCGGTGACATAAGCAATTCCGTCCACTTAAAGTTTCAAAAAAAGGCAAAATGAAGTTGGCTTTCAAATTTAAATATCCACATGAACGGAGGATGCGTCTTCCTGGGAACGCTGTTCGGCGTGAAGAATGGGCGGCTGGATTTCCTCCCCGGCTTGGTCTCCAACATGGGGGTGGCTGGTCCCCTCCATATCTGTCGGCATTGCATGAGAGTCAATGGCGTTCACCAGCTCTCTCATACTAGAGGTCTCTTCCTCATCGATAACAAGGGGCGCCGGGTGCTCGGTGTGGGGAACGCTCGGGAAAGGGATCTTGCTGCGATCCCTCAACGGTGAGTCCTCGGGCACCCCCAGGGCTTGAAGTGCAGCGAACCAACCCTCCTCGTACCCGAGCCTACGGGCCTGACGGATGACCGGTTCCGCTGAATTCTCGGCGTCCGCGAACCCCTCATTGTACCACTTGTTTTCACAAGCCTCCAGCGCCGCCTTCGAATCAGCCAACTGACCTTCCAGCATGGTGTTCAAGCTTTGGACCTCCGCCAATTTAAGTTCAGTGCCGCCCAGTTGCGACTCCAGCTCCTCTGACTTCGTTTCGGCGAGGGCCCGGGCCTTTACGGCAACAGCAATTCTGTCCTCCGCCTCATCGGCAATTTTCGACTTTTCCTTCGCCGTGGCCTCGGCGACATCTTTCAGGGCTCTTTCTCGCTCAACGTCCTCGGCCAGCTCCTTCATCCTGTCGTCCACAACGTACGACATTTGCGCAACCTGACCATACAGCATTCACCTTGTAAGGCAAAATGGAAGGTACACGTACGTGAGAAAAAGGGAAACCGAAAATAATAAAAATGAAACATGTACCGCTATGGCGTGCCACTGCAAGCGCATCCCCAAAGACTCATCCGTTGATTCCGCGAAAGCGTGCATATCCTTGGGCAGGAGGATGCCGCGAACCAGGCTCTACGCCACGCGGCCCCCATGGCCTTTGTCCCAAACTCGGGCGCTTGCCATTGTCGGGAGAGGCCCGCCGTCGAGTTTGAAGGAGGGTTGCCATCCTGCTGGAGCCCGGGAAGTGGACGCCCGATCTATCCTGGTCTGCGCTGCAGTCTCCCGAATAACTACACCGGCCGAGGGTCGGAGGGGGACGTTACCCATACCTGTCTCGGTCTGGTCAGTTGTGCGCGGCCTTTTGCGAGCCCGGACAGACGGGACGGCGGGCGGCGAAGTGATTTGGTCGGGATTTTGTTGTTGTTGTACCACAGGCCGGGCGCTCGGGACGAAGCGGTCGATCGTCATCTTCCTCCTGGCCACCATCTCGTTAGCGTGATCGGATCTTGTTTCGGAGGAGTCAGTTGGGTCTGTAGCCACACCCTCCCCTTCCCGAACAGGTGCCTCGGGCTCTAAGGTTCTCTCGGGTTGAACTGTAGCTTCTTGCTGGATTTGCTTGTGGGCTCGTCTCCGACGCTCGGCTGATTCGTCGCGAATCAGCTGCCGCTCGTCTGAACAAATAAACCGGGGGCCGAGATCGCGTGCTTCGCCTACGATAAGCCTTGGTGGGAAGAAGTTCGCGTGCCGAACGTCTATGTAAGAGAGGAGAGGGCTGTCAACTAGTAGGGCTTGGCTGAATGCCTGCCAAGTTGTGTATACGAGAGTTACACCGAGAATAAGATGGGATGCTCGGAGTTGTCCGTCAGAATGAACAAAGATTTCCGACCTGAGCACGAAATTCAGGTCCCGAACATGTACCACTCTGATGTTCGGTCTGAACCTTTTACCCTCTGCATAGAGAAAATATGGGTTAATGACAACATAACCGGACCAAAAAAAAAAAAAAAAAAAAAAAAAAAAAAAAAAAAAAAAAAAAGGGAACAAAAGTTAGTCACCAACCGACTTCGCGCGGCGAAAATACACAAGGGATCTCCTCGGCAAACCAATTACCGCTCACCCGAACGAAATCCTTAGCTGAATTTCGGTTTGAGTCGGGTAGGCATGAAATGAGCCATACCCTTGCGTCCCTAGTCTTTAAATAATAATCGGACTCGATGTTACCGCACAGACTATACATCTGATTGATGTCATAATGATTTAGCTGCAGCCCGTACAACTGGTTCAGCCTACTCACACAACTCACTACCCGGTAAAAGTTGGGGGGGAGTTGGTCGGGGCAAAGGCCGTAAAATCTAAGGGTGCTAAGAATCAGAGGGTCTACCGGGAACCTAAGCCCACCCTCTAAAATGGCCATCAAAGGAAAGAACACCGTGTTTTCACCACGGCGCATCTGGATGTCAATGTCACCCATATTGCAATAGGCAATATCTACGTCATTGGGAACGTCATAGGCTTCCCTAAATCTAGCCAAAGCATGCTCGGAAGAAAGGAGGTAAGAATAACTCATTTTCCTAAGCGAGTGTTTTTCGAAGAAAATAACTGCTATAATTATCAAAAAATAGACTGAACTGGCTAAACAAAAAGAGAGAAAACAATGAGAGGGAAAGGAACTTACTGAAGGCTCTAAGGAGGAAGTGTGTTCTGGGCCAAAGGGTAGACCACGAAGAATGGATGCTCGGCAGAGTAAGGGACTAATCAAGTGAGAAATGCGAAAATGAGAATCAGAAACTAGAAGGATTATTTATAGGTATGAGAGTAAAGGGAGGAGCATTAAATGATCTACAGGTGTGACAACCACGCGGGCCGTCGCCTCAACTGCCACACGCGTAACGCCTCAGTTCACGAACCGTCAGACAATGATGACGGGCAGGTCGTCAGTCAGTTCCAGACGCGTCTTTTGAGACGCATTAATGCGCCCAACAACGGCCGAGCACTGACCCTTCATCTTCCCGACGAGTATTCACCCCTCGTGATCCTTGATTCACCCCCGTAAATGGGGAGCGAATCAAGGGGGGGCTATTGTACGGGCCCCCGCATCTTCCTTGTATCGGGCTGTGGACCCTGGCCTGGATGTAAGGCCCATAAGGCCAGCCTTCCTGTTCGGTGGCCCACTCCCAGGCCACGTGTGCGACCGGGCCAATCCCTGCCTCGTCATCATTTTCTCGGTAATGACTTCCCCAGCATATGTAGACATCATACTCTCGGGACGCCCCGCCCTTTGCCTGCCTGGCAGAGTCTCAGAGGATCACCGCTGCCGAGAACTATTGCGAGGGTGGGAACCAAGTTCCAACACCACCCTCGCCGCACCCCACTACCACCTAACCATCCACTTGCGATCGATAATACTGGACCGCCAGTTGCACTTACTGGCAAGTAATCATGGCGTCACCACTATCTATGGACTATAAATACAGGAAAGATTAAGAAGAAAAGGGTTGGAACGGGAGCGGTAAGGAGAGTGTATACAGGGAGTGATCAAAGGGAGAAGGTAACCAAAATTTCCGGGGGGTATGAAATGACCCTATTGAGCCTTGGTGTCTAGAACGACCCAGTGTAGGAAATCCAAACCCACGTTACAAGTAAGTCGTGAGCCCAAGGGAGGCCCAGCCCAATTGGTCTCAATTTTGGGTGTGCACAAAAAATAAGGGAACCATTGAATGTGACAAAAGTAGTCACATATGATGTTGGTACTGCATAATGTGAGGATGATACCATCAAATGTGAGAAAAAATAAGGGAACCACCAAATGTGACAAAAGTATAGTCATATGTGATTCTGGTACTATACAATGTGAGGATGATACCGTTAAATGTGAGAAGAAAAAATAAAAAAATCACCGAATGTGACAAAAATACAATCACATTTTATGTTGGTACTGCACAATTTGAGGACGGTACCATTAAATATGAGAAAAAAAATAAGAGAACTACAAAATGTGACAAAAGTACAGTCACATGTGATGTTGATACTGCACAATGTGTGGATAATACAATCAAATGTAAGAAAAAAAAATAAAGGAACTATTAAATGTGACAAAAGTACAGTTACATGTGATGTTGATATTGCACAATGTGTGGATGATACAATCAAATGTGAGAAAAAAAATAAAGGAACTACTAAATGTGATAAAAATACAGTCACATGTGATGTTGGTACTACACAATGTGAGGATGGTACCATCGAATGTGAGAAAAAAGAAGGGAACCATCATATGTGACAAAAGTACAATCACATGTGATGTTTGTATTACACAATGTGAAAATGACACCATCAAATGTGAGAAAAAATAAGGGAATCACTGAATGTGATAAAAGTAGTCACGTGATGTTGGTACTGCATAATGTGAGGATGGTATCATCAAATGTGATAAAAAAATAAGGGAATCACTGAATGTGACAAAAGTAGTCACATGTGATATTGGTACTGTATAATGTAAAGATAGTACCATCAAATGTGAGAAAAAAATAAGGAAACTACTGAATGTGAAAAAAGTATAGTCACATGTGATATTGGTACTACACAATGTGAGGATAATACCATTAAATGTGAGAAAAAAAAATAAGGGAATCACTGAATGTGACAGAAGTACAGTCACATGTAATGTTGGTACTGCATAATGTAAAGATAGTACCATCAAATGTGAGAAAAAAATAAAAGAATTACCGAATATGACAAAAGTACAGTCATATGTGATGTTGGTACTACACAATGTGAGGATGGTACCATCAAATGTGAGAAAAAATAAAGGAACCACTGTATGTAACAAAAGTACAGTCACATGTGATGTTAGTACTATACAATGTGAAGATGGTACCATCAAATGTGATGTTTTGGCAACCCGGTATAGTAGGTTGCCTACTAGTGGGTACCATCCCCCCCCCCCCCCCCAAAAAAGAAAAGGTATAGTAGAATTACCCGATTTTTGGTGGTTCTGATTGGCAGGATGTTGGAAAGAAATAATAAAGAAAGATTAAAAAAATAATATTTTAATAAGATGGTAAAATAATAGAGTTTTGGGATGTTAGATGTATTGTAAAATGGTATGGTATAATTGATAAAGTAACTTTTTAGGATGATAAAATAGGATGGGATAAAGATGCTCTTATGACATTTTGGGTTCGAGGAGTTAGATTGGCCTAAGCTTAACTTTAACAACAAACTAGGCCTCAATTTCTTTTATTGATGTTATGTGTGTTGGGTTGGGCTGGGCTCCTCTCTTCCCTTACTCATAAAAATATAAAGTAAGAGTCATTGCTTATTTACCGAATATATGTACTTCTTCGTTCCATACATATCAAGTAATTACTAATTATAAGGTGTTCAAAATTGTCTTTTTGATTTTAGCCCTAAACACTATGCTATTCTATTACAAATATCTTGGGGGTGGTGTTTTTTTATTTTTTATTTTTATAACATGGTTCAAAGAAAAAATTTCCTTAACTCTAATGGTGATTATAATTTCAATGGATTACTTGATCCACTCAAGAACCTATAATACCTACAAGAAATAGGATAAGCACTCATTTGAGGGTATTGCGGTGTGATGTCGGCCAAAATCCATCCAATGATTAAGATAGAACTTATAGAGGATAGGGATACTAACAAAATAATTAGTAACTAATTTTGTATTTTTGTATCTCCTTTTGTGTGTGTGTGTGTGTGTGTGTTGGGGGGGGGGGGGGGGGGGGGGTGTGAGAGCATCTTATTTTATAGAGGTTGGTTCCAACAACCTTCTCCTTGATTGTAGCCTATCTTTTTACAGTGCTGAAAAGGTGGTTACATTCATGGGGTGTGACTACAAGAATTTGATTCCCATTAGTTGAAAGGTTGTGAGTTGGTTGGCGTAGCTTTTGCACCCAAAGGGGACAATTTAATATAGTGGGGTTTATCCATTCTTGTTGACCCTAGGAGTCATTTGTCTATGCAAGTAGTAGGTTCTCCAAATCCCTTTGTGGTTTGGCCCAAATATAATCAGAATTTGATAGGTCCAAATCTATGGATTTCAAATACTTCAAATCTGGTGGAATTTAGGAAATCTCTCATGCTCGCTCTTTGCTATTTCTCTCTTCCTTGACTTGAGTTTCTCCATCTCTCATCCTCGACTTGCATTTCTCCATCTCTCTCTTCCTCGCAACAAGCTTCTTCTTCTTCTTCTTCTTCTTCTCTCTCTGTCTCTCGGCAAAACTATTCAGGTTTGTCTCTCTCAAGTCTTCTCTTTCTCTTTAATCTCTCTATTTCTCTCTTCCTACTAAATCTGAATCCACAAAGGTTGTGGGTTTTTCTGTAGGTTTCATTTGATTTATTTTGTAAGTTTTGTTTGATAGTATTTTATGTGATTTGTATTTAGTTTCTATTTTTGGATTTGTTTGTGGGTTTGAAATGCAAATTGTGTGTTTAATGAAATGCCTCTATAAACTGCGTATGAGATGTGAAGTAATAAGCAAAAGATACTATGACCTTTGAAGCCATATTACTTTGGTTTGGACTGCTTGGATGGTAGAAAGTTGTTGAAGAGTGTTAATGCTGTCAATATTTGTGTCAAATTGAAATGGAGAAAGGGATTTGGGTCATAAGTCAACAACTAGTTGTGTAGGTAGCACCTTTACTCTAGGAATTGAGTGAGGCAATGTAAGGCACTTGTGGTTGTTGTATATAGATGTATGAGGAAATTGCATATGGTCACTGTGACTTCAAAAATAAAATGTTAAAAAATATAATAGATTTTTTTCAAGGATAATTGTGTTGGGTGCAATGGAAAATTCATTTAACTTTGGATGGTATATTATTGTATTTGAACTCCTGCATATGATAATTGGAGGGTGGCTCATTGGCTTTGGAATTATTTTTAAAACTATTATATAAAGTAGGGATGATGTGCTATTGATACCGGATTTTGTTCATCTTGATTTTCGTGCCAAAATTTCATTTTTCACAAAAATTATATTTTTAATCACAGGATTATGGAAATGTTTAAAACATTGAAATTTATCCCAATTGGATGGCAGTTTATGCAATTTTCCATGTTAAATTCAAAATTACCAAAATGCTCTTGTTGACCAATCTTTGACTAAGTTGACTGAAAATCAAACCAAGTCAAAATTTTCCCCAAATGATGATTTTCATCTTTCCATGTTAAAATTAATTTCCCCAACCATTGTTTGAAATTTTGACCGCAGTTAACCCACATTTTGACACCAATTTTTATCAAAAAAAGATTTCAATGTTTGAATGGAAAAATTTTTGGTCAATGTCATAGATAATTTAATTACTTTCCTTCAGTTTGACAATTCATAGGCCCAAATCAGACTTAAAAACTAGCAAGTTTTATTGTGAAAAAATGAAAAATGTACTTGCTGATTAAAATTGGTGACATGTCATTTAAGTCTAATTGTAGTTCAATTTATTGAATTATAAGCAAACGACCTTAATTAGATTGGCCCCAATTAGGTGACGTTGGAAAGGTCTCTTGTGATGAATTTCATTTTGGTGAGCTTAATTTTCTAAAATTCCATTTAATAAAAGTCAATTTACCAAAAATCCAAAAACTAATTTACTATTGTTATTACTAGTGTATAACCCGTGCATATGCATAGTTATGCACTAGTAATAACAATAGATTGGCCCCAGTAAGGTGACGTCGGAAAGGTCTCTTGTAATGAATTTCATTTTGGTGAGCTTTATTTTCTAAAATTCCATTTAATAAAAGCCAATTTACCAAAAATCCAAAAAACTAATTTACTATTGTTATTACTAGTGTATAACTCGTATATATGCATGATACAATTAAAAACAATTACAATTATAAACATATATGAGTTCAAATTATACCTTGGGTAAGGGTTACACATTTTTTAAGTTATAGATATATACATAAGTTTTATTCTCTCTCTCTCTCTCTCTCATTTTAGTTTGTTTTGGATATACACGAGTTTACTTTTTTTTTTTTTAATTGGGTTTTGATAGTTTATTTATATTAAACTTTTCGTCTTTTGCCTAATATTAACTTACCTAGAACAATTTATTAAAAAAAAAAAAAAACTTAGATAGGACATGTGACTCAAAATTAGACAACAATAGAAATCTAATTGAATTTTCTCTCAGCTTTGACTTTAATTATATATACAGATTTATTAAATCTTGATTTCTTACCCCTTTTTCAAAAGCTTTAAGCTCACTCAATTTGAAACTTGGAAATAAAAAGCAAGTACATTTAAGAAGTAGACCTTATAAGCTTTCCAATGACACCTCATTTGATCAAAACGAAGCTCAGAAGGTTCGAAAAGATTTAGTGGAAAAATAGGCCAAAGTTAAGAAAAACCAATAAAATTGCATTATGATACTAACTTTGCATGCAGATCCTTAATTGTTCCTTAAGTGCTTTCTTGAATTAGGAGTGTTTCTTAACATCCTTAAACAAAAGGCTCGATAAAAGAACTTCCGCATTAAGACATATTGAGTCGGGAAGATTAGCCAAAATCATGGAAGTTAATGTGTGTAGCCAACTTTAGAAGCTAATAACTTTTGGCACATAACTTCAAATGAATCAAGGCCGAAACCTATAGAAAGTACGCTGTGAAATATTTCAGTGAAACTAATTTCATCCAAATCAAAGTTCGGAAAAGCTTTCAAATTAGTGTGCAAAGTCAATACCTGAGTATGATCAAAACTGGAGCCGAGGTAGGCTTAAAAATCAAAACTTTGCACATGCACAGCCTGAAGCTATGCATGTTACCAACATGCACAGCTTCAAGATGCACATTTGGTCCAAAGATTTTGTTTTAAAAGCACCAGCTCCCCCTTTGGTCAGAACACACCAAAAAGTCCTCCAACCCTCCTCTTTTATGTAAAAATCATTCTTTGAACTTAAAGTTTCTATTTTTTCTTATTAAAACTCATCTTTTCAATCCAAAGCTTCTATGTTTATATTTTATCTGGGTTCATGGATATCAAAGAGACATTTTATGTTAGAAGCTTTGAACTTCATGAAAGGTTATATCTTTTTCTATTAAAAACGTCCCATTGATATTAAAAAACCTTTTTTATTTGTTCTTAAATACATGGGTATGGTGTTATTATAGAATAGAAAATTTACATCTTTTTCATAAAAGCTTTCATTTTTATTGCTTTCCTTATTTATCTATGCTTCTATGTCCAAGAAAGGCCACACCTTTGCCTTGTTCTAGCCTTATAGGCACGAAAGGTTGCATCTTTAAGCCAAAGTTTGGGTTTTTAATGATTTAATGCGTGTTCTTTGTTTAAAGCTTAAGTCTTGAAATGGAAGTTTGTTCATTTCCCTTGCGTTCTATGTTTTTGTAGATGGCATGCTAATCTTTGTGTAGGTATGCCTACGATTAGTTAGGAAAGTTTAATCCTTAGAGTAAAGTTTCTATCTTTGGCTTAAGATTGCATCTTTCTTGCAGAAGATGTAATCTTTATGACTTAAAAGGTTAAAACTTTATATTAAACTTTCCTCCTTTCCATTTTAATTCCATGTTTAAGGATTCCTTTTATAATAATTTCTATGGCACATGTTGATTTCATTCCTTTTACTATGGCTATGTCCTTTTGCATGCTTGCTTTCCTTTCTTGGAATTTTGACGATGCTTGCATATCTATAGTTATAAGTTTGATGAGGTAGCATGGTGATGTAGTCTTTTATATGTCATCCATCTTTGATAATGAATATATATATATATATATATATATATAAACAACTGTGGTTCAATCTTAATTTCAAGCTTGGCATAGAATGTCTCAAGAGGCGGTTGTGAGGTCCAAAGAGGAGGATGATGAGCTACAACGCAGCACTAAAAAAGTGAAGGAAAGCCACCGAAGGGGTTTCTCCTCTGATGACTGCTCTCCTAGATTAGATGGGGAACCTCGTACAAGGAAAGACTCCTTGGTGAAGTTCTTGGTGCCTATGAACAAGTTTTTCATTTTGACAATGACATGGAGATGGAAGTAGAGTCTGATGACGAAAGCTCAGATATTGCAATTAGAGTGGCAACTGTGAATCTCTCAGGCGAGACGAAAGCTAGAATCTGAGCTCCATGTGTTTTTGGCAAGACAGTAGGGTATCACTTTCTCATAAATCGTCTTACGAGTCTATGGAAACCTAGTGGCCGCTTAGATTGTGTTGATCTCAGCAAAGACTTCTTTCTTATTCATTTCTCTCTTCAGAGTGATTATGGAAGAGTGCTGAAGGATGGCCCTTGGTTTGTTGGGGGAAATTATTTGTCTATCAGGAACTAAGAAGCAAACTTTAGACCCTCCATGACAAATGTTTCATCTGTTGTCGTTTGGGTCCGCTTACCAGAACTCCCTATTGAGTACTATGATCTATCTGTTCTTAGGGAAATTAGTAAGGCCATAGGACTAGTTCTGAGGATTGACACACATACAACTGCTGAAACTAGGAGGCGATTCGCTAGAATTTGTGTGCAAATCAGTCATTATAAGCCCTTCATCAAGCTTCTAAAGATTGGTGGCATTGAGCAACCTATGCAATAGTAGGGAATCAACTCCATGTGCTTCTCTTGTGGTCGTGTAGGCCACAAGGTGGACAAATGTCCATACACAACTAGGGCACCGGAGAAAGAGAGCGAGAAACAACTAGGTGAAGACACAATGGGGCAAAAAGACAGTCATACCCCTAGTGAAGAGACCTATGGTCCATGGGTTCTTGTTTCATGAAAGAAACAAACTATTTGGCGGACAAGGAAAGAATCAACCCAACTTTCCCCCTTTGGGCCTGACAATATAGCAAAGGAACGGCCTGTAGCCTAAGCTACAAACCCATCTGCTCCTAGGCTTGCCCCATCTGGCTCTTGATAGAAGGATGCAAAGAGTATTTTTAATGGTTTCTCTCACGGTAGTGCGTCTGCTACAGATCGCACTATCTTTTTAGCTCATAAACATCAAACTCGAGGTTCGAAGTCCAAGTAGTAGTCTCGAGACTTATCTGGACATAGAGGAGGTCAACTAAGGAACCTCTCTGAAGGGGAAAAGCAAAGCCCGATTCCAAATGACAGTGATACTTCTTATTTGCCAAAGCAGACATCATTACCGCTCCTAAATGCTACCTCGGGTAGGCTTCGTATTTTCACTACTGGAAGCTCCTTGGGCCTGAATTGGACATGCCAGCTTTTTCGATCCACCCTCTATCCATAGAGGGCGAGAAGAATACCAACATGACCATTTCATCAGGCGATGACACAAGCCTACCATCGACTCAAAATCCCTTGCGTGATATTGCTAAGTAGAACCCCATTCTTGAAGAGACCATGGAGGATTGAATCTCCTCAGCTTGTCACAATGTTTCCAAAGCTACCTTGAGGGGTATTAATCCCAGACTTAGGCTTAACAAGAAAGGGGGTGAGGAGAAGCCTAGCTTTGGTTTTGCCCTAGCTGGCCAAACCGTGAGTCAAGAGGTAGAATTATGTAATTCCCTCAGGAGGCTAATAATGGGAATGCTATTGGGATGCTGTGCAAGGATGAAGGTGAGCCACTTGCCTCTGTGTGAGTTCCTTTTCTCTTGTCCATCTATTTTAATTTTAAAAATGAATGTCTTAATATAGCATTGTCGGGGTGCTCTCAACCCCTCTTTTCAAAACATTGTAAATGATATGGTCCATTCCCACTCCCTTGCAATCGTGATTATCACTGAAACAAAGACTAGTGGTTCTCGAGCTAAGGAGATACAGATAGACTTCATTTTGATGGAGCTATCCACACAAATAATATTGGCTTTACAGGTGGATTATGGGTTCTCTGGGATTCTAACCAGATTGAAGTCTCTGAGTTTTCTTCTATAGAGCAGGAGATTCACTCTATGGTGAAGGATTTGTCCTCTAATTCCTCATGGCTTTTGTCTGTAATCTATGCCAGCCCCAGGTATGTAGAGAGACGCCTTTTATAGGATAATTTATCCACTGTAGTTGGGATACATTCCCTTCCATGGGTCATCGTGGGAGATTTCAACGAAGTCCTCCTTGGAGAAGATAAATATAGTGGGCGACCAGTGAATATTAACAGGGTGCTAAACTTCCAGGAGTGTCTGAATAATTGTGGTATGATTGATTTGGGCTTCTCAGGCCACAGATTTACTTGGTCCAATCGTTGCCCTTTAGCTTAACTCGTCCAAGAGAGAATTGATAGGGTGTTCGCTAATGTTGATTTGAATTTCCTTTACCCAGAAGCACGTGTTAAACATCTAGAAAGAACCCACTCCGACCATAACCCCATTGTTTTTTCCTTGAGGCCTGAGTATGGGGCAAATTTTCCTCGACCTTTTAGGTTGTAGCCAATGTGGCTCTCTCACCCATCTTCCCTATAGTTGTTAGAGATGCTTGGTCAAGTACTACTTCCTTATCTAATGCTATATCCTCTTTCACAAATAAAGCTAAGATACGGAATAGGGACCGTTTTGGGAACATCTTCCACAGGAAAAAGAGGATTTGTGCTAGGCTAAATGGAATTCAAACTACTCTTGCAAACAACTCAAATTCCTTTCTCATAAATCTTGAGAAGTCTCTTCTAACAGAACTGGAAATAGTTTCTAACTTGGAAGCTGAATTCTGGAGTATGAAAAGTCGCATATCCTGGGTCGTTGAGGGAGATAGAATACCATATTTTTTTCATACCTCAGCCTTTATTAGAAGACGAAGAAATCACATTTCTAGCATGAAGGATCGTATGGGGAATTGGTTGAATGGAGAGCATGACATTGCTAACTTTATAAGACAGGGGTTTCTTGATCTCTTTACATCCTCCCAATGTAGTGTTGTGCTCAATGAGTGGAAGCCTCCTTTTTGGCACTGCTAGATTGCAGAAAAGGATATATCTCAGCTTGAGGTTCCAGTTAATGACAGTGAAATTTTTGAGGCTCTTAAATCCCTTAAGCCCTATAAAGTTTCGGGGCCAGATGGACTCCATACGGAGTTCTTTCAATGATATTGGCTCATCGTAGGCAATTCGATGAAGGAAGAAGTCAAAGAAATTTTTCGCTTAAGGAAAATTCTGGATTATCTCAATAAAACTTTAATTACCTTCATTCCTAGGTGCAAAAACCCTGAGTCTCTCAACAATTATCACCTAATTAGCCTATGCATTTTGGTCTACAAGATAGTGACAAAAATCATTGTTGCTCATATTCGACCTCTACTAACTAGCCTTGTCTCCCCTTTCCAAGCTGCCTTCGTTCCTGGCCGAAAAGGAATAGATAATGCCATCATCATGTAGGAATTAATTCATTCCATGTCAAAAAAAGAAGGATAAGACTAGGGATGCTCTTTTGCTTTTCAAGTTCCCAAAACACCTCATATCCCTTATCATGAGTTGTGTATCCTTAACGACCATATCTGTGCTCTTTAATGGTGGTGGCCTTGATCCTTTTTAACCTTTTTGGGGTATAAGACAAGGAGTCCCCCTCTCCCCTTATCTTTTCATATTATGTATGGAAGTGTTGAGTGCTTTCATTGTGGAAAAATGCAAAGAAAAGCCGTGGGATTCGGTTAGGGCCTGTAGAGGTGGTATTGCTTTCTCCCATTTATTCTTTGCAGATGATCTCGTATTATTTTCTAAGGCAAAAAAAAAAAAAAAATGGTAGGGTTGTAAGAGATGTTCTTGATACCTTTTGCTACTTATTGGGACAAAAGGTGAGTGCCGAAAAATCTCCTGTTTTCTTCTCCCCAAATATCCCGCCAAGCATTAGGGAAGAGCTTTGTAATATCTTGGAGTTTTGGTCTACCCCTTCCTTGGGAAAGTATCTTGGGTTTCCTATCAAACACTCTTCGAGACCCCAAGACTTTGGTACCATAATTGAGCGAATGCAAAACCATCTGGCGGGTTGGAAAACCAATTTACTATCCTTTGCTAGCAGACTTATCCTTACTCAAGCAACCATCTCTACCATACCAAATTATTCTATGCAGTGTGTTGCCTTGCTGGCCAAAGTGACTCGTTATGTGGATATATTATGCAGAAACTTTCTATGAGGCTCTGTGGACAACAAGAGAAAGCTCCATCTCATAAGTTGGAAGAAAATCACTAAACCCAAGCAAGATGGAGGTCTTGGACTCCAAGTAGCAAAGGAGAAGAACATAGCCTTGCTTACAAAACTCAATTGGAGGTTTCACTAGGAGAAAGATTCTTTATGGGCTTGTGTTCTTTCCAACAAGTCTGCTAAACATAGTAGGCAATCCTTAACCAATCGCAAAACCTGCTCTCCCATTTGGACTGGCCTCAAGAAGGGAGAACCTATATTTAAGAAAGGTACTAAATGGATAGCTGGTAGAACCAGCACTCTATCATTCTCTTATGATAAATGGTTGAATGAAGATCCTTTAAGAAGTTTGATAGTTAGTCCTCTAACCAAAAGGGAGGAGGGTCTTCTCCTCATGGACGTTGTAAATGATAACTGCTGGAGTTTGGAAGAATTATCCTTTGTCTTCCTAAGTACTATTTTCCAAAAAATCAAAGCAACCCCTATCCCTTTTGCTACTGCTGGTGTGGACCAAATCTCCTAGTTTTCATCTCCTAATGGAGATTTTGACCTTGAAGAGACATATAACCTTGCTTGTTTGATAGATGACCCTTCCCAACACAACCATTTCATGGGCAACTGGATCTGGAAAGTTAATGCTCCCCCCAAAATCAAATGCTTTATTTGGCAATGTTGGCACCAAAGCATTCTAGCTCAAGCAATCCTCGCTGCAAGAGGTCTGAACATTGCCTCTTCGTGCCCTCTCTGCAATGATACATTGGAGACCATTTTGCACATATTGCAAGATTGTCCCACAGCTAGAAGGTTTTGGAATTCTTTCCCTTCTTCCGTCTATGTAAATTTATTCTATGGTTCAAACTTCTCATTTTGGTTGTAGATTAACTACAGGTCGCAACAACCTTCTACCTCTGATATTCCTTGGGGAATCATCTTTCCTTTCAGAGTTTGGAGCCTTTGGCTGAATCGTAACAGGGTAATATTTAGAGATGGATCCCCCCAAAAGTTAGTCCACTCTGATGCCATGACTAAAGCGTTGGAGTTTGCCTTCCTGGGCTTAAATGGAAAGATAAGACCCCCTCTGACCACTATCCAAGTTAGATGGATCCCACCTCTAGACAATTGGTTTAAATTGAATACGAACGGGTCTTCTCTAGGGAACCTAGGGTGTGCTGGTGGGGGAGGTATCATTAGAAACTCCCATGGGGATTGGGTTTGTGGATATGCTAGATTTGTTGGGTACACGACTAGTGTAGTGGCAGAGTTATGGGCGCTTTGGGATGAAATTAACATGTGCATTGACCTAAGACTTGCTGCTATGGAAATAGAACTAGACGCGAAATTAGTGGTGGATCTTTTGCAAAAGGATGTGGGAAGCCTTACTGGGAGTGATTTAATATTAGCATATTGTAAGGAATGTCTCAAAAGAATTCCGAGAATTAAAATTTAGCATTTTTTTAGGGAGGCCAACAAGTGTGCTGATGCACTTGCTAGGAGAGGCGCTCTTTTGTCTCAAGCCCCCCAGCAGATGTCACACTATTAATCAGCCTCGATGCTGCTGGAACCATGTATAAGCGTCTTTGCTCTAATGTTTGTATTTTTTAGTTAATGAAATTTCTTTTGTTTACCAATATATATATATATATATGAGTTTTTTTTTATAAAAAAAGAAAAAGAGTTTTCGAAAACATATGTATATACACATATATACATAAGAATAATAGCCTTTTATAAAGCTTGTTTTAAACTTGGGATATTTCTACCAATAAGTGTTCTTAAGCTTTTCAAAAATAAAAACCCATATGACTTTTTTTTAATCCTTTCAATTTCATTTTTGGAAACTTTTGAAATTTTAAAACCCATGTGATCTTTAATCATTTCCCTTTTAGTAACCTTTCCAAAAATACAAAACCCATTGCATTTTTAATCATTTTTCCTTTAGGAATCTTTAAAAACACAAAAACCAATGAGACTTTTTATTCTCTCTCTTTTTGGGAATCCTTTCAAAAAAATGTAAAACCTACGGATTTTTCTTTAATCCTTTTCCTTTTCAGGACTTTTTTTTTTTTCTAAAACTAAAAATAAAAACAAAAAAAGATATAAATCATATTTTGGGAAAGAACACAAAGAATATGAATATGTTCTTCCAAAAAAATATTGGAATAAAAAAAATCATTTTAATTAAAAGAAAGTAAAAAATTTTTTGAAAGAAAGTTACATTTTTTTTTTGTTTGTTTGTTTTTATTTTTTAAAATTAAAATTGAGGAATTAAAATTTTTTTGTATTATTTTTTTAATTAAAATGTTGATGTGGCATTTAAAAAATGCCAACTAACTTTTTTTAATAATATTTTAATGCCCATGTTAGCGTCATGTCAGCAAGCATGACACTCCGTTTGTCACATAGGACTTTTCTGTTAGTAGATTGACGGCAATGACTAAAACAGAAACAATTTTATGATTTCAGGGATTGAGGTATACGCAAAATTAATTTAGGAACCAAAATGAGAATCGGCTCAAAATATAGGGACCAAAAGTGTATTTTTGCCCCCCTCCCAAAAAAAAAAAAAAAAAAAAAAACTATGAGCTTTTCACAAAAATCCTTTTAAGAGATATTTTTGTAGATTAAAAACTCCTAGGTTTTTTTTTTTATTTTGGGTGTTTTAAAATGTGATGCTTTGCCCATGGCTTAAATCCATTAAGTCCATGGGCACCCTAAAACCTAAACATAATCCCCTCCCCTTTAATTGACACCTTACTTTTTTTTTTTTTTAAATCTTTGCATGAAAATAAATGTGAGACCTAGAATGTTTTAGTTTAAGTTTAAATGGGTGAGGTACATTCCTTTTCTTTTGTTTAAATACATCATTCACATGTCATCTTAGGGTAGATTACATGTTATTCTAGAATAATTTATATGCCATTCTTTTATATTCCTTCTTACATGTCATCCTAGGATAGATTGCATGTCATCTTAGGGTATATTACGTGTCGTTTCTACATATCTCACACTATGATAGATCACATGGCATCCTAAGATAGGTTTAACCATGCTTTATTTCACATGAACATGCATATCTTTTTGAACCAAATGCCAAATATGTTAGTTCTTATTTAAAAGAGTGAGATTTAAGATTAAATTCAAAACGAGGTACTATCCTTTTGATAGGCATTATGGGGTGTCTAATACCTTCCTCTCTATTCAAGTTTGGATACTTTGTCTTTCTCTCTTGATATAGAATTTTTTAGATATTAAAAGCACTCACATCAGTTTCACCAATTTAATATTTCAGCAAAAATTTATTTAAACTCAATCGAAACAAGTGTGCATCAACCTCGCTAAATTAACTAAAGTTTTTAAAAAGAATAGTTTCATCGCTACATGTAGTGAGCCTTTATTCTCGCTACATTAAATTTCAATGTTGATAAAGTATTAAGGCTGATATATGTATATGAAAATATATAATAGATAACTAAATTAGCAAAAGTAGAGTTTTTTTGGATTAGTTTAGCTAAATATTTGATGAGACTGATGTAAATACTTTAAGAACTTTAGAATAATTTCTTAGTTTGAGATTTTGAATGTTGTGAAAAAGAAGTAAAAAAAACCCATGTATTTGGGTACTCTCTCTCTCTCTCTCTCTCAAAATATAGAACATCTGAGTTGTCAATTATTGGCAAGACATTTTTTTAATTGACTATGATGGAAGATATTGTTCATCATCTTGTCAATTGGATTATCAATGAATTTTCTATTATCTCATGTATGTATTAAAAATGTTACTAAATTTAAAATGCAGAAGGTTTAAGAAAGTATAATTTATTGATCTTAAATTCAAATCCAAAGCAAATTTAGGTATTCAAGCAATGAAATTTCAAATTCTTCATTGTATAAAATGACTCAAACAAAGAATTTTAAAATCAATAGATTTCAAATCAGGACATTTTAAATTAGTTGATTTATAATTCAAATCTAAATCTTGCTATCTAAACACAACCTTGAGGGGGTTTTTGGACATGCATACATTTGGAGATGAGTCATCCTAGGCAAACGAACCCGTCATGTGGAGGGCATGTCATCTTGGATGTTTTCCATAAGAACGGAGAGGCCATTTATTGTGCTAGTAGGCCGTCCAAGGAGATGACCCATCAAACTCACTATCATCCAATTATGTAAATGATTACTCTGGTGTGTTTTTAATCACATATGATTTATTTAATAAGTATATAACTTATTGAAATGACTAAAGTGGTGATATGAATAGAAGACGTAGATAATCATCCAAATCTTTACGTAAGGGGTTCAAACAAATTCTTCCAAATTTCTAGTTTGAAAAAAAATCTTTATACAGATCTTAATTAGTTGTGCCTGGCCAGTTAACCTAAGCAGTTCAAAATATAATAGAGTCTATTAAGCAGATATCGTGTGTCCCACAAGTCGGGGCTGTCCAGATGAACCTAGATCGAGTCTTTTATCTTTTTCTACTTTTTTATTTGTTGCATCCGTGTCGTGTGTATTCGCTGTGGACTAGTGGTTACAGCTGAGCAAAAAAAAAAAAAAAACACGAGTGTAGAAGAAAGAAGACAAAAGACACAGCAGCCGATGATAATTACACCATTCACAGTTCGAAGAAAATCAAAGGGCTCTAATAAAATATGGGCTCAGACACGGCTACGCAGTCATGTCACTCTTTTAATCAAAAATTAATTCAGAATTGCCGAAAGGTGAAGACTGAAAAGGATCCTTCGCCATCCATCTTAGGTATGCTAAACAAGGAGTAGGTATATATACTAAGAAAAGAGTATGCAATTAAATTATACAAGAACACAAGTTAGTGAGTCATTGACGCAAAATGCACAGAGTGCATTACAAAGGTTGGCAAACAGCAATAACAATTAACATTATACTATTGTTAGAATTATGTTATTAAATGATTAAATTTACTTTTTATGGTATCAAAGTATGAGATCCAAAGTTCGATCCCTATCTTCTCTACTCTATCTCCCATTTAAAATATTTCGTATTAAGCCTCACTTATTAAAATGAAATTTAAGCCTACACCTGAAGGGGAGTGTTAGAATTATATGATTAAATAATTAATTTTACTTGTTAAGTTTTTGAGAGAATCGATAATTTAACCATAACCATACAAAAAGGCTGTGTCATTTTCCAATATGTTTAAGCATGTAACAGCACAACACTTGGTGCAATAGCATTCGTGCATTGTCAAAAGTGCAAAGTCTGCTTCTTGGCGGTGTCAATTGACAAAGATTTGCAGAGTAAAATTCTGATGTGAAGTGTGGATAACCATGATAAAGGTAACAAATATCAGCCTGTAGAAAATGTATTTATCCACGTTTAGGCAGTAAAGGAAAAAAAAAATGGTCTCTTTTTACACAAAAGCTATCAATCCACTTATACAGCTCACTAGCCGCATTCCGTTCTTCGAATCATTAATTAAGAATATCCGATTTGGTTAAAATGAGCATAAATGTATAATGGCTAAGCTATGGGCTCCGAGGTTTAGGTTGTGAATGTGATAGGTGACTCACCATCTTTTTTGTTACTCGGTTTGTAAACTTTTTTAGTTTACAATATTGTTTGTTGGATTGCTTTCTGCAACTGAGTTAATTCTCCCATCTCTTTCTTCCCTTCTTAAGTTTTTGTCCTTACAATGGAGATAGGTCTAGGACTCTTTCACTTCAATAAGATATCCATATTTATCCAAAAAAGGAAAAACCGCAGAAGAAGAAGAAGAAGTTGCAATAGGTGATTCATGACTCAATTGCACATTGGCTCTATAGAAGTACACCTTATTAGTTAATGTGATTAGGATGATTATCAAGTGTAATTCTTTAAACAAAAACTTCTATTATCTTGTTCTAATGGAAAAAGATATTCTTCATTTAAAATTGATATATTTTATTATTATTTTTTTGAGAAAATATTTTATTATTTAGATTTAATATTATAAATCTAAAAGTGCATTCATTGTCATATTGTTTCAAATTTAAATAAAAAGCCATTATATATACTATGAGATTTAAGAAAAAAATATTTTTCTTGAAATTGATAAGATTCTATTCATATATGTTTTGGATTGTAAGAAATTGATTTCTAAAAAAGTCCAATTGTTTCATATTAAATACAATTATTCTAATCAACGTGCAAATTCTTGATGAAATGGAGATGCTAATGGCAAGAAGATTATACTAGGTATCTTAAACAACTATTGATGTTTCGTTGTATTTTATGTTATGTTTGTTTTGACGTAAAATATTTTCATTTTATCACGTTTGGTTGTATTTCTAAAAATGCAAAATATATATATATATATATATATATATTTTCAAGTGTTTTGTTTCATAGCAAATTGAAAAAAATTTCACAATCTCACATCCAAGCAACCACTACCGGTTCTGGAAGAAACCAACCCACCACCACTCCGACACTCCATTGACCACTCAAATCCACATATTGGAGGAAAAAAAAAAAAAAAAAAAAGACCAAGGCCAGCTAACCACCCACCATAACCCACAAACTCAGCCACCTTCGTGACCCACAAACCATCCCAACCACCCAAAAACCAAGCCACCCACTACAACTCAAAAACCTAGCCACCCCCCATAACCCAAAAACCAGCCAAAAAAAATCAAATCAATACCCACACAGTGGTTAAAAAAAAAAAAAAAAAAACCATATCTGAGAAATGATGGGTGTGTTGATGACGGTGGAGGTAGAACGGTGTGATGGAGGATGGTCAAATGGAAAAAAAAAAAAAAAAAAAGAATCGATGGATTTGAGTGGACCAATCAAGAATTGGTGGGTGGAGCTAACAGTGGCAAAGGTGGAGTGGACGAATCAAGAATTGGTGGGTGGAGCTAACAATGGCAAAGGTGGATCTGGCAATGAGAGTTGTTGGCGATGAGTGGCGCCGACGAGCCTAAGAGTGACTTGGTAGCCCTGGTTTGTGGGAAATGAGAACTTGAGAGTGGGAAGGGAGAACTTGAAGGTAAGAAGGGACAGCAGTCATGAGAAGGGAGAGTAGATCGAGACATAGTGTAAAATATTTTACACTTTATTTAGGCATAGAAAATTTTTTGCTTAAAAGGCTAAATTTTATATTTTGACTATAAAATCTTTTACAGTTGACCAAATTTTACATCCAAACAAACATGAAAAATGTGTAAAATATTTTCCGAGAAAAATATTTCATTTTGAAACAAACAGAGCATTAATTTAGAGTTGGACGATTAGGACTAGCTAAACCCATTTCAACTGTTTCTCTTGTTTTGTTTTTGTTTTTCCAATTTTTTTAATTAAATCCTGTTCTCTACCCAAACAAATTAAGAAAATCGATCTAAGTAAGTTTTATATCAACAATAATGCTTTTTTTTTTTTTTTTTTTGAGAAGTACATCAACAATAATGCTAATTGCTTGGGACCAAAACTTAGATATTAAAAAAAAAAAAAAATTATCACCAAGCACCATTTTAATTATTAACAGACATATAATATGAATGGGTTCTTATGTAGGTAAATTTAACCCAAAAAAAAAAAAGACTATAGAGGGAGCATAAATTTGAAAGGAAAATATTAAAGTTGTTACTAACTTTATAATATAAAAATTACAAATTGACATGAAAACAGGGATGTAATTATATATATGTGTACTAATTATAACCCCTATTTGTTTTTTTAATATAATTATATATATGTGTACTAATTTGAGCAATTTTGTCCTATAAAATTACATTTTTTCCCCTTAAACAATATCATTGATTCTTTTAAGAGCAATGCTATACTTACAAACTTTTTTACAACATTTTTACAAACTGTTTTGGTAGCAAATTCTTATTGGTTCGCATATTGACCTACCACTCACATCATTTTTTTACTTATTAGTAACCACTTATTACATCAATAATTTATAAAAAAGTTTGTAGCACTAGTATTTTCCCCATTTTATTGACTATAAAAAAAATTTATAGATCTAAAATCTAAAACAAAATATTCAACCCCAAAAAAAATTAGCTCAACAACAAAAATTACCAATAGTAAAATTAAAAAAATATTAAGCTCAATTAACCAATTTTATTTAAAATAAACAACCATATTATTTAAAAAAACTATAAATAAAAATAATTTATTCTTACTGATATTAAAAAAAAAAAAAAAATCTTAACAGCTAAGTAGTAGTAGAGTCAAAAGTTGAAACTGTTACACATAACCAACAGTAAAGTCGCCTCCCTTAACTCAAAGCTCTGGCTCTGTCTCTGTATGAAAATGAATATGATTAATAACATTAAACAACATAATTAATTAATTAAATTTTTTGTTGTGTGGTTTAGAAGTTGAAACATAAATAATGTCTATATATAGGAATAAAATTTTAATGGATGAAACATCACTCTCAAGCGGAAAAGATAGCTTTAATGTATAGAAGGATCATAAATTTGAAAAGATGGTTCTGTGAAATTGAAACACCACCTACTAATCTAGTAAAAGAAATAAATTTACAATTTTTACTATAATTCTCTCTATGTTAATTGTGAGTAGGGGAGAAAAAATAGTAAGTTTATGTAAAAATAATAAACACTAATTACAATATACACCACGTAAAGTAATTATAATAAAAAATTGTAAAATTGTTTATGGTGCCGGAACAACTCCCTAATACTTATCTAAACTTTCCAGAAATTTGAAGAACATTCTCGGATCCTTCCCATAGATACCTTCCTCAGTGTATGCCAAACATTGAAATCAACCTACATTAAGGAACAAGTACTTGTCGTTCTCTGCAGGTCCACAATTACCATAAATTAGTCTGCCTGGCTGTGCCACCATCATTATATAATACTAACTAAAACCCACTCAGCATGCAACTCAAAAAGGGAGTTCAAAGGCAAGAGTTGTATATAAATGAGGAGAAATGGTCTGAAAATAATATTTTTATAATATTTTTATAATAAATTTTCAGTAATATTTAGAAATATTTAATTGATATTTTTTTAATATATTTTTAACAAAATATTTAGGGTGAAAATCACTGTTCTTACATTATTATAACAATCAAATTATTAAAAAATGACGTAAGGTTTGACCTATGGGTCCCCGACCCTTCACCCCTATGGGAAATGCGGCTGAACTCTGAACCCCATTGTTTTCCCACACACTTCTCTATATAATAAGAACCTTGCATTGCATTAACAACAGCAAGATTAGCTCCATTATTCAAAAGCTTTCAATTTCTTTATTGCTCACTCTCAAAAGCATATCTTCTTTGTAGTGCCAGAACTGGCAAACCCTCAAGCAAGTCTGGAGGAAGAGGAAGCCAACGAAAGGTTGGTGGGTGCTCTTTACAAAGCCTTGAGCTCCAAAGACTTTGATGAGGTGCAACGTTTGCTCGCACCAGACCTAGAGTGGTGGTTCCATGGTCCACCAAATCACCAGCATTTGATGCACTTACTCACTGGCTCAGCACCATCATCGTCGTCGTCCTTCGTTTTTGTTCCTCAAACCATTGTTGCTTTCGGATCAACGGTCCTTGTTGAAGGTTTCGAGAAGGAACGTTCGGCCTCGTGGGTTCACGCGTGGACTGTCACTGATGGGATAATTACTCAGGTCAGGGAGTACTTCAATACTTCCGTGACCGTTACTCGCTTCGGAGCCGGAGCATCACAGCCGATATCATCACCGGGTGTCACTACTTTACGGTCAGCCTCAGCCAACAAGTGCCAGAGTGTTTGGGAGAGCAAACTGTGTGATATTAACTCAGTCCCAGGTCTTGTTTTGGCACTGTAGTAAATGAAACCCAAGTACTGGATTCTAGAATCGTAATAATAATAATAATAATAATAAAAATAATAGTGAAGACATGTGGGAATCAACTCTGTCTCTGTGTAACAACGATAGTGTGCTGTGTTTTGTTTGGTTTTTGGGTTTTGTTGTCTGTACTTGGGAATATTATGCGCTTGAAGTTGAACCTTTGTGTCTCTTCTTCCAGTGTGGCTATTCCATTTCCATTCCTAGGAGTGATTATTATTGTCTAATAAAGTGGTTTCACCAGTCGTGCACTAATTGCCTCATTGGTTATATCAAATATTATTGAATATATAATATATGGTCTTAACTTGGCAAACTATGAAATGGGAACACGATCGTATTGTAGAGTTTGTCTCTTTGGTCAGTTGGTGTAGAGTTTGTGTTTATTGCTAATAGCCTAACACTACAGAAGTATAGATCACATCTCATGCACCACATGACTTATTGTCTAGATTCATTTTAGTTGTACTATACATATTTAATTTATTCTGTTTCTCACCCCAAAAAAAAAAAAAAAAAAATTCTAAACTTTAGAGTTAGTTTATAATAGCCTTTTTTTGGATAGAATGTAATAGCCCAAGGTTAGTCTATATATGCATACCCCCGATTATCTCGTTGTATATATAATACATATCGCAAATAGTAAATATGTAACATCAAGAGACCTTTTGCTCATTCTAAAGAGAGAGAGAGAGAGAGCTTTTGCTATGGATGTAAGCTTCTAAATCCATACCACGTTAATTATGCACTCTCTGTGTGCCCATATATTATAATTAATAGATATCAACAAGTGGTTATCACAGTTTGAAGGAATATTGGAGAAGAACTGTTATGCAACAGTTGTGAAGACTATAACACGTTTTAATTAAGCTCTAGTTTTGAGGGATTTCCAAGGAAATTTGGTGGGAGCGGCTGAGGTAGAACTGTAGAAGCAATCAGATGGGCAGTTACTCGGAAAAGTAGGAAGAATATTGGCCGATTGCTATCACAAGTGATTCAAAGAATTGTGTATGTACGTTTTATCTAGCCAAGAATCACCAAATGTATCATATTTTGGTACAATTCAAATCAATGTCTTAGAATTTTGTTAATTGCTCCTTTGGTTTGGTCTATGCTTTACAGAGGAGCTAATAGAGCTACCCATAAGCAATGCAAGTGAGCACTAAAAAATGTTGTTGGGATATATGTTTGTCAACTTAGAGTCTCTCCCTCCTTGTATCTATAACGTCTCTCTGAGAATAAGGTATCTCTCATGCCCACTTCAGAGAGTAGGCCTTTTGTAAGCTTACAAAAGCATGGAACTCATAAATATGTGAGAGTCTGAGATACCCACTACATAAAAATGACATATGAGATATTTTTTGTGGCAGATACATAATTGTTATTTTGTTTAGATTTTAATGTAACTTTTCATTTGAGAGGAGAAAAAATAATCCATTTTTCTCTTTTTAAAATACTAATTTTAAAGTTGGTATATAAGGAAATTTTTTTTAAAAATAAATTAAAAATTTATTATTGTTATTTATTTATTTTTGATAAAGTTATTATTGTTATTCATTAGAGGAAAGACAAATTATAAAAGTTGGTACATATCAAATTCATTGGTTCACCCGAGTGGTGGGCCACGCAACGATTTGCTCTAACTTTCTTTGCTGACGATATTTGTGCCCTTTGCTCTAAAAGTTGGGTCTTTTGTTGTACTTCTAGAATTCTTAACACAACCTATTCATAGAGTCCTTGAAATTTCATCCACCCATTCCTTAAATAGAATTTTAAGGATTACACAATATAATTATCCTAAAATTTTTATTAAATCTTAGTCATAGACTCATAGGGACATATAATACATACACAGTATTATATGTTAATGGAATTATGGATGAAATATAAAATCGGAATGGTTTTCTTTTTATTTGAGAGAGAGAGAGAGAGTGAGTGAGTGAGTGTGTGTGTCAAATGTATACACTTTTTTTTAGGTTTAGAAATAATTATGGAATATATTAAATAATGGATAATAAATTATATCAATCTGAATATTAGTATTAATGAAAGTATTTTTTTGACCATTGGATTTAAAAATGTGTAATTTGAACCAATCTATATATGTGTGTGTGAAAGTGACATCCAAATCTTTGACCCAATTATTTCACTCTCTATCTATGATATATTCCCAAAACCCATAAACCATTAATGTGGTAAATAAAATTTGGGACCACTGAATTTATAACACATCCTTCAAGTCTATTATGTTTACAATTAAGATATCTTTAAAAAAATGAGTAGTGATAGGATCATAACTTTTTTTTACAATTTGCTCACTTTGCAAGTCATGAGCGGTGGAGTTGTGGACCCACCACTCACAACTTGCCAAGTTGTAACAAAAGTGGTCCTAGCATTTCTTTGAAGAAACCTATCACTTTGGAGCTAGCATTTTTCTTGAAGAAACACGTCACTTTTGGAGCTGTGGATGTAAGGCGTAACTATCATTTGTTATAAGGTCATGCTAATGAGGGCCTTAAGAGCACTCATTAATAATCAATTTTAAGAAAGTTTTGATATCACTTTTATGGGAAATGAAAAAAGCTATCAAAATATTAATTACTTCTTTTTTTATTTTTTTTATTTCCTATAAAACTTTCTTTAAATGGATTATTAACCAATGCTCTAAGTACACTTGTTAGCATTCCCCTTTGTTATATTATGACTGTTGACCAAAATATTAAAATGCATTTATTGCAATTATTTCTTAAATTAGGGATGTAAAAGAGCCAAAGTAATTAAAACATGTAAAGTTAACTTCGAAGTAAAGGGGAATACATAACACAAGATTGCAGTTTGCTAGCTGAAAATTAACCCTCGGGTAAGTTTCTGTCGAGTCATGAGAAGTAACTTAATTATTGAATTATTGATATGATGCAAGTGACATTTTACCTCAACTTCGGGTAAATGAATTTAATAAGCTCCAAACTAAAGTTTAGAACGACTTGATCTATGTTCATGCACAGTTGAATTGTTTTTTTATGGTTAAAAAATATCTCTTGGAAAAAAATCCAGTATTTTGCTACATTTTATAAACTAATTAGGAAAATGCTCATGTTTTGAAACTAGATTTTCTCAAAATTGATTTTTAACATCACTATAGGCTCCTTAAAACGCCATTATAGGTATGGGGCGATAAAAAAAAAAAAATTTTGCATGGAACTCGAGTTCATAGAGCTCAAGTTCCTAAACGCCACTATTGGGCTCCTTAAAACGCCACTATAGGGCTCTAGATTTTTGTTTTTTTTTTTTTTTTTTTTTTTTTTTTTTTTTTTTTTTTTTAATTTTCAGTTTGTTATAACTTGATTATCCAAAAATTGAGTTTCAAAATAAGAGCATTTCCCTAATTAGTTTGAAAAATAAGGTAAAAAACTGGATTTTTTTTTTTAAAAAAAGGGCAAAAGCCCATTTTCTCCATGAATATCATAATTTGTAAGCTTATACTTATTTTTTGGCATTCTGTAGTGAACATACTAGTAGTCCAACACCTTTCTTTTAGCAAAATAAATAAATTAGGGTCGAAAACCTTGTAACGTAGCCTTTCATTTCATCGAATGCAAGTTTAACAAGGTATATATACATATATATATATATATATATATATCTATATCATTGATTACATTTCATATTTTAATCGCTCAACATGCTTGTCAAACAAATGAACATCTGGCTTTGTGCAAATATCCCACCACTAGCTAGAACCTCAACCTCAGATAGCCAGTACAAGATCCGGCAAGGATCGGTGCAACCGCTCCCAAGGGTCGCTTTGCCATACCGGCAACTCATCGCTGGTCTCTGAAGCCCTATGTAGCATGGTGAGCCACGTGTTGAAATACTCACGAAATTGAATAATCACCCCTTCTTTATTAAGGGTCCAAACGTGCACCCAATAGATCTTGAATCCATCCCATCCTTCCATGATCACAAGATCGCCAATTGCCATGATGCTCCGAGGTTTAAACTTGAACTCGGTGTGCCTCGACTCCCCAGTGAGTATCTTCATCATGTGTTGGCATGGTGGAGGTCCATGGTACCAATACTCAAGTTCAGCAGCCACTAACCTAGCAATGGTCTCAGTGTGACCATGTGCCAAGGCCTTGTAAAGCATTTTGACAGTCTTCTTGTTCCATGTTTGGGGCTCCAGCTCCGGTGATATGCCCTTCTCATCTTGTTCCAGCATGATCTCATTGTGGTTTATTCCCATGTAGTGAGGAAAGTAAGGTTAGCTAGCTAGCTAGTAGCAACTGGGGAAGGCTTCTAGCTAGCGTTATTGACGTATTGTTGGTTATGCTATATCATATATGCATGGGACACATATTTATAGAGCATTGGAGGCTGAGGAAAAATACAAATAGGATTGCTACTCTTCTAGAAAATTGGAGAAAGAGTGTGGTAGGCGGATCCATCACATTTATTAATGAAAAAAAATTAGCAAGGTATTATAGTTTGTAATTTTTTATTAGGAAAGTTTATTAGGGATATTCCAATATTTCGGATGAAAATCTTTGTGTTTGACAGCCAGCTGCTATGGGGACAATATAATTATTATGCTAAGCATATTCAACTATTAGCTAGTGACAGGGCGGTTCTGTCTCTAATAAGGCAAATTGATATTACAATTAATTTGTAAAATTAACCTTATAATGAATAATTAAATGTTAAACTCCTCCTTTGACTAAATTATGGTCACGATTTTTTTATTTACCAAAAAAATAAAATAAAATAAAAAGGAAAGAAAGAAAAAGATGCATGGCCTACGCAAGCCCCCAAATAGTAGTAAAAAAGGGTATCGAATACAAAGAAAGTCATTAAAAAACAGGAAAAAAAAAGGTGGGTCAGATTTGGATGGGTTGATGGCCTGAAATTTAATTATTATTATTTATTAGTGCTTTCCTTAGTTTCCTATGCTAAAGTTGAAAACCGTGTGGGGGTCTAATTAATAATTTTGGGTGTGCTTTGCAATAAAAGAACAGACAGTAATAATATCAATAAATAAATAACATGATGATAAACAAATAGTAATAATTTTGGGTTGTTCTAAGTGAAACAAATTATAATAGATATTTGCTGTCCGAGTAATCCTTTCCAATCAATATTATATTGAATGCATGTATTCGAGCGTCATCACTCATCAGTTATGTTGAGTTGCCTGGAACGTTCCTTGACATACATTTAAGTAGATTTACTCTTATTAATTTTTATTTAATGGGTCAATAATGGTTTAAGCTATTACATTCATGCATGTGCCCTATTGCAGTTACATTCACAAGTTCCTTGGTTTACCATCTATTGTTATAAAGTTACGTTCACCCATGAATGGAGCCTAGAATTTGCCTTAGGGAAAAACAATATCATTCAAGAATAAATAAAACTACTAAAATTCAAATCATTTTAATACATAAATAAAAAATCCAATATCTATTTGGTTATAGAAAAATATAAACAAATTAAAATATACAAATAAATATTTCTAATTAATAATTAATACATTGCAAATCAATCATTTAGGACATATCAAAATGAAACTTGATGTTCATTCTCAAAAAAAAAAAAAAAAAAAAAAAAAAAAAAAAAACTTGATGTTCTTTTAAATTATGAAATCCATCTATAATTAATTTTATACTAAATTTTGCAACAATTTTGTTTTAATGAAAATATCTATATATATATATATATGTGTGTGTGTGTGTGTGTTAGAATATTATCTTTTTATTTTGTTGTAAAAATCTCATTTTTTTTTTATATTATATTCATGATTGAAAATACTCATTTCATAATTGTAATAGAAATTATAAGTACAACCACTTTATAAACAAATTGTTAGACTAGTGATTTTTCGTACATCAAAATACATTATGCTCAAAATGGTGAAGTTTTAATTTTTCTTTTAATAGTAGTTTGTTATGATTTGTGAATTCTAGCAAATAAAACTTGTTTATTAACAAACAAATATCATCAATTCTATAAAGATTCACATTTCTCTCAAATATACAAAGCAACGGTAAGAATAAGCAACTCCACTATATGTTCACTAAATTAAGGATTTAGTTATTGTTCTAGGGTTAGGATTTGTGGCCCAACCCCAAAAACAATAAATTTATAAAGTGTGGATGATAGAGCTAGGTTAACTATGGAGCTTACAACGGTTGATCATAACATACAAATATAAACCAGCATCAAAGTATACGCAAAGATCAAATAAGCTGAAGTCCAAAGAGATTTATGATAAATTGAATATGGGTTACAATTCTTAGGGTTACAGTCAGACCTCTCTTTTTCCTCCCCTTTCCTATTTGGAGCCTTTCTTTTTTATATAGCATCCTTCCCCATTATCCCCATCGTCCACTTGTTCTTCATCTAGTTCCCTACTTGAGTGCATGTCGTGTCATGTATCTCCCTCAGCTTTTTGTAAGTGGCAGTAGCTGAAATTATATTGTTTAGGGGTCTTCTCCACATAAATGCAGCCAGAAAAGTTGTTGCAGTGCATTTAATACAGTGGTGGCAGCTTTTCCTTTTAGATATTTCTCCATTCCTCTTATCTCCAAGCATGTCCAAAGCTTATCTAGACTGCTGAAGTCACTAGTAAGCTCATTCGAACCCCTCAGATATTTATATGACCCAGAATCTTTTCATCTGAGGATAATGATTTCTTCGGAACAATGATGCTCTCTTCAGACAGAGTTTCTTCATTCCCATGTATCCTTCTTTCATGAGAAATATCCTTCGACAATTTTAGCCTCTTCAGACATACAATAACCTTCACATTGAGCTTTAGGCCCACTACGTATGCCTGGGCTTTTTCCCCCACAATTGTAATTAATAATTTATTATAGCATAAAAATATCTATTAAATAATAATACTCAATTTTAAAGTTATGTATGTTTTTAATGATTAAAAAATACCAACAATCTCCTAAGTAATGTTAGACAACATAACAACATTCAAATCCATAAATTCCAGATATCGTAGGTTCCAAATAAGCCAATGATAAAAACGTCATACGAAACACATAATTTTTATGAGTATGTGGAGTTTTTTTTTAATAAGGGACATATTTGTGTTTGGTTAATTAAAAATGATTTTTTTTCTTCTTTTGGATTTTTTTTGCGGAATTGATTTTTAATTTGGGGGTGGGGGAAGGGGGGGTGGGGAGGGGAGGATTATGAATATTTTAGCTACAATTTTCAAATTAATATATTTAAAAGGCCGGGGGGCATGGTCTCTTGATAGTTCCGTCCCCTCAATGCCTTCTTTCATAAGTTCTTTCCTTGACTTGATTCTTAAAATAAAATAAAAAGTTCATTTGTTTACCATCTAATTAATATTTTGCACTTGGAGTTAGGGATGACAAAATACATGTACACCTCGCTCTACTTGACTTATCTTCTTTGGTCCCATTCAGTGCACGTTTTCACCATTTTGAAAAGGGAATGAGATGGTGCATGATAGGTTTAGCTCTCCATTATTTATATACTAGTTTGTAACTTGTGCTTACGCACGAACATATTTAATTGTAATGGTATTATTGATGTTATATATATATATATATATATGAGTTGGGTTTAAGTTACACCTGGTGTAACTCTAAACAATGTTACATCACTCAATATTTTTTAATTAGATGTGAATATTGATAAATCCACCGTTAGATTACATTATCTTCATATATTCTTTATGCTTGCAAAATTTTGAAGTGATCAAAGATTAATAGTCATGTCATCAATCAATTGTTAAATTTCAAATTTTTGTAGTTTAAGATAATGCATAAAAAATGAGCTTATAGATCAAATGGTAAATAGCATCTGATTGATATAAAAATTGGCATGTATGTTAAGAACATATAGAACATGTAATTCAACGGTTGAATTTTTAAAATATTAATTCAATAACAAGTTATTGAGTGGTGTAATATTGTTTATAGTTACACCAGGTGTAACTTGAACATAACACTATATATATATATATATATATATATATTTATATATGAGATGTGTTCAAGTTACACCTGGTATAACTCTTATAAACTTACACCTTTTTTACACCATAGATTTTTAAAAGATCTAACGGTTAAAAAAACATCATTAAATGTTATTGTTTTTCACCTTATTACTTAATTAATACTAGCATTCTCTCTCTCCTTATTTATTGCTTTCCACCAAATAATATTTTCTTCAACACAATCTAGCAAAAAAAAAAAAATTTGAAAAATAATTACATTTTTATTGATTTCATAAAACTACCCAAAACAAGAGTCAGCAAATGACTTTCAACTTGCTCCTTAAAATAAATAATTAAAGAAACTTAAAAAAAATTCAAATAGCCTATCATACACTAACCTTATATTTAAGTTTCTGTACTTAAAAAAAACTTCAAATAGCCTATCATACACTAATTGTCGAACATATGAAACATCTTTCAGGGTCTTTGAAACATACTACTCTGATAAATGATAATATTATTTTGAAGATAGTAACAAAAAAAATGCACATGAAAATCTACATCAAAGGAATTACTCCCAATCTACATCCAAAAAAAAAAAAAAAATGCACACAATAATATTCTCTTTCACTTTCTCCTTAATGTATCCAAACTTTCTAAGAAACCATAAGATCATCCGAATGGCATTACCAATAAACACCAGCCCCATCAAAGCCAGCACATGAGTACAGAAACTTTCAATTGTTTAGTGTATGATAGGCTATTTGAAGTTTTTTTGAAGTTACTTTATTTATTTATTTATTTATTTTTAGGAGCAAGTTGAAAGTCATTTGTTGACTCTTGTTTTGGCTAGTTTTGTGAAATCAATGAAAATGAAATTATTTTTCAATTTTTTTTGTTAGATTGTGTTGAAGAAAATATTATTTGGTGAAAAGCAATAAATAAGGAGAGAGAGAGAGAGAGAGAGAGAGAGAGAGAGAGAGAGATAATGCTGGTATTAATTAGGTAATAAGGTGGAAAATAATAGCATTTAATGGTGGTTTTTTAACCGTTAGATCTCTTAGAAATCTATGGTGTAAAAAATGTGTAAGTTTATCAGAATTACACCAGGTATAAGTTGAACCCATCTATATATATATATATATATCCATTTGATATTCATGCATACAACATAACATTTAAAAGAAAAAAAATGAGAGACAGAAAAAGGAAAAAAATACCTTAGAGTTTTGACAAGAAGTAATGAAACATAGATCTAACTTTGGATTTGAAGCACAACTATCAAACGAAGATATAAGGTTAAAAGCAGTTTGGCACTAATTAGAAGTATATAATGACATTTGTGTTGTTCTTTAAAGAACTATTACACTGGTTCATTTCCCTATGTGACACATATACAACCAATAAATGAGACACAAATAGATAGATATGAATAATGAATGGGACACACATTTTTGTAGGGTTCTCTTATCTCTGGAATAGTTGAGTAATAAGTATTATATTGAGATTGAAGCAGTGATATTATTGTGGTTCACTAAAATTAAGAAAGTTCAATTGGACACTTGGCACAAAATTAATCTTTAATTGAAATTCAATTTAAATTCTAATTGAATTTTCTCTAAGCATCAGTTTTAAATATATATATATAGGTAAAGCTGAGAGAAAATCCAATTAGATTTCAAATTGAATTCTAATTGTTGTTTAATTTTGCATCACGTATCCTATATATATATATATATATATATATATTTTTTTTTTTTTTTAAATTTCTAGGTGAGTTAATGTTGTGCAAAAAACGAAGAATCTAACAAAAATAAACTATAAAAAAAATAAAAATAAAAACTCAATAAAAAAGAGTAAATTCATGTGTATATCCAAAAAAAAATAAAAATAAAGAAGAAATAAAGAGTAAAACTCATGTATATATCTATGACTTAAATAAGGTATAATTTGAATCCATATATGTTTAATTGTGTTGTTTTTAACTGTACCGTGTATATGCATGGATTATACACTAGTTAATATAAATAATTCAAACGTTTTTATATTCATCATATTTACTGTATATTTATTTTTGATGTATTCTTTTACCATCCCAAAACATTTCTCTCTCTCTCTCTCTCTCTCTCTCTCTCTCTCTCTCTCTCTCATCGTCCTTCCTATTTTTGTCTTTACTTTACCTCATTAGTGTAGTTACTATCTCATAAAAAAAATTTAAAAAAAAATAAAATAAAATTCCTCCAATTTGCCTCATTCTTATGCCCTATGCGAGTTTTTCCAACTTCATAGAAAAGATGGGGCACCCATGATCTAACCTCACACCCCATTGCAATTCCTACTTGAGATTACGTAGTCAACACCAACTAATTAGATCAAAATGAAATCCTTATATTAAAATGGAATACTTATATAGATCATACAAGGATTCCATTTTGCTCTAAGTTCTACCCCTTTCTCTATCGTTGTTGGCTATATTAACAGTCGTTTACTCAGTGGGGGCACAACTTTTACGTAATTAATATCAAAGCTAGTTTTCATTAGAAAAGGCTCTTGTGATAACATGCATGCGGAAGTAAAATTTAATTCCATTCTCTCCTTCGAGTTGATCAAGTCCCAACTCCCACGGAATGCCACAGCTCAATAATATCTACTTTCTTTTACCATTTCTTAACTACTTGTGCATTGTGATAGTTAGAGAATGGCTTATGCAAGACTAGATTTTACACGCACCTTAAAACAATTAGTAGATATATATAGCAAAACTTTGAAAACCCCAATCCTAGTTATAGTAAATTTTAGAATAAAGAAAAATTACTTAGGACTCCTCCAAATAATAGCAACTATAAAAAAAATTAAAAATAAGGACAGCCAGTCCGACTCTAAAAAATTTATTAAAAAAAAAAAAAGAAAGAGTCTTAAAACTAAGTTCTGTTCTGGGCTATCCTTTTGAGTTTTGAACTTTGACTTTTTTTATATCCAATAATTTATAAAAATTAGTTAAAACCAATAGTTGTTTAGTTCAAATATTTCTTAGTGTTTTTAATGAAAACATTCAGAATTTGAGTCTTCCTTTTTTTAACTATCAAATCATAAAATGAAAAAACTCTTCCGTTGGTTTTTTTTTTTTTAATTGATCTCTTCCCAAAGTACAAAAACCATGCATATTTCTCTGTTTCAAAATTTACCATCGTAATTAATAAGTTTCTTCTTGTGCAATACCGTAAAGGTTCTCCTATCTATCTTCTAATAAAGATTCAGAGACAGCGGTGAAGCTAGCACATTTTCTTGGGAGCTCTAATGGGGTTTGAAACATTATTAAATATTCTTTCACACTAGTTTACATTTACTATTTCACACTTATATTGACATTAATTGATGCAGGAATATTTATATTTTAATATATAACAGTGAATGTGAAATAATAGATACCAGCAGGTGTGATACAACTGGTAGGCAGGGGCGTAGCTAGGATTTTTTATATGGGGGGCCGATTTTTGACGACGATGATTATCATCGTTGTATAGATAGTCTATATATTTAGATTAATATGGACATTCTTTGAGATAAGCTTGTCGAATTTTATCTTGTTTGTTGATAGGAAATTCACATATTTGTTTACATGATCCTGGATCACGATCTATCCCTTTAGATTGAATTTTTAAACATTTGGAGGGGTGTTTATCAGGCATTGAAATATTAACATTTATTTCTACAACCACATTTGTTTCTACAGCCACAGGTGTCCTAAATTTTGAATTGCTAGCATCTTTTTTTCTTTAAGAATGCATTAATTGTTTTTCATTTGCTCATAATTCTTTTAATTTTAAGAATATGACTCAAAAATTAACCTGAAAAGAACTTTAAAAAAAAAAAATCTTAATTAGAAATTTTTACTTAATTATATGGATGTTATTCATACTCAAGAAAAAAATAAAATTTCCACTATAGTTTAAACAGTCAACCCATCATCATTCCTATTATTCAGATTTTCTTGTATTTTAATTTTTTTTTAATTAAGAATAACCCCTCAAACAAAAGCAAAAATTAAACACACAAGTACACAATATAAACCAAACAATTTAACAATATCCACTATCACATGATATCTAACTAATCAAACATAGTTAATAAATCAAACAAAAAAAATTACCTAAGAAACTTTATCTTCACAAAGTGCAAACTTTATCTTCCCTTCAAGACTCATCACAAACAACCTCCCCATGCCTATGTCTTCAACCATATATTTCTCTAAAAATCTATGAAAAATTAAAGAGCATGTAAATATTTAAATGTAGATAGTTGAGAAAAAAAAAAAAAAAAAAAAACACTAAAAAGAGATGAAGCGGAATCTGAAAACTTACCCACTGGCTATGCCCCTGCTCTGATTGATTTATTTTAAGAAAGCAAGAAGAAAGAAAATAATGGTCTTTTTTTTTTTTTTTTGGATCGTGAGGACTGAGTTTGAGAAGAGGGCTGAGCTAAGCAGTAAAAAGAGTCTAAAGAGATGAAGGTCTAGTGCTTAAATAAGAGAAGAAAACTCACCAAGCAGTCACCGAGTTCCAAATCTTGAAATTTGACAATAAAATATGCTAAGTGATTTGTTTTAGAAAGCAAGAAAAAAGAAAAAATTGGTTAGGAATTTTTTTTTTTTTTTTTTGGGACTGGAGGACTGATGCTGAGTTCTGGGGGGGGGGGGGGGGGCAATCAATTTTCTTACATAGTCTAATGGATTTTTTTTTTTTTTTTTTTTTTTTTGCAGGGGCCATGGCCCCCCCAAGGGACAACATGGCTCCGCCCCTACTACTAAGACTTCATCACATCCCAGGTTCAAGTTCTTGTGAGGACTATAATTGCAATTTCCAGTAAGTTCCAAAAACCAATAGAGCTTGGGGTGTGTGTGAGTTCGGGGTCTTTGAGTTCCAGCTCAAGCTGGTAGTAACTTAGTACTCATGGGCTTATCTAAATGTACCATGGATTGTGGAACAATGACTGTCATATGTGAGTCCCCTTTTTCAGTTCTCCACACACACACAAGAAAAAAAAAAAAAAAAAAAAAAAAAAAAGATAAAAACAAAAAAAAATAAAAAATATACAACAACAACAACAACAACAACAATAACAACAACAACAACAACAATATGAGAGATCTTGGGTCTGGGAGGGAGCCGCCTCTCTGGTTTTTTTTTTTTTTTTTTTTTTTTTAAGGGATCAAAGAGTATTAACGATCGAGGAAACATAAGGGGTAGTAAGTTGTGGATCCGTCAATACTAGATATTCAAATAGCTTAGATTGATTAAAAAAATGATATTGGATGTGGCAAGTTTAAGCCTTAAGGTACATAGAATACTAGAAAATATAGGACCAGATTACCAAACTCAGGATTTCCAAGTCAAAGAGAAGTCATCACTTGTAAAACATATGGAAAAGGCCAAAGGGTCATCTTTCACGTAAATGATGCTTTAACTTTCAATGCGTTGTGTGGTGATCCATGGAAATGGGATTAACATTAATAATTAATGAATTATTAAGCAAGTGGGTAGAGTACGTTGTTCTGTGTTTTAGGTTTTACCTGTTCCAAAGACTAAAAGCCCACTTTTTTAGTGATCGGCCATTTGATTCTAACAATTATATACTAGGTAAACAATAAAAAATTTTCCCAAATCTTAAGGTTGTCCGTGTTAAACACTACAAAGATGTCAGCTGCTTCATTTCTTTTTCATAGTCCTGCACGTGAACTGCAAATGATACTGTACAGGCTAAGCTTGGAATTGACTAATTTATTTGCAGGAATGAACCAACTTGCATTAGTGCTTATCTGTTTATGAGTACTAAACTGCTAATTGGTGAATTTAATATCTGGGCCTTTTCCTTTAGGGAACCTTTACAAGATAATGCTGTTGTGTGGAAGCAAACTTTAATAGGGCTCTTTAATTATTGGTTAGTTAATTAAATTTGGATTTCTATAATAGAATGTTGTATTCCTCAAATCATAATGCAACAACAACAATCATGCCTTAAAATATTTAATCTCAAAATTTTGGGATGAACAGTAAATTCTCAATAGATTAATTAGGTTGACCACATTTTTTTTTGGGTCATACTATCTAAAATTATCCTCTCTTATACCTCCTTAATTTATGTCATTTTTTTGTTCTCTCGACTTGAATCAAGTCACTCACTCTTCTCAATTGATGCATTAATTGTTCTACTTCTCACATAATCAAACCATTTTAAGCAACTGATCTCCCTCATGCTTTCATCAATTGGAACCACACCCTTACCACTCTTCCTCATGGTAAGAACATGTTACTTCTTATGAGCCTAACATTCGATACCGTAAAACATAACTACTCTTATAATTTTCTTTGTTGGGAAATTTAGAGGAAATTGATGGAAATAAAAAGAATTGGAGAAGGCAGGCACAAATAATCATTTTTCTTAAAATGATATTTCTCACCACTAGATTGAGTTTTCATAACGGGTCGCAGACAAACTACCTCTAGGATACAACTAAATCTAGAATCTATAAATAGAAATTTTGGGGAATCTTGTGAATTGCTATGTATGGTGTGTCAAAATTTGTAAAAACCTTCAAAAATCTATAAATAACTAAATATTGATTATTATATATAATCAATGAAGAATTGCCAATGAAAATACCCCTTTGAAATGTTGACAAGATCGTTACTAATTGTAGGGGTGTGCTCGGTTCGGTTTCGGTCGGTTTGTATAGGTATGGCCAACCGAAACCGAATATTTCGGTTTGTGAAAATCTCAACCGAAACCGACCGAAATGACTGGAAAACCATCGGTTTCGGTGTATATCGGTTTCAGTCGGTTTCGGTCGGTTTTCGATTTTCCAAACAGAGGGTTATTGAGATTTTCAAAACCCTAAATTTAATCACATATAAAAAAACAAAGTGATAGAGTAACACAGAGAGAGCAGAGAAAGAAAAATTTCCAACAATATTTGTTCAACAATTTACAATATTACATACAGATTCCAACAAAAAATTGAAAAATGAAAATATTTTGAATTAGCAAAAGGTCCAGAGAGAACTTTACCGTTGTTGAGGACATGTGACTTAGAGAGAAGAGAAAGGCATGGCCAGGGTCCAAGCCTCCATCTCTCAAGCCCTCACCCTCTATCTCCGATCTCAATCCGCAGTGAGCTCGAGGCCCAGAGGCGACGGCGCACCACGAGGCCCAGGCGCACCACGAGGCCCAGAGGCGACGGCGCACCACGAGGCTCTAGAGCGTCTGAAAGCCCTTCGTCAGGGCGGATCCTGCCGATTGGAGTCCGGCGCCGGCGTAGAGATCCAGATCAAGCTGGAGAAACCGATTTACGACACCGTCGAAGAGGACGAGTACGATGCACTCGTGGCCAAGCGGCGAGAGGAGGCTAGGGATTTTATTGTCGACGACGATGACCTCGGCTACGGCGACGAGGGCGAGGAAGAGGACTGGTCCAAGTCCAGCCTCCCTTTATCATCCGGTGAGTCGGACGGCGAACCAGAGAGGCCGAAGCGGAAGAAGGCAGAGAGAATGATAGAGAGAGACAGAGAGAAAATTGAGAGAAAAAAATGGGGGAAGGGGCGGCTGAAGAAAGAAAAGGAAAAAATAAAGAGGGTATTTACGTATTTATGCTACTAGGGTTTTAAAAAATTAAGTAGAAAAAAAAACTCACGTCCTGCGCGAAGGCTCGAACCTGGGATCAGGAATCTAAACCAAAAGGAGCATACCATTAAGCCACTGAGCAGCTACGTTTTAATGATACATAAATATATATATATTCGGTTAGTTCGGTTCGGTTTTGGGTGAAAAAATCCAACACCGAAACCGAAACCGAAAATTTCGGTTTTAAAAAAATGAAACCGAAACCGAACCAAACCGAAACCGAACCGAAAATTTGACAACGGTTCAGTCGGTTTCGGCCGGTTTGTTCGGTTCGTCGGTTTTTTGCACACCCCTAACTAATTGTTAGACAGTGATGGCGCCACATGGTGTTTAGGGGGTTCAAATAAACCCCCTTACTTGTGATTTTTTTTTTTTTTTTTTTTTTACATATAACATTTTACAAATTTTTGTTTTGAACACCTTAAAATAATATTTTGAACCCACTGAAATAAGTCCAAAGAACAAATCAATTTAATACTAAAATTTATCTTGACCTTCTTAAACAAAAAGAAAAAACCTAACATCAAACCATTTTGATCTAAATCTGGGGGAAAAGAAAAAAAGCAAGTCCAACAACAAAAATTAGTCATTGTCGATCTTAAATCTTAGAAAAAGACAGTGGAATGAAGACTTTTTTTTAGTGATTGTATTGTTGCATTTAATTCTTAATATGGTAATGTAAAAAACAAAACAAAATTCTTCTTAATGAATTACAAAAACCTGTAAGTTGTCAAAATTGAGTTGAATTGTAAAATGAAAGAATTGAAAAGAGTAAAAACAAAAACTAATAAATAATGAATTAGAGTATTCTAAGTAATAATAATTAAAATTCACTTAACAACAATAATTAATAACTTTATTATAGAATAGAGAATAGATCATTTATAAGATTGAATCTTAGTAATAATAATTAACATCTTCATTATACTGAGAAAACATATGTCCAATGAACTTATAGTTTATCTTTAATTCTTTTGCTAATACTATGAATAAATTTTTGATAAGAAAGTCACATATATTGCAAGATTTATCTCCTAATTAACTAAGATTTATCATCTACAAGAACTCGTGTTGACTTTAGAATATCTTCCTTTAAATCATAGGTTATGAAAGATTTCATCATTATTATCATAATGATCAAGATGAAAAAAAAATTATTTACAAAGAGGTTCTTGTCAACCTCTTCAACACAAATTTGAATCATTCTCCGAAAAAAAAAAAAAAAAAAAAAAAAAAAAACCACACACACACACACACAAAATTTGAATGACCCCCCTAAAAAATATTTTTGGAGCCACCATTGCTGTTAGGGACACATATATTTGTTTTTGACATTTATTTTTTTAATCTTCAAATTGTACACTTTCTGCAATTGCCTCACTCAAGCAAACTACCCTTCTTGCTTAAGCAAGCTATTCAGAAATTGAAATAAAATTCATGTTGAAAGAGTTTGCATTGTCTTCACTTGTCTCTTGCTCACACAAGGTCTAAATAGAGAGTTGGCATGGCCCTTGCTTGAGCAAATGGTGCGAACCTCAGTCTCACTCAAGCGAGATTCTTAAACACAATTTTATTTTCTTTTAATCATTCTTCATTCTTCAATATTTATGTAGGATATTCTGACATATTACAGCCTAGGGGTGGCAAAATCAACCCAAACCCATTTGCCCACCCAAACCCACCCACTTAAAATAAACCCAAACCCACCCAATTATTAGTTGGGTTAAATGGGTATTAACCCAATTAAACCCAATTAACACAAATGTTTATTGGGTTTTAATTGGGTACCCAATTACCCAACCCCAAAACTACTAAAATTACCAAAATACCCCCTCAACCTAAAAAATGACCAAAATAACACCTAAACCCAAAAAATGACCAAAATACTCCTGAAACTCAAAAAAAGACCAAAATACCCCCGAAACCTAAAAATGACCAAAATACTCCTAAAAACCCAAAAAATGACCAAAATACCCTTAAAACCCAAAAAAGACCAAAATACCCCATAAACCCAAAAAATGACCAAAATACCCCCGAAACCCAAAAAAAGACTAAAATACTCCCGAAACCTAAAAATGACCAAAATACCCCTGAAATCCAAAAAATGACCAAAATACCCCCGAAACCCAAAAATAACCAAAATACCCCCGAAACCTAAAAATGACCAAAATACCCCCGAAACCTAAAAATGACCAAAATACCCCCGAAACCTAAAAATGACCAAAATACCCAAAAATGACCAAAATTCCCCTAAAACCCAAAAAAATTTACCAAAATACCGCCGAAACCTAAAAATGACCAAAATACCCCTGAAATCCAAAAAATGACCAAAATACCCCAGAAACCTAAAAATTACCAAAATGCCTCCGAAACCTAAAAAATGGCCAAAATAACCAAAATAACCCTAAAACCTAAAAAATGACCAAAATACCCTCGAAACCTAAAAATTAGCCAAAATAACCCCGAAACCTAAAAATTGATCAAAATAACCTAGAAACCTAAAAATGATCAAAATAACCCTGGAACCAAAAAATGACCAAAATAACCCCGAAGTTTAAAAATTGACAAAAATAACCCCGAAACCTAAAAATGACCAAAATACCCCCTAAACCTAAAAAGTGACCAAAATACCCCTTAAACCTAAAAAATGACCAAAATACCCTCAAACCTCTAAAGTGACGAAAATACCCCTAAACCTTTGAAATGACCCAAATAAACCCAAAACCGCTAAAATGGCCACAAACAACGTGAAACCTCTAAAATTTCCAAAAATACCCTGAAACGTCTAAAACGACCAAAATACCTCTAAACCTTTAAAACGACCAAAATACCCCTCAAAATATCCAAAATGACGAACATACAACTAATCCTATAAGATGAACAAAATACACTCGAAGCCTCTAAAATTACCAAAATAGGGGTTTGGGGTATCTTAGTCATTTTTTAGGTTTATGGGTATTTTGATCATTTTTTTATGTTTAGGGAGCATTTTGGTCATTTTTTAGTTTTACAAGGGATTTTGATAATTTTTTAGGTTTAGAGTGTATTTTTATCGACTTACAGATTTAAGGGGCTTTTTTGTCATTTTATAGGTTTCGGGGAATTTTGGTCATTTTTTAGGTTTCAAGGATATTTTAGTCATTTTAAGGTTTAGGGGTTATTTTGGTTGTATTTAGGTTTCAGGGGTATTTTGGTCATTTTTTAGGTTTCAGGGGGTATTTCAGTTAATTTTTAGGTTTCAAAGGTACATCGATTATTTTTTAGGTTTAGGGGGTATTTTGGTCATTTTTAGGTTTAGAGGCTATTTTGGTCATTTTTAGGTTTCTAGGTTATTTTGGCCAATTTTTAGACTTCGTGGTTATTTTGGCCATTTTTGAAGTTTCGGGAGTATTTTTGTCATTTTTAGTTTTCAAGGTTATTTTGGTCAATTTTTAGGCTTCAAGGTTATTTTGAACATTTTTTAGGTTTCAGAGGTATTTTAGTAATTTTTTAGGTTTTGGAGGTATTTTGGACATTTTTTTGGGTTTAGGGGGTATTTTGGTCATTTTTAGGTTTCTAGGTTATTTTTGTCAATTTTTAGACTTCATGGTTATTTTGGCCATTTTTGAAGTTTCAAGAGTATTTTGGTCATTTTTAGTTTTCAGGGTTATTTTGGTCAATTTTTAGGCTTCGAGGTTAGTTTGGCCATTTTTTAGGTTTCAGAGATATTTTAGTAAGTTTTTAGGTTTTGGAGGTATTTTGGACATTTTTTGGGTTTATGGGGGTATTTTGGTCATTTTTAGGTTTCTAGGTTATTTTGGTCAATTTTTAGATTTCGTGGTTATTTTGGCCATTTTTGAAGTTTCGGGAGTATTTTGGTCATTTTCAGTTTTCAAGGTTATTTTGGTCAATTTTTAGGCTTCGAGGTTATTTTGGCCATTTTTTAAGTTTCAGAGGTATTTTAGTAATTTTTTAGGTTTTGGAGGTATTTTGGACTTTTTTTGGGTTTATGGGGTATTTTGGTCATTTTTAGGTTTTGGGCGTATTTTGGTCATTTTCAGGTTTCTAGGTTGTTTTGGTCAATTTTTAGATTTCGTGGTTATTTTGGCCATTTTTGAAGTTTCGGGAGTATTTTGGTCATTTTTAGTTTTCAGGGTTATTTTGGTCAATTTTTAGGCTTCGAGATTATTTTGGCCATTTTTTAGGTTCCAGAGGCATTTTAGTAATTTTTTAGGTTTTGGAGATATTTTGGACATTTTTTGGGTTTATGGGGTATTTTGGTCATTTTTAGGTTTTGGGGGTATTTTGGTCATTTTTAGGTTTTGGGGGTATTTTGGTCAATTTTTAGACTTCGTGGTTATTTTGGCCATTTTTTAAGTTTCGGGAGTATTTTGGTCATTTTTAATTTTCGAGGTTATTTTGGTCAATTTTTACGCTTCGAGGTTATTTTGGCCATTTTTTAGGTTTCAGAGGTATTTTAGTAATTTTTTAGGTTTTGGAGGTATTTTGGACATTTTTTTGGGTTTATGGGGTATTTTGGTCATTTTTGGGTTTTGGGGGTATTTTGGTCTTTTTTTGAGTTTCAGGGGTATTTTGGTCATTTTATGGGTTTTGGGGGGGTATTTTGATAATTTTTAGGTTTCAAGGGTATTTTGGTCATTTTTTGGGTTCCAGGGATATTTTGGTAATTTTTAGATTTCGGGGTATATTCGTCATTTTTTGGTTTTGGGGATATTTTGGTAATTTTATGGGTTTTGGGGGTATTTTGGTAATTTTTAGGTTTCAGAAGTATTTTGGTCATTTTTTGGGTTCTAGGGGTATTTTGGTCATTTTTTAGGTTCTCGGAGGTATTTTGGTCATTTTCTGGGTTTCAGGGGTATTTTGGTCATTTTTTAGGTTTTGGAGGGTATTTTGGTAATTTTAAGGTTTTGGGGATATTGTGGTCATTTTTTAGGTTCTAGGGGGTATTTTGGTATTTTTTGGCTTTTAGGGGTACTTTGGTCATTTTTTGGGTTTTTGGGGTATTTTGGTCATTTTCTAGATTTTGGAGGTATTTTGGTCATTTTTTTGGGTTTTGGGGGTATTTTGGTAATTTTCAGGTTTTTGGGGCATTTTGGTCATTTTTGAAGATTTTAGAGTACCTTGGTCATTTTCACTTTAGTGGCATTTTGGTAATTTTGATAATTGGGTAATTGGGTGGGTTGGGGTTTACCCATAATAATTGGGTTGGGTTGGATTTGGGTTATAAGGAATTAGTTAAATGGGTTTTAAATGGGTAAATGAGTTTTATATACCCAACCCAATTATGCCCACCCCAAACCTGCCCAAACCCGCCCATTTGCCACCCCTAATTACAGCCTATGTGTACTTACATACCCACATAGTGTTGTATGATTTTCTCTTTAATTTAACAGATATTCTATGATCACACAATACTCCCAATGTTTTTCACCAATTCATCTATAATGCTCATATCCTATGATTCACATCCTATGCAATCTCTCCATCCTTGTGAATTGTATTGATCCAAGATATCATAAACTTTTAAGCTTTGTTATCTCTTGACCATCAAGTCTTATAGCATCTTCATATTTGTTTTTACTTTTACTGAATGTACATCTCATGTACTCTAATTTAGTCTTAGTCGAAAGTTTATGGATCTAAAGTATCTCTTCGAATCTCTAGTTCTTGTCTAGTTTCATCTACTAAAAGTATATCATCTCTTAAAAATATAAACCAAGTAAATTTATCTTGATAATAATGCAAACCTATAATGATGGGTAGACATTGTATCCAAATCCGACAAACGTTGCTTTCACAAAACAAATAAGAAGTTCAAGCACTTAGAAAATAAAAGGTGTTAAGAAAAACCTATTGAACCTTTTCTTTGTCCTTCAACACTCTCCAATTAAAATATCCTTGAAAGGCCATAGATTTTTACTCCAAGACACTTAGTGAGTGATATCACTCACTAAGTGTATTGGAGTGCATTTTGAAACCACATTGACGTCATAAATATTTAAGTGGCCTTGAAGTAACTGAGATATCGGTTTGTCCTCGGTGATGAACTTACGATATTTTGGATCATTGTGTAGACGTAGGCTGAATCAGCAATTGTAGTAGATGTATAGAACTCAGATACAACATGTACAAAATGCCTTGTAATAAGTTTGGTTGTGTCGCAATTTCTTTATAGCGGATTTGACTAGTTGAGCTAGGCCCAGTGTTTTTCTCTGTTGGTTTTCACTTTGTGATGAAAACAACCTTTGTCTCAAGTGTGTGGTTGTTATTATTATTATTAATTGTGTGATTACTGCCTTGTCCATATTATTATTGTTAGCGGTTAATTAATTAAGTGGACTATAAATTGCAAAACTCATGAAACTGATATCAAGCCGTTCTAGCTAGGGCTCTGCACACGTACTTTTTATTTCCTATCAAATTACAGTCACATGTCTACTTGATTTTCTAAAATCAATTAGAAAAATAAATTTCATACCTGCCTTTAGAATAGTTGAATACTTGTACTTAACCCGAATTCCATGCCTGCCAAGTTCACAAGCTGCATTCTTTGTTAGCCCAACAATAGCATGCTTTGATGCTGTATAAGCATGAGGTCCAAGCCGTCCCACGACACCGGCTACACTAGCTGTGGAAATAATGCCCCCACTTCTTCTAGGCACCATGACTTTAGCTGCATGTTTCATCCCTAGAGCAACTCCTATAATATTGATTCGCATAATATGATCAAACCCTTCTGCATCAAAATCCACGATGCTTTTGTGCTTCAATTGGTTTCCAAGAACTCCGGCATTGTTTAAAAAAATATCAAGTAGTCTATACTGGGAAATTGTTGAATTGATCAAGTTCTCAATGTCCTCTTCTATGCTTATATTACAGTGTACATAGGTCGCTAATGGGGACAATGACTTGGCTAGAATAAGACCAGCTTCATCCTTGATATCAGCAATGACCACCCTTGCTCCATGTTTCACAAAGAGTCTTACAGTTGCCTCTCCAATCCCACTAGCACCGCCAGTAATTATTGCTATCATTCCCTCCAACCTATAAATGGGTATCATAATTATAGTACAACGTGACATGTGATAGTGAATGTTAAAATAAAACAGTTCCATAATGCAAAGCTTAATTTATATATATATATATATATATATATATATATATATATATAAACTCATTTTCAATATACTTATAATAAGATACCAATAGTATAAGAGGAACTTCAACAACTCATATGGAAACCTTTTAATTACGTAGCTGTTTGTTTACGCTTTGATCCCTCAAAACTATTACTAAAAACAAAAAGAAAAGGAAAAAATGAAGGAAAGATAAACTTTTTGGTAAGTGAGAGGTGTTATCTCTACTTAAAAAATGGATCTCCTAAACGGTTTTCTCAGGCATCTCAAAGCATCTCCAACAGCATATGTAAAAGCAAAATAATCTTTACAATAGAGAATGCCAAAAAAAAAAAAAAAAAAAAAAAGGCCTCCAATGGTTTCTCTAAATCACAAATTTTTTTTTGCTCATAAACAGTAGCTCATTAAGTCTGATGGGCTACCATACATTAGCAATTGGATTTTCTTTATTAAAAAATTACAGCAACTACTATTATATTAATTCCTTCTCTTTCTTCTTGAATTTTTTTTTTCTCATACCATTATATCAACTAATATTTAAATGAGATAAAGAAACGATAGAGAATCTATTGGAAAGTATACTTGAAAAAATAAATATGTAAAAAGTAAATATAACTATTCACTCTTCAAACAGTACAAAAATTAAGAAAATCTGTTGGAGATACTCTCATGAGTAGGCATGCAATCAATTTCTTTTTCTTTTTTCTTCTGGGGGGTTGTTGGGACAGAAAGAGTATATATATTGGTTGTTGAAGATAGCGGGGAAGAGATGAACTGATCTCATGAGTAGGCATGCAATCAATTTCTTTTTCTTTTTTCTTCTGGGGGGTTGTTGGGACAGAAAGAGTATATATATTGGTTGTTGAAGATAGCGGGGAAGAGATGAACTGATCTCATGAGTAGGCATGCAATCAATTTCTTTTTCTTTTTTCTTCTGGGGGGTTGTTGGAACAGAAAGAGTATATATATTGGTTGTTGAAGATAGCGGGGAAGAGATGAACTTTATAGAAAGAAGCATCAAGGTTGAGTTATTAATGTGGGTTGGCAGTTCTTTCAATATTTGATGGAACGAGACTTATTTCATGGAAGGAACCTCCTTGGCCCAGAAGCACAAATTTGATATTTCCATCACTTTTATTAAGTTTTATCACCTATCCAATTCCACCCTTTCTCAATTTTTTTTCTTAAATTTGGTAAACCACTACTTTTGTGACAATAGATTGACCAGACCGACTCTCTTGCTAGGATAATCAATCCCTGGCTTTTTGTTGGAAACTAGGGAAAATCTTTTGCTGGCGGGGTGGAATTTGTGAAAGACTCTATTTAATTCAATACATTGGACGGCCCAGATTCATTGTTTTTCGTTATTTTTAACCAATCAGAAAAATTCATTTTGTCGTCTCATATACACAAAAAGTAAGTACTCATCAATTTATAGTAAGATTTTCTGTGCTCAGTATTTTGACTTTGACTTTGACTTTGACTTTGACTTTGACCACTATGATTGTTTATATGCTTATGGGTTTGCGACCTCTATGTGGCAGTGCTAAAAAAATGGAAAATGTTCATGGGCAACCCATTTAGTTGGAAATGTTTTGAAGGGTAGTTTACAATGACAATTCCTGTAAAATTCTTTCTATGGACACTCTTTTTGAATTGCATACAAAACCATAGAATGAATAAAATGGGAAATATAAACCAAAGAATGTAAAAAATGGGAAATGAGGTCTTTGGTAAGAAGTGCCTGTCTCTTGTTTTAATTCGATGCTAGCAGAGATGTTTTCCTACGGAACGGAGAATCACCACCTATAAATTCTCTATATGGGAAATACAAAACCATAGAATGTTCAAAATTCTCTTTCTTTGTGTTTCTTCTAACCTCACCCCAGATGAATCGAATCTATCCTTTTGTTGTTGCCTCACTTAAGAGTCATGTTGGATATATAGATTCCAACTAAGATGTTAATATAACATATTAAGTTCATTATTTTTTTTGGCTTAATTCTATACCAAATTTACTTGTAATTCTGCTCCCATTTTGGAAGAATATAATTGAGTCTGGTCAAAGTTGGTCAAAACTACTAGAAGTGAATTTTGCTACTTACATTGCCCGCGGATTGGACATATGGCAGCCAAAGTGAAACCTTTATCAAGTGCATTGCCTTCACTTTTTTGCCAGCTTTAACGTATAAGCAAAGTCTCACACCCTCTGCAAGTAGGACGTGGGAAAGGAGTGTAAGGTAAGTTTATAAACCATGAGAGAGCATTTTGTTCATCTCAACCAATCTTGTTGACAGAGTGTGTCTTAATCTAAAGCAAAAAAATTCTTTCATCCTCTCTTTACAATTTCTCTCACAATTAACATATCATATTGAGACAAATTCGTAACCTTCGTCTCCTCCACGAAACCTTAAGTGTTGTGAGCTTGTTGAAGGGCTGGAAACTAGTTGGAGCTAATCTCAAATCCAAATCATTTTGGTGGCTTTCCATTAGCGATTCAACGGTAGTGACTCCGAAAGCTAGATGAAGAAAAGGCTTGAGGTGAAGTTGATTGCTAACTAGAGTTTGGAGAGCTCAAGTACTTAGGGCGATATAGACTTAGAGGGTTTATAATAGTCCTTGTACTGCAACTATTCATTTTAGTGGAGTTTTCCAACGGTGGTGTTAACTAAGGGGTTTTTCCACTCGGGCGTTTGGGTTTTCCTCTTCAAAAATACATCTTGATGTTTTAGTGTAGTTTGATTTCTTTTCACTATTTTCATATTGCTCTTTATATTCTTTGGTTTATATTTGAATATGCATGCGATATAAAATTTGGCTAATCACGTATATTTGAACTAATTGCTTGTTTAGGATTAAAAGTGATTAAGCTGGAAAATCTGATTATGGGGGTTATAATTAAATATATGCTAGGGTGCTATTGTCATTTCTCATTACATATTAAGGCCTGGATGATAATTTCCAGGCCTTTTCACCCCCCCAAAAAAAAAAAATGATACCCATTCACATCAGATTTATTTATTTTTTTTTTTTGGGCATGATTTGATGAAACGAAGAGAATGTTCTGGTAAGAATCTATTCCCTAATATATATTATAAATAGTCTTAAAAAAAAGTACTTGCAGAACATATATGTTTATGAAAAATAAAAATAACGTTTGTGTGCGTTAACTTCTTCTCTTTCTTTTGTCCCCCATAGCTAAATTAATGGATTCTGAGACAATTTACATGCATATGTAGGTGGCTTTTCCACTTGGGGCTCTTTTCGACTTTTGCTGATATATATGTTACCTCATCAGTATCCAACGAACAAAACTATCAAAAATATGTCGAGGACTAAGAAATTAAAATATGTCCCGAGTGGAGATGATCTTTTGAAAACACGATTTCAGTAACGTTGTGTTTGTTTCAATTGAAAATCTTATATAAAAATATTTTTTAGTATTTTCCCGTGTTTGGTATAGTATCAGAAAAAAAAAAATAGTTTAAAGAAAACTATTTTTAATCAACATAAAAAGTACAACTTATTTTTAAATATTGCTTTTCACAAAAAAAATTTGGAAAACAACTCTATCTCACAGTAAACTAAATAAGAAAAATTAAAAAATTGTTTTTCAACTCATTTAAAGATACTACCAAATATAACAAAATGAGATAATTTTATTAAAAAAAAACTTTTTGAAAAATGACTTATTTTCTAAAAAACATTATTGTAAAAACAAATAAATTGTTAAAATGATGAAATTATATCTTCAAAACACACAATTTTAACATGATTTTAGTTGTGTGTTTCATATACACCACGAATAACCATAAGTAACCACTCTTAAATATAGAGTATTCCTATAGCACCAGCAAATTTCTTTTTTTGGTGGAGAAATTATAGCACTAGCAAGTTGAGAAAGGAAATACAAACAATTAGTTGCAATCCGTGCGATGCACAAAATAATTAAATAAAAAGATAATTAATCAACCTCACAGTAAAAGAAAAGGCTAAAGGAACCAATAAGAGACTACTCTGTCCATCAAGTAATCAACCCAAGTGGCATCATAGCTCATGAACAAAAGTCGTTGCATTTCATGGCTGCATACTTGCTAATAATGGAAATTACCTGTATAAAACTTGAAAGTGGTCAAATGATAATATGGAAAACATTCTATAAATAACTTATTGATGACAAGTATAGAGAGAGAACTAATGTAAGTCATCAATGGAATTTAAGTCATCATCTCATTGCAAATGGAATATAGCTCTATATTAAAACTAAAAGTAATAGTTCAATCATTCTTTCTCTAAAACGTTATCAAAAACTATAAGTAATTTACATCAGTTTCAAATAAAAATCACTTGAAAAATCAACTACTTTGAATCATTATCTAAAAGAGGAGCGACATAAAAACTAAAATAAGTCTCAAAGATGAAGTTTTTCGAACATATTTCAGCACCAATTTCCAAGTTCAGCTCTATGTATGGCAACCAATTACCACTGTTTTAAAAACCGGACCGGACCAGTCGGTCCGACCAGTTCAATTGGGAACCGAGAGCCAGTCTAGTCCGGTTAAAACCCTAAAAACAGGTCAACAACCGGAAAACCGGTCAAAATCCGGGGTTGAATCGAAAATTTTCAAAAAAACAGTTTGATGTCGGTTCGGTTTTTAAAACCATGCCAATTACTCACCCCGATTGAAAGCACAATGTTTGAAAGAATCTTCCAAGTATCTTAGTCACTTACAATTTTCATCCACCTCCCTAGATCACTAAACTATATATCTACTAATCTACCTACCCTAACTTCAAATATTGAATACAAAGACAGAGCCAAATTTTCTCAAACAGATTATGTAGTGTATATAAACTTAAGTTGTTCTATTGCCTTTTATTCACGAAAATAATATAGAAGAAATAGAAAAAAAAAAATTGTTAAAAATGAATGCTTCATATCTTTCATCATATTTGTACTTACACACACTAATCATTATTTTCGAAAACTTGTAAAACAAATGAATGTACATGCCTAATTTCAACGGAAAAACCTAAAATACCAAAGCTAACCTCTATAGATAGTGTAGCACAAGATGTAGCATCAATATTATCCTAGCAATCCAATTATCTATTTGATCCATTAGTTTTAGTGTTGGGCCATTGAATTTGTGAATATCTGTAGAGTCCTTACTAATCTCTTAATAAATTTAAAATCTGATTGGATTCGTCTTGATTTCAACCATTTTGGTGCATTACTTTTTCTGAGTGTAAAATGTGACAAACCTTGTAATGCATAGGTTATATTGCTGCTATAATACTATATTTTAAAATAAATATGATTTGCATTTAATCTTTTAATACTGGACTAAACTGACCTCTTGGTTGCTTAACTATATATTATATCTGATTACAACTAACCTAATGAATATTTATATTTGCTAAATTATATGTTATAATCTAATTACAACCAATTCTCCAATGTACTATCTAGGGCCATATCTTCAGTGTTATGACATGCAATCATGTATATAGATTATGCATGATTGTATAGCTGGCATGCATGAATACGCAAGAAAATGAAGCAAGCAACAAAAACTGTAACTCCTTTTCTTAATGAGGGCATCGAGAGAACAACAAATGATGTTCGTTGTTTCTCATCAAATACATATTTTGCTTCTCTATCTATCTAATAAATTGAAGATTTGGAGGATATGTTCTTGATAGAAGACTCGTTTTTCATGATTATTCTCTTTTGTTTTGTTTTTCTTTTTTGTTTTTGTTTTTCTTTTTATTTTTTGATTGGATGTATAAACATAATGAAGAGGGTAAAAATCTAGGCTGACGGACCACTGCGATATGGGCCTAACGGTTCCACATCCTTGGGATGATAAAGGATGGGCCCAATATGCATCCAGTTTGATCTCGCATAACTGAATGCAATCAGGTCGGATTGAGTATCCACATGGCAGCCAGAAACCCTAGATGGGAAATACTTGCAGCACACACTTTGCCACCAACAAAGTCTCAGGAATGGAATTCTTGTACAAATAGGATTCTAGAATATACGCGTGTTAATGAAGACCTTCTCTATAAGGAAATGTCTTGACCATCACGTTTATGACTGTTCAAGAGGATTCCTATTAGGAAAATACTTCTACATCAAAGAAGGGAGGTCAACCTTCTACTACTATAAAAGCCTTAATACCCTTATTAATCAAAGGACGCATAATTAACCCCTTTCTAGCACTCTAGAGTTGTGAGAAGTTCTAATTTGATCTTCGGAGGGTATTTGGCCCACACCACACCGGTGCTCTCTGTTAGGTCTTCTCTTTTTGTTGTGTAGATGACATTTTAAGTGTGCGAGTATCGTGTGGCTTACTGGTGATATTTTCGGTATCATTAGTTGGCGCTGTCTGTGGGAAAGAATTCAAGATATAAGTTGTGTATCATCGTTTCCCGAACAAAAGAGTTGCATGGTGCTCACTCGCTCGATGGCAACCACCAACAACATCCAAGAAAAGGAACCGCCCATAACTGCCCTCAAGAAACAGGTCTAAACTCTCGCCACTGTTATGGAACGACTTACCAAACAAAACCGTGACTTGGAAGAACAGCTGCGACAGAAGAACGCAGCACTAACTAATCAGAGGGAGGACCAAGAAGATACCAGTACCATGTGAAGGGATCGAGAAGGGCCCAAAGATAGCAACGCCTCGAGCAGACCAGAACGACAAAATGTGAGTCTCCTATCCCTCATGGATACGGCTCCACCTCCTATTGTCACGGAGATGCAAGTGATGAAGGAATAGATGGAGGTAATGATGAACGCCTTTAAGGGATGAGTGTCCAGCGATCTTAACGACCTAGTCAACCGAACCGACTCTCCGTTCACTGCCTCCGTTAATTCCTTTCCCCTACCACATAAGTTTCACATGCTGCAAATAGAAAGTTTCGATGGAGTCAAGGACCCTCTGGATCACCTAGAGACCTTCAAGACCTTGATGCACCTTCAAGGGGTAGCAGACAAAATCATTTGTAGGGCCTTCCCTACAACGCTGAAGGGCCCTGCAAGGATATGGTTCAGTCAACTGACGCCAAACTTCATCAGCACTTTCAAGGAACTAAGCACACAGTTTATTGCACACTTTGTTGGGGGACATAGGTACAAGAAGTCCACGGCATGCTTGATGAGCATTAGGCAGCAAGAGGACGAGACACTGAGATCCTACATAACCCACTTCAATAAAGAAGCACTTTCAATCGATGAAGTCGACAACAAGATACATGTAGCAGCCTTCACGAATGGTTTGCGGAAGGGTAAGTTCTTGTTTTCTTTATACAAAAATGACTCGAAGACCATGTCGAAAGTACTCTACAGGGCTACCAAGTACATGAATGCTGAGGACGCACTACTGGCCCGAAAGGAAAAACCGAAGAAAAGGGAACGACAGGAAGATATACGACAGGACCAAGGGTGAAAGATGCAAAGAACAGGAGACCGAAGGGATGAAAGGTGCCTTAAGCCCTTGGGAGGGAGATTTACAAGTTTCACTCCATTAACTTCCCCGATAAACCAAGTCCTAATGCAAATCAAGGACGAGGGGGCCCTAACATTTCCTTGAAAGCTGAAGGGAGATCCCAATAAGCGATTTAGGGACAAGTATTGCCACTTTCACCACGACCACGATTATGACACAATCAATTGCTACGACTTGAAGCAATAGATTGAGGCCCTCATCAGACAAGGGAAGCTGCAGAAGTTCGTCAGTAAGGGGAGAGCGGATCCACCTCCTTAAGAGCAGCCCACCCAACGGGATAATAAGCGTTCTAAACCCCCTATCGGAAACATAATGATGATTGTAGGGGGAACAACGACCACTGGATCATCCAAAAAGGCCTGGAGGACTTACCTTAGAATGGTCCAGAACATCTAGCTAACGGGCTTCATGCCAAAGGTAGCGCGGAGAGAGTGCCCTATCATCAGGTTCTCAAAAGAAGTTGCACGACGTCTTCACCACCCGCACGGCGATGTGCTTATTGTCAGCATACAAGTAGGGGACTACAATGTGCACCGGGTGTTGGTTGACAACAACAGTTCGATAGACGTCCTATACTAACTAGCATTTGATAGAGAACGGTTAATACCAACAAATGCTTCGTTGGTTGGTTTTGGAGGAACAAGAGTATTCTCATTAGGCGTGGTCATACTCTCGGTAACAGTAGGCGATTATCCTCAGCAGATCACTGAGAATGTGATGTTCCTTATGGCCGACTACTCGTCCGCTTATAATGATATCCTCGGACGACCCATGCTTAACTCATGGAAGGTGGCAACATCAACATACCACCTAATGATCAAGTTCCCTACGGATTATGGAGTCGGCAAGTTACGAGGAGACCAAGTGGCCGCACGCGAATGCTATATTGCCGTGCTAGAGATGGAAGATCACCAGTAGACCATGTGTATAGAAAAGCAACGGACCATAGCGGAGCCGGTTAAAGAACTGGAAGAGGTAACCCTTGATGAATTAAGGCCTGAACGGACGACTAGGATGGGGACGTTGGCTAGCCAGCCGATATGTCAAGCCCTCGTAGCTTTCCTTAGGATGAATCAAGACATGTTCACATGAAGCCACGAGGACATGCTTGGGATTGATCCCTCTGTCATAGTTCACAGGTTGAATATGAACCCCGCTTCCTCACCAGTCTGGTAGAAAAAGCGAGTGTTTGCTCAGGAGTGAGACAAAGTGATAGCCGAAGAAGTCAAGAAGCTACTGGAAGCAGATTTCATTCGAGAAGTATACTACCATGACTAATTGGCAAATGTAGTCATGGTCAAGAAGGCTAATGGGAAGTGGCGAATGTGTATTGATTTCATGGACCTCAATAGGGCGTGCCTGAAGAACAACTACCCACTCCCTCGGATAGATATCTTGGTAAACTTGACAGCAAGACACCAGCTCCTGAGCTTCATGGATGCCTTTTCGGGCTACAATCAAATCAAGATAGAGGTGGTTGATCAAGAGAAAACCTTCTTTGTCATCAGCCAAGGGCTCTTTTGCTACAAGGTGATGTCGTTTAGACTCAAGAACGTAGGGGCAACGTACCAAAGACTGATGAACAAAATGTTCACGCACCAGATTGGGAGGAACATACAAGTTTATGTTGATAACATGTTAATGAAGAGCCTGCACGAAGATGATCACCTAGGCAACCTCCAGAAGACCTTCGACACCCTCTGGACATATAACATGAAGCTAAATCCAAATAAGTGTGCGTTCGGAGTGATGGCAAGGAAATTCTTAGGCTTCATGGTATCTCAAAGAGGTATAGAGGCTAACCCAGAGTAGATGCTGGCCATAATGGAGTTAGAATCACTGAAGATAGTTAAGGAGGTGTAAAGCTTAAATGGCAAAATTGCAACCCTAAACAAGTTCGTCTCGAAAGCGTCGGACAAGTGTCTACCTTTCTTCTGCATTTTGAGAAAATCATTCAAGTGGACGGATGAGTGCCAGAAGGCCTTTAAAGATTTGAAGAAATACCTTTCATCCCCACCATTGCTCAGCCTATCCAAACCAAGGGAAGAACTCTACCTCTACTTAGCAATTTCATAAGCAGCGGTAAGTGCGGCCTTAGTAAGAGAGGAAGATTGATCCCAAAAAACCCGTTTACTTTATAAGCCGAGCATTCCGAGAAGCAGAAGAGAGATACTCCCAAATGGAGAAATTGGCCTTCACGCTAGTAACTATGGCACGAAAGCTCAAACCATACTTCCAGGCACATACCATTATAGTCTTAACAGATTAACCCCTAAAAAGAGCAATTAGTAGCCTTGAAGCTATCGAATGGATGGCTTTATAGGTAATAGAACTGAGCGAGTTTGATATATAGTACCGCCCGTGAACCACAATAAAAGGGCAAGCTGTGGCTAACTTCATTGCTAAATTTACTCAAGCGGAAGGCAAGGGGGTAGAGATCGCTGGGTAGTGGAGCATCCACATGGATGGATCTTCCAATAAGCGAGTAGGATGGGCCGGTGTGGTAATCAAAACCCCGGAGAGGGATAAGATCGAGTGCATGATTCGACTAGACTTCCCCACAACCAACAACGAGACTGAGTATGAAGCATTAATGGCAAGGTTAGACCTCGCAAAAGCAGTAGGTGTTGAAAATGTGGTCGTACATTGCGACTCCCAGGTGGTAACTAGTCAGATTAATGGCGGCTACGAGTGCAAGAACGAAAGAATGAAGAGGTATCTAGAGGGAGTGAAGAATCGACTCAGCAGCCTCAAAGTCAAATTTGTTTAAATCCCAAAGGAAGAAAATGAATGTACTAACCGTCTAGCAAAAACTGCCTTAGCAGAATTCATGCTTGTCCCCAAACAGGTATTGTCATTTGTTCAAATCTCCCTACTTATTAATGACGGAGCGAATGTGCAGGAAGTAAATTCTGAAAGAAATTGGACTATGCCATTGACCTGAGATCTGGCACGTTACCAGACGTGAAGGATGCTGCAAGGAAGTTGAAGGTCCAAGCATCACAATTTGTGCTGATAAAAGATGTCTTATACAAAAGAGGATTCTCTCAACCGTACCTAAGATTCTTAAGCCACGAGGAAGCAGATTACGTAACGAGCGAAGTCCACGAGGGCATCTGTGGAATCCATTCAGGAGCACGGTCATTAGCGCACAAGTTGATCCAGGCAGGATACTATTGGCCTACAATATTGAAAGACGCACAAGCTTATGTCAAGGCCTGCAAAAAGTGTCAAAGGTTCAGCAATTTCATCAAGCAACCGTCCGAAGAGCTAACCTCCATAACGACTCCTTGGCCATTCGTTTAATGGGGACTAAATATCATGGGCCTCTTTCCAACAGTAGCAAAGGAGCTAAAATTTCTAGTAGTTGGTATCGACTACTTTACTAAGTGGGTGGAAGCAGAAGCCCTAGCCACTATCACTGAGAAGAACATTCAAAGCTTTGTGTGGAGGAATATCATCTACAGGTACGGGATACCAAGAGTGCTCGTCTCTGACAACGGCAACAACGCATTTAAAGACTTCTGTTCGGAGCTAGTTATAAAGAATCACTACTCATCGTCCGCACACCCACAGGCCAATAGGCAAGTTGAAGTCACAAACTAGTCCTTGCTCAAGATCATTAAGACTCGGCTCAAGGGGGTAAAGGCTATCTGGCCTGACGAGCTACCATGCGTTATGTGGGCATACTGAACTACAATAAAAACACCTACTGGAGAAACGCCGTTCCGATTAGCATACGGAAGTGACGCTGTCATACAAGTAGAAGTAGGACTCACAAGTTATTGGGTGGAGAACTACAACACGGAAAAGAACAAATAGGCCATGCACTTTCAGCTCGACCTGGTGAACAAAGTCCGGGCTACAGCGAAACAAAGGTTAGTGCGGTACCAAAATCTCATGGAAAAACACTACAACTCCAATGTCAAGCATAGAGACTTTCAGATTGGAGATCTTGTACTACGGAAAGTAATAGGTGTTACTAGGGATCCTTCGCAAGGAAAGCTCGACCCCAACTAGGAAGGACCCTACAAGATCGCATTATGGTAGAGGAAGGGAATTTACCACCTTGAGACGCTAGATAGATGAAAGCTACAGCACTCATAGAACATGGAGCACCTACGAAAATACTACCAGTAGAGATATAATATGAAGAACAACGACGCTCCCTAATTTCCCAGTTTATTTAGTTTTGCTACAATTACTAAGTTTTGCTTTAGACAATTTTTTGCTACAATATGTACCTTTTTAAGCCCAAGGGGGTTGGTACTTTTCTACAGATGTATGGTTTTTTAGTTTATAAGAGGAATATTAAGACCCAACTATGTTTTTTCACCTAGAAAATTTTTACAAAGTCCACAAACTGGACAAACCATCCCAAGAGGATGAAATTTTTTACAAAGTCCACAAACAGGATGGATCATCCCAAGATGATGAAAATTTTGAATCCACAAACTAGACAGATCATGAAAAACCTTACCAAGTCCAAAAAGTGGACGGGTATAAACCAAATGTCCACAAAGTGGACGGATCATCCAAAGAGGATTAAAATTCTTATTAAGTCCACAAAAGGGCTAAGTCCACAAAGTGGACGGATCATCCCAAAATGGTGGAAATAGGGGACCAATGGCAGATGAATATAAATTAATGTTCATTAAGGAGGACGGCTATCTCAGAAGGATATAATGGACTTAAATTAAAACCTATTAAAACAAGGTGGACGAACTTATTCTATGAACAAAATATCAAACAAGTCATTATAGTCGACAGACTAAGCCAAAACAACAAGAAAGTTAAACAGAGAAATAATAAAAGCCCTCATAAGGAAATGTCTACATAATATGACGAAGAGATCATAAATTTTTCTCCAAATGTTACATAAAAAATAAATAAATAAAAATTTTTAAACTACACATCTGTAGCAGGGGGTTTCGTCTCTTCAGTATGACGGGCCTAACCATCTTTTGGTTCTATTTGGCTTTCGACAACAGTCTGATCACCAGGGGCATCTTTGACAGGGGCATTCTCGCCAAAAAGCTCGTCAGTATTCTCAGATTGAACAGGTTGGACGGACGTTTGCTCCTGGGCATTAATATTGACGGTGGACACATCCAAGTCTAGATATAAAACCTCCACTTGACGAATGGCATCATCGAAGCCGTCACTATAGAGACTCCAAGCTCTGACAAAAGGGCGTCGAAATCACGGTACTCTCGTACTGCAACTTCCTTTGCTAGATGGATCTCTTTTTCCTTGTCTTCCAAAACTTTCTTCAGCCCCTCCGTCAGCTTGTAGTACTCGTCCCTAGCTTCCTCCGCCATCCTGAGTTTCTGCTCCTGGGTAACCTTCTAGGCCTTCAGTTCAGGCAACTCATCCTTCATTACCTTGCCTTATCATGTACACAGCCTAACGTTGTCTCGTGGTTAAGACATCATCCCATTAACCCTTTCATCATAACCATGGCCTGAAAAGCGGGTATGAATTAGGTTCAAAACAAGAAATATGGATGGATGAAAGGATGACGAGTACATTACCTGGGTGATGCTAAAAAGCCTCGTCTCCCCCATAGCCTCAGTCGAGTGATTGCTCAAGTTCTCATAATCTTCAAGAGTTATGATAGACGAGAGCCTCTCTAAGGCATGTTTGAAGTCTTCACGAAGAAGGACGGGAGGTTTCTTCTGACCAGTATACTGACCTATCATAAAGCCTTTACCAACCCCGTGTTTCATTGGGGTGACCGTCTTTACACCCTCAACCATTAGCCCTACAACGGGCTCCAGAGGTGCCTTGGGTTTCTTGGGAGGACGGTCCCCTTTGGACGGCTGCCTTCTTTTTATGGACGGGTTGCTTGAGCCCGCCTCCTTGGGATCTTTGTAGTCGATCTCTTTCTTCTTGGTAACTTGTGCCCTAATCAGTGCCCTTCTCTTAGCGTCTTCCATTTCTACAAATTTGGACAGATGAAGTTAATTACCAAGATAAAACATCAAATCAAGTCAAACAAAATGAGGATGAAGGACTTACGCTGTCATATTCTTGCGTCGTACTTGACGGTTGCTGGCGTTGGTTTAGGACCGTCACAATACCAATGGATGGTATCTAGTGTGACTAACTTGGCCCAAGTCCTTTCCTCTGGCTTGGTCTTGGCAAAAAAATTTTCAAGAAAATTAAACTCCTCGAGCTCAACTTGTGGACGCCATTGAACTGCAAAGAAGAAGACGAATAAAAGTATTAAAGATATTATAAACTAAACGGTTATAAAAAGGCTTCATACAATATGACGGGTGCGTACAAGACAGACTCAATATGCCCCAAGTCGTATCGACGAGCATGTGTTCCGTGTCACTTGGATGACACATCCACTCATCACCCTCTAAAAAAAAATAATGACTCTTCCAGTCCTTATTGGAGTCTGGGGTTTCAAAAATAACCTTCAACAACAGACTCTTTGGTACAAAACTATAAATCCCCCTTGATTTATCTATTTCATCAAGACGGTAGCAGTGAAGAAATTCATGCACCGTCAGCCTCTTAGCACCATCCGTCATAGCACTATACAGGACCTCTATGGCTATGAAGACCCTCCAGGCATTTGGGGATACTTGGATGACAGATAGGCCCAGGTATCGGAGAAGCTCATGGTGGAAGGAGCTTAGTGGAAACCTAAGTCCTGCCTTCAGCAGTTGTTCATATACCCTGACACCTTCTACCCCTTCATAATAGCATTTCTCTGAACTACAGGGTAGACGGATGGGGATGTTGTCTGGAATTTGGTAGTTGGCCCTAAGGGTGTTGAAGTGTTTCTCCTTAATGGTGGACGTAAAAGCATTCACCGTCCACTTCGGTAGCATGATGAACTCCCTAAGTCTATTAGCACCAACGACGGACTTTATTGGTTGTTCCTCGTCGTCATCTGAACCCTCCTCTAGGTCAGCCATCTCCATGTCCTCATTTGTTGAGGGTGGGGAAGAGGCAGACGGACTCCTCTCCTCACTTAGACTGTCTTGGTCTTTGTGACCTGATGGGTATACTTCTTTGTAATCTGCCTCATCATAAACAACCGACTAGTTACTTGACACATTAGACATTGCCTACACGTGACGACAAAATCTAAGACTCTAACGAGTTTAGAAGGAGTGATAGGTGTATAAAGTCTAGAAAAATAAAGGGTATATATGAAGATAAAAGAGACTTGTGGAAAAGAGAGTACTTACCAGACTAATAAGAGGACGGAGGAAGGGCATTGATGACAGATATAGTAACTGAACGAAGTGGTCTCTGACAAAGATGACGAATGTGCTCTGACAGTGTATTTCAACAAAAAATGGAGAAATGAGAAGAGAAGAATGTGATATTTATAGGGAAAGTGCACGAAAGACGAAGCGACGCCTCGATCCAAGATAGTATCCAGTGGAAAAACGACACGTGTCATACAGTATAAATGCCTCCTAGACAACCTGTCAGGGTAGGCACAGTTCACGGATTCTGTATTGAAATCGTTAACCCACAGGTGTTCGAACCATCATCCCCTGTACTTTGAATTGTCACCCCACGGGTCCCTCCTATAAAAGATGACGGACCCATAAGGTGAGGGGACAACTGAAGAGGGTAAAAATCTAGGTTGACAGACCACTGCAATATGGGCCTGACAATTCCACATCCTTGGGCTGATAAAGGATGGGCCCAATATGCGTCCAGTTTGATCTCGCATAACCGAATGCAACAGGGTCGGATTGAGTATCCACTGGCAACTAGAAACCCTAGATGGGAAATACTTGTAGCACACACTTAGCCACCAACAAAGTCTCAAGAATGGAATTCTTGTACAAATAGGATTCTGGAAGATACGAGCGTTAATGAAGACCTTCTCTATAAGGAAATGTCTTGATCATCACATTTTGGACTGTTCAAGAAGATTCCTATTAGGAAAAGACTTCTATATCAAAGAAGGGAGGTCAACCTTCTACTACTATAAAAGCTCCAATACCCTCATTAATCAAGATATGCATAATTAACCCCTCTCTAGCACTCTAGGGTTGTGAGAAGTTCTAACTCAATCTTCGGAGGGTATTTGGCTAGCACTATACCGGTGCTCTTTGTTAGGTCTTCTCTTTTTGTTGTATAGGTGACATTTCGTGTGTACGAGTATCGTGTGGCTCACTGACGATATTTTCGACATCATCACATAATAATAAAAATCCCTTTTGTTTTGTCCATTCTTAGAACGAAAATTGAAAAGTTTGATGAATGAGAATCACTTTGAAATGCATTATGCATGGCTAGTGGTTAAAGGAAAAGCGTACGAATCACCATACCATTTTTTAATAAGTAATATTGTTGGTTTTGTTCTCACTTTTTAGATGAATTAAAGTATACAATACGATTTTATTATTATATAATACCAACAATTTATTGTAGTGGGTGTGTTCATTAAATAAGATTTAAGCAGCCATTAGGGCTAGGGATAAGAAACACTAGATCATCACTTGTCGTTATATGCAATTCCCACCTAACAAAGAACAAAAATTTAGATAATTTAGATTTAGGGTTCCTATTTTCGGTGGTATTCTATGAATTTTATATACGCTCAAAGTCTTCAACGAGACTGATTGCATGCCTGTCTGTACATGGGGACCTTATTTCAAGATAAGTAAGACTTAGGTAATGTATTCAATTAGGTGTTGTTCCTTAAATTTACTTTTTAAGATTTTATCATGTGGATCTTTTTTCATGAGATGGGAGTGTATTTTTTAATTAAATAACCATATGGCTAAATCTTAAGAGGAGGAACTTAAGGAACAGTATCTAAGGTACTGTACCTAAGTTTTGTCTTTCCAAGATAATGCTAATCAACTTTTTGGCTGCATAATGTGTTTTAATTTAGTGGCTAAACCTAATTTATTTGGTCCTAATTAATTCAAGTTTTCAGCAAAGCTTATCTATCACACCAAAATCTTCTTAAAACATCTCGTCACATGGTACAAAGTAATTAACAATTAACTGAGTCGTTGTTCATGGTTTATATTATCTTTATGCCAATTAGTGTGATGAAAACACTCAACATACCGAATTATATAGATTATAGTTACGTAAGGTCATCTTAAACTCTTGGTCCAAAGATGTGAGAAATATGGGTTTTGAAATTTGAAAATTAAGTAGGTGGTTGCCCAAATTTGAGCCAAAATAGAAAGCCAAACCCACTCATTGTAGGGGTTCTAATAATAATAATAATAATAATAATTGTAGGGTCCAGATTTGTAGCCCAAGCCCAAATTGTATTGTTCAGAGTTCCATCAGGTACCTTCGTCGATTCTCCATGAATGGCAGTAGTTGAAATTGTATTGTTCAGAGTTCTTTTCCATATTAATGCGGCAAGAAAAGTTGCTGCAATGCATTTAATACAGTGGTATCATATCATATCGTATATCATGAAATACATAAATACATAATAAAAGTTATAAAAAAATATAAATATACATATATAAAAAGTAAATTCATTATAAATTCAAAACATATTCGGAAAAATGCCAAGAGACCCTTTGAACTTTGAGATAGTGGCAGCTACACCACTTAAACTTTTATTTTGGTCAATTTACTCCTTAAACTGTACAAGCCTCTGCCAAATAGAGCCATCAATTAGTCTGTCGGTTAAGTGACTAATAGAACTTAATGCGTGCATTTTATTTAAACCTAAAGATAAAACATATATCCACCATGTTCTGATACAAAGATAGGCTGTTGCATTGCATGACTTTATGGTTCTACCATCATTCATATTTTTTGCCACCTATTGATGTATGTAAACCTACAGCCATTATTACCATCCATGGGTAAGAGGAAAGAGAGTACGTGAGCTTGAAAGAGAAACCCAAATTAGTGAAATCTATGGATTAATTTTTAAGAGAGAGAGAATTTGAGATGTGGAGATCAGATTTGGGATTTTATAAGGCTAGAGATTAAGAGTTTTGGATATGGAGGCACAATTTGGCCGGAGAAAGAAAACAGTGAGAGAAAGAAATCACTAGAGAGAGGTTAGATATTTTGGTTTTAGAAGTAGGGGTGTACGCGGTTCAGTCGTCTCAGTTTTTTCTCAAAATTGTTACCAAATCGATAGGGATCAATTTTCTCATAATTAAAAAATGCATATCGATTAGGGTCAGTTTCTGACCTATAGAGGTGCGGTTTGGTTGGCTAGGTTTAATCAGTTTGGTCGGTTTGAAACATTAAAAATTCTATTTGTAATAACAATGTAACACTACAAAGTCCAAACAAGTGCTGAAATTTTGATTTAAAAAAAAAAAAAAACATTTTACTAAAAAAAAAATGATAAATATAACTAAGTTTATAGTTTATAGTTTATAGCTTCTATTTTTACTAGTGATTTCATGGCAACTGCATGGATTGGCCTCATTGTACAAAAAGAGTATTAATGATTGTGGTGAAGTGTGAAGTGCAATGGCGACGCCACGTATAAGTCAGGGTGTTCCCAGGAGCACCCTGATTTGAAAAAAATTAAAAAAAAAAAAATTATACTTAATCTGTATTAGGAACACCCTGATCATAAAATTAAAAACACCCTCAGTAACAAAATTAGGAACACCCTCAAATTTTTAAAAAGTAAAAAGAAAAAAATTGAACTAAAATCTGGAAAAAAAAAATGTAATATAGCCAAGCCCACGGCAAGCCCAATAGATTACATAGGTAGCCTATAGCCCACAGATTCTCAAAAAAAAAAAAAAAAAAAAAAAAAAAAAAAAAAAAAAAGAACCAGAAATCAACCCACACCACGGTCACGTCACTGGCAGGTAAATCAGAAACCAAACTCTAATACAGTCAATCCATGAGTAAAGCAAAAGAAACCCCAATACAGTTAGTGTTTATCTAAAAAAAAAGCCCCCAATACAGAGAAAACCAACAGCATACACTGCCCACGGTCACGTCGCCGTCGCTCGAAGACCACTCATCGTCGCCGTCGCAGTCTCGCAGATCAGTGCTCGGTGCTCGCCGCTCGCCGCCTCGCCCTCATCGCAGTCTCGCCGCTCGAACCTCGGTGCTCGCCGGTCGGACCTCAGTGCTGGGTATTTCTCTCTCTTTTTCTCTCTTTTTCTCTGTCTCTCTCTAAGTCTCTTAATTTCTCTCTTTATCTATCTGAAATGCAAAACTGAAATGAAACTATGAAAGAACAATTTCTCTCCCTTTATTCTTTAATATGCTAACCCAGTAAGCAGTAACCCGTAACTCTCCCTCTCTCTTTATTTAGCTTTTGCCCTTTTTTTTTTGTCTTTTTGAATTTGTCCTTATCCTATTGGTCAGTGTGTTGGTGTAATGGTGTTTTTTTGTCTTTTTGAATTTGTCCTTATCCTATTGGTCAGTGTGTTGGTGTAATGGTGTTTGTGAACACCATTACACCAACACATTGACCAATAGGATAAGGGCAAATTCAAAAAAAAAAAAAAAAAAGGCAAAAGCAAGCAGTTGGTCAGATTGGCTGGCCGAATTGCTTGCTTTTGCCTCTCTTTTTCTTTTCTTTTTTTTTTTTTTTTTTTTTTTTGAATTTGGCCTTATCTTCTCTATTGCCTATTGGTGTTGGTCCGTGTGTAATGTGTGTTGATGTTGGTCAGTGTGTTGGTAATATATTGATTATCTTTTAGTGTGATGTGAATTGTCTATTGTGATTGTGAAATTTTCTAATTGGCAGGTTATTGTTTGTGATTGCTGATTGGGGCATTAGGCTGAGGCATGTGCATGTGCATATCTGTTGAGTGAGAAGGGGTAGATGGGCTGATGGACTAGGGCCGGATAAACAATAATTAAAGCAAACTAAGCAGTGTAATGTGCTACAAATTACACTGTTTTAATTATTGTGATGCACATAGAATGTGTAACGTGCATAAGACAAATAAAAGACAAACAAATATAATAAATTAAAGTGGTATAATTAATGACAAACAAATTAAAGCAATATAGTTTATTGTTACGCTAAATAACAATAATTAAAGCTATATAATTAAATTAACTAATACATTATAAAAGACAAATAAATTAAATTATGTTAGGCTAAATAACAATTAATAATTTTATAATTAATGAAACAACAATATAACAAATTATAATTTATAAAAGAAAAACAAATTAATGAAACAACTAAACAATAATAATTAATAATTTTATTAATATTTCAAATAAACTTATAGTTTATTGTTTATTCTTTTGCTAGAATTATGGACAAATATTTGATAAGAAAACCACGTACCCAAGATTCATCTCCTGTGCAAGATTCATTTACATCCTCTAAGCGAATTCGTATTGACTTTAACTTAGAAAATCTTCCTTCAGATCCTGGGCTACGACAAAAGATATCATCTTATCATCCTAATAATCATGATGAAATCAGAAAATATTATTTAACAAAAGGCCCTTGTCAACCACTTGTTCAGGATTACCTTGTATCATATTTTTCTGAAAAGCCCCGTCGATTTAGATTGGAATGGTATATAAATAGAAAGTGGTTGGAATATAGTATAGAGAAGGATGCGGCATTTTATTAATATTTCAAATAAACTTATAGTTTATTGTTTATTCTTTTGCTAGAATTATGGACAAATATTTGATAAGAAAACCACGTACCCAAGATTCATCTCCTGTGCAAGATTCATTTACATCCTCTAAGCGAATTCGTATTGACTTTAACTTAGAAAATCTTCCTTCAGATCCTGGGCCACGACAAAAGATATCATCTTATCATCCTAATAATCATGATGAAATCAGAAAATATTATTTAACAAAAGGCCTTTGTCAACCACTTGTTCAGGATTACCCTGTATCATATTTTTCTGAAAAGCCCCGTCGATTTAGATTGGAATGGTATATAAATAGAAAGTGGTTGGAATATAGTATAGAGAAGGATGCGGCATTTTGTTTTTATTGCTACCTATTTGGGTAAGATGTTAGTAAGCAAAGGGGAGGTGAGACTTTTGTAATGAAAGGATTCAAACTTTGGAATCATGTTGCAAAGTTAGATTCCCATGTTGGAGGAGTTAATAGTGCACATAACCAAGCTGTCAAGAAGAGTGAAGATCTACTGAAGTAAAAGCAACACATTCAAAGTGTTTCTGTTAAGCAATCAAAACAAGATAAAAGTGAATATCGGATTCAATTAAATGCAATAGTTGATTGCGTAAAATTCCTTTTATGCCGAGGATTAGCTTTTCGTGGTCATGATGAATCTCAAGGTTCAAGTGATAGAGGAAACTTCCTTGAGCTCTTAAAATTTTTGGGAGATCACAATGAATCTATCAATGAAGTGTTGCAAAATTCTTGGAAAAATTACAAGCTTACCCACTCTGATATTCAAAAAGACATTGTGAATGCAATTGCACGTGAAACATCCAAAGTCATCATCAACGATCTTGACAATGGGTTTTTTTCAATATTAGTTGATGAGTCACGTGATATTTTAGTGAAAGAACAAATGGCCCTCGTTCTTCGTTATGTGAACAAAAAAAGAATTATTATAAAGTGGTTCATTGGTATTGTACATATAGCAAGTACCACTGCTTTGTCACTCAAGCATGCTATTGAAGGTTTACTTTGTGAACATAATTTGAGTTTATCGAACCTACGTGGGCAAGGTTATGACGGGGCTAGTAATATGCAAGGTGATATCAATGAACTCAAAACTTTAACTTTGAAAGAGAACAAGTTAGCATTTTATGTCCATTGTTTTGCTCATCAACTTCAATTGACACTTGTTGCTATTGCTAAAAATCACATTAACATTGCTGAATTTTTTTTGTGGTTAGTAATTTAGTAACTGTTATTGGAGGCTCTTATAAGAGACGAGATGCTCTTCGAGATACACAATTTGCCAAAATTAAAGAAGATTTAGAGAATGGTGTACGTAGAAGTGGGTAAGGTTTGAATCAAAAGACAAATCTTAAACATCTTGGTGATACACGTTGAGGATCATATTATGGGACTATTCTCAACTTGATTTTAATGTTCTCTGCTGTTTTTGATGTATTAGAGATTATTGAAGAAGATGGCCTCTCCGATCAAAAAGTTGAAGCTCGATCTATTATGAGGTCAATTATAACTTTTGAATTTGTCTTTGCTTTACACTTGATGAAAAATATTTTAGGGATCACAAATGAGTTGTCAATAGCATTGCAAAAAAAAAAAAAAAATCAAGATATAGTAAATGCTATGGATCTTGTTAAACTGTCTAAACAACGGTTGCAAGTGATGAGAGATGATGGATGGGCATCTTTATTGGCTGAAGTATATTTCTTTTGTAACTCACATGATATTCCTATCTTGGACATGGAAGCAATGTTTGTAGTTAATGGGAGGCCGCGACGCAACACCCAAAAAAATTCAAATTTACATCATTATCGTGTTGAGCTATTCTACACAGTTATAGATATGCAATTTCAAGAGCTTAACAACCGCTTTTCTGAGGTGAATACCGATTTGCTACTTTGTATGGCTTGCTTGGATCCAAGTAATTCATTTGTGGCTTTCGATAAGGAAAAATTGATACGTCTAGCTAAGTTCTATTCCTCTGATTTTCTTGAGACAGATATTTTGGCACTTGACTCTCAACTGCAGAATTACATTTTTGATATGCGCAGCAATGACTTCTTTTTAGAGCTTCAAGGAGTTAGTGAACTTGTTAAAAAGTTAGTGAGCACAAGGAAGCACGAGACTTATCCATTAGTTTATTTGCTTGTGAAGTTAGCTTTGACCCTTCCAGTTACTACTGCAACAGTAGAAAGAAGTTTTTCAGCAATGAAATATATAAAGAATGAACTGCGCAATCAAATGGGAGATCAATTAATGAATGATTGCTTAGTTGTGTATATTGAAAAAGATGTAGCTTGCAGCATTGATAATGAGACTATTATGCAATGATTTCAAAAGATGAAAACTCGTAGAAGGCAATTGTAAATTTTATGTATTTGTGTTTTTTTTTTTATTGTTCTTGTTGTCAATTTATAATTTTTTTTTAATTAGATTGTGTAATTTATGCTTGTTGAAGAACACCCTAAAAAAATTTTCTAAAGTCGCCACTGGTGAAGTGGGCTAGTTTCTTTGTTGACCAATAGTAACTTAGTAAGCTCAAATAGCAAGGTTTATTCATCTTTCGTCAGAAAGAAAGAAACAAATAGAAATTCCAAAAAGCCTGTCTCACTAAGCTTATCATGTTTTTTCCGAGAGGCGAGAGAGGAGAGGGGCTTAAGCTTATGGCTTACCGGTGGTATGCCGCGGGCCTGCGATGAGCCGGTGACTATGAGCGCCTGCTATTGATGCAGAGGCCAGTCAAGCTGAGCGATGAGAGCTGAGAGGCGAGCGTCAAGCTGGCAAGAGCGAGAGAGAGAGTTGAGGGTCTAATGAGAGAGAATAGAGTGAATTTATACTTAGGAAATCTGAAAACCTAGCAACAAAACGGTGCCATTTTGTGTTTTTTTTTTTTTTTTTTTTTTTTTTAATAATAATACCCAATATGACGATGTTTTAATAAAAAAAAAAAATTAAATGGATACTTGGTAAAACGACGCTGTATCCAAAGTTCCAAACATCTGAAAATTATTACAGGGGTCGGTTCGACGAGGCGAGGCGAGGCTTCTGTTTTGGATTTGCTACTCCGATGACTGCACCGCACTGGAGTTGGAACTCCCTTCGCATTCCGATCACCGGCATCAACTCCGTTGGTCGGTTGTAGTGGCGGTGCGGGAAGGTTGGCACCGGTTGGTCTTGTCGGCTCCGGTACTGGTTTGCATAGTCCTACTTAGAAGCTACTGCTGACAGTGGTGGTAGCGATCTTGAGTCGACCATGGTATCTGATTTGTGGGTTTGGAGAAAGAAGTTGCAAAGAGAAGTTTCGATTTGAGCTTTGAAACCATGTTGATACCGTTGTCCATGGGTTCCTTGCCAATATCATCATCCGTTAGTCTGTTGCCAGTATTGGTTTTTTTTTCCTCTCTCTCCCTCTCAATTGGTTTGGATAGTTTGCTTTATTTAAATGAAAAGCATGTGAATTCCATTAGTCACTTAACTGACATTCTAACAAATGATTCTATTTGGCAAGTGCGTGTAATTCAAGAAGCAAATTAGCCAGAATAAAAGTTTAGGGAGTGTAATAGCCACTGCCTCAAAGATTAAGGGATCTCTTGGCATTTTTCCCAAATATATTTAACTAAGACTAATATAATCATCTCTTATGTATTACTATTTAACAAGGCTAACTAAATAGACCAAATTAAAATATGTTCATAATATACACATTCAAAAAATTTAAATTCAAAAGTGTTATTACATTACATATAAACCAAAATAATAATTTATTTCTCAATCATGTTTATCATATTCCATTATATTCCTTATATTTTAATAATATTTTTATTTATTCTTTGTTTAGCATTCTAAATTCTTAGACTTACAACAATAATAGAAAAAAAAAATTATTTAATTATTTAATACCCTATTCACAGAAAGGAAAATTGCAAATGCGAGGTGGAGGCGATTCTTGGGAGAAAAGAAAATGGGGCCAGCGGCCCAGGCCCATTATTACATTAATATAGCTGAAGGTTCTAGGGCCAGTTGGTCCTAAACGTCGGAGCCCAAAATCAGACTCAGATTATTTCCTAGGGCTCAGTCCAGTTCGAATCACTGTCTCTCTCTCTCTCTCTCTCTCTCTCTCACACACACACACACACATTGCACACAGATACTCTCTCTCTCTGAGCGACCATGCTTTCTGGGGACATTCCTCCTAGTCAGACTATATACATTAAGAATCTGAACGAAAAGGTCAAGAAAGAAGGTAACTCTTTAAACTCTCTTTCGCTTCTTCTGCTAAACCCTTTGTTTGGTTCCCGAGAAACCAATATAAGAGGTAATTGTTACAAAAACGTAATATGAAAATGTAACATTTAACTTAACTGAACCGAATTTTAGTTTCTGATAGGTTTTTTGAGTGGAGCTGTGCAACTTCAGTTTTGTGTATTTAATTTTCCTGCACTTTCTAGGGAAGCAAACAGAGGATTAGTTGCTTCAGTAGTAGAGATTAATTATGATTTGATTTATAAATGAAGTTAAACTTATAGAATATGTTGATGGTGGAGACTTAAATATCTATGTGAGAGTGATCATGGGGGACTAGGGAGTACTTGAGTCGTAGAATTACTGTGAATCTTTTGGTGAGGAATACTGTGGCAATATTCATATCTAAGGGCAAACTTAGGTACAATGTCTTAGGCACGGTACATTAGCTTTTATCATTTTCGAGGACAATTAAATTCGATGCAGCCATGAGTTTGAATTTAATTGGGAACCTAATGTACTGCATCTGAGATACTTTTATCATTTTCGAGGACAATTAAAGCCGATGTGGCCATGTGTTTGAATTTAATTGGGAAACCTAATGTATTGCATTTGAGGTACTGTAACTAAGTTTTGTACCATATCTATTTCAAGATTACTATTTTCTTTATTGTTGAGTTACGTGCCCATCCCATGGGTCTTGAGACCTTGACCTCACCATCCACCATGCTCTTGCCATTGCCAGGGGAGGAGTTTCCATTTGAGTTAGAGCTCATTGGCATATCTAATTCAAGGTTGCTATTCTTTTTTCTTTTTTCCTTTTAATAAGCCCTTGTTTGAATATGCAAGACTTGTTGTAATTTGTATGGTTAGTGAGAAGAATTTAAGGGAAGAAGAAATTTGGTTTGCATTAATGAAAATGTATAAGAAAACAAGAAAAATAATAGTCATTGAAGATTAAGATTAGTTAAAATGAACCCCCCCAAAAAATAGTGCATTTGACATGTAGTGGAAAATCAGTGACTCCTGTCCATTTCATTAATGGTGTATGTGATTTGTTAGAATAAAAAATTGTGTGAAGTAGCTGGTGCTAGTGGATTTATGGGCAGATATACTTCATGCTTAGAACCACATGCATAGAATTTGATGGTTTGATTTGGCTATTGGACTAAGGGCAGTGTTGAAATAGGTGAACCGTGAGTTTTAGGTTTTATGATTTGAAATTGGAATATGCTTGATTCTTTTCCTTTTTGGGGAGGGGGGGTGTTTGAACGGAAAATATGAGGAAGGGCTCAATTAGTAGAGAGGTGTTAATGTAACCGATTGTGCCAAAAATAAAATAGATTAGAGTCCCATGTGGTCTTTGTCATTTCTGCTTTAACTTTTGGATTAAGATATCGACTTTAGGCCAACTAGCACTTCCCTCCCTAGTGGATGGGCATGTCTAGAGCTCAAATTTCCTCAATAGCTTTACATAGCAAACAACATTAACAACAAAAAATTCTTAGTCCCAAAACTGCTTTACGTAGCAAACAATATTAACAACAACAAAGCCCTTAGTCCCAAAACTTTAGGGTTGAATATGGATCCTCAATAGACTAATCAGGGTCAATCACATGCATTGTTATCCATCTTTGTATCGTATCTAAAATCACACTCTCTATTATTACTTCATTAATTATTATGTCCTTTTCTACCTAAAAATACAAGAAAAAAATGCATTAAGATATCTGAAAAATTCAACTTTGCATTTAGGTTCCCTTTTTCATTGGTAAATTTTTTTTAATAGAAGCATTTTTAAAGAATATATATATATATATATATCTATATATCTATACTACTATTTAAGGGGTTTCCCCTTTTTGGACCAGATTTTTTTTTTTTTTTTTTATTCTAAAATACCACTACACCCCTAGGTTTACGTATGAACAAAACTAAAAGATAGTCTGGTAAAAAACATGTCTAACTTGCACTAAAACATTTCCTACAATATTAGAACACTCTTCCACTTACGCACTTCTTCAAAGTAACTATACATTTTTTTTTTTTAAATAGAAAAATAAACAACCCACGTTGCTGCTGTTTTTTTTCTTAAAAAAACACCCATGTTTATCCAAAAACAAAACAAAATATCAAAAAAAAAAAAAAACTAAATAAATATATACACTTTTTTTTTATAAGTAGATACATCTTTAACTCTCACTAAAACATTGCTTATATAACAGGACCACTCTCCTAATGGTTTTCAAATTGCTCTTCATTTTTTTTTTTTTTGGTAAAGATTAATAATTTACATTCATTATAATTTGAAATTACTACATTTTTCAATCACAGAAATACCTAGGGGTGTGATGAGTATTCTATGTTTTGGATAAAATAATTTACTCATCACACCCCTAGGTTTGAAAAATGTAGTAATTCATATTATAATGGATTCAAATTATTAACTTTTACAAAAAAATAGAAGAGCCTCTCACGTGAGTGCTCAGAGGCTAGTATATATATATATATATATATATATTTTTTTTTTTTTTTTGTTGCTTGGCTTCAACCGGATTATTACCAATGTAATCATAAAAAGCCATTTATTCTAGAATTTTAGACCAAGCCTCTGATAAACTTTTTGTAGTCAATCCTATTTCTGATAGGAATAGTTGACAATTGAATGCAATTTTTCCCAATTATTTTCGTATCCGTGATGTAATAGAGCATTATATGTTTCAACTTTCAAGTAGGAAAAGATCTTGATAGAGATAAAAGTAAATTAATTATTTTCTTTGGCCCAATCATCGATTAGATTTGATTATTTTATGAGTTTTATGGGTCTATTTGACAAAGACCAACAAATATTTGAGAGGCAATAGTGGTGGTGGGGGTAATAAGAGCAATGGGAGATTGATGAAGACATGGAAGACTAATTCGTTTTTACTTCACAAATTTGTTTGTTTCAAAATTTATCTTATGGGGCACACACGTGTCACGTGACCAATTGAAGTAAGATTCCTCTGGTTTTAAAAGGACAAGAAATTAGAAGTTTAGGGTTCAAACAATTTTAATTTGGGTTTTTATTCTATTATTTATGGGTAATTTTATATTCAAGAGCAAAACTCTACTTTCTTCGACCGCTATGAATTATGGCTCTTTTGGAATTTTGTTGAGTTTAGAATGTCTAGGAGATTTTAAGCTAGGAAGCAAGGATATGGAAAGAGGCGTTGCGTGTCCATGTGCCTTGGAACACGCACACACCTTGGAAATGACTGCGTACATGTCAACTTTAATTCCTGAAAATAACCACAATTACTCATAAACAAATTTCCTAAATCTGCCTATTTTAGAGATGGTTTTGTGTTTTTTGGGGGGGGGGGGGGGGGGGGGGGGGGCGGCGTGCGTGAACGAGAGAGCTGGAGGGTGGTAACTGAGGGAGCGGGGAGTGTTGATGGTGGCAGTGCAAAGTGGGGGAGGGGGAGGGTGTTGGTCAGGAGAGGTAGAAAGGGGGCACTGGCTTAGTTTTGAAAAATGGTTACTTTTACCAAATGTAAATCATTTTCCACAATTTTGGTGTAATTTCTGTTGACAATGAAAACTCTTATTGTTAACTAGTAATTTTTTATTATACAGAACATAAGAAAAATTGGAAAACAGTTTCCGGAAAATAGTTTACATAAAAACAAATGGAGGCTTAGTGATTACATTTTCATTATATTATCTTGATATTGTATTAATTCAGCTTTTCCTCCTTTTACAGAATTGAAGAGATCCCTTTATGCCTTATTCTCACAATATGGAAGGATTTTGGATGTTGTGGCCTTGAAGACACCCAAGCTTCGAGGCCAAGCATGGGTTGTGTTTACCGAAATAACAGCTGCCAGTAATGCAGTTCGGCAAATGCAGAACTTTCCATTTTATGACAAGCCTATGGTGGGTCTCAAGAAGCTAATTGGTACTTTGTTGCATATTGCGTGCACATGCTTGTGTATGATCTGTTTATTTGGTTTAAAATTTCAATTTTTAGAACCAGGTCCAACTTTCTTCTCAATATCATATATTCATATTGTTACATTAGATCTTGGATTCTATTTGCACACAGGGTTGTTTGTGGTCCCATATGTTTTTGCACTTCTTTTTTCTGGTTTAACAGATCTTTGATTCTGTATAGATTGCATCTCTTATAAGCTTAAGAGAAGTTTGCTCATATGTGAAGATCTCATGTAATCATTCTACTGCTGGTGGAATAAAATAATGCATCAAGATAAAATGTTCCAGTTCACCCTTTTCCCAAATTGCTTTGGTTTGTGTCAAGTTTTGAGATACTATTGTATAGAATGAATTTGTCTAGCTTTTTGTGCTTTGGAAATATTTGCTGGAAAATATACATCTGAATGCTAAAAGGCATTTGAACCTTCATAATGCATATTTAATCATTGTACTTATCAAAAACAATTATGCATATTTAATCATTGTAATTTTATAGTTTAATTGTGGGTGTACCCGTGCTACATGCCTCTATATCTTCATAAAATTTGTTACTTTTCCAAAAAAATAATAATAACTATCATAATACATATTTAGGCACCTACCTCATATGCAGAAGTATAGAACAGTTTTACCCAATGGAACTGTTGTAACTATGAGATTAACATCTCATTTCTACCTTTGAGCCAGCTGTAAACTGTCTTAACTCTGTTGAAGTGTGTTTAATCTGCCAATTGAAACTTATAGAGACCCCATGTGACCACTTAAGTATTTTGAACTACAATACTGTGACTTGTTGGATATGATATATTTTTTTCCTTAATATTAACAAACTAACTGGTGGTAACTATGTACCTTGAAATTGGTCAAATATTTTGTCCAATACAATGGAGTATCTTTTTTCTCCCTATTCAATGAAGAAAATTGAATGGTTTCTTGAAGACTTATTCGTAGCAGCTCCAAATGATGGCTTTGATTTAAGTTCTACAATGAGTTGATCTGTTGTATTTTATCCTTTCTTGAAAATAGAACTGCTTGCAGTATTCTCATTTATTTAGATTTTTACTATGTAATGTAAATTTGAATTTGTGCATAATTAATTTGGTGCAGCGAATTCAATATGCAAAAACGAAGTCAGATTGTATTGCTAAAGAAGATGGAAGCTATGACAAGAAAAAGAAGCAAGAAGAAAAAGGTGAACAAAATTCATTAGGCATTTTCTATAGTGCAAATCTTCTTTAGAGTTAGTATCTATGTCCTGTATAACATTGAGGTTTTTGATAGCATATGCTATGTTGTAAATATTTATATTCATTTGAGATGCCTGAATCATTACAAGTTTAAACATATAACCACGCTGGTTACAACAAATGAATGATGGGATTACTTTTTAAGAATGTCAAGAATGATTTTCCTAATGGGAGATGAGGGGGTATAAGAAAGCAGAAATTTGATAATGTCACCACAACAAAAACTATAATACCAATTGTTTTCGAAGTATAAAGTTTAAACTAAATGGAAGCCTCTCCTTTCCTAAATCCCTAAATTAGGAGTGCAGAGGGGGGTTACTGTTCAATCCTATATGGGTGCACGAGCAGTATTTGCCTCCAAAAATATATAATACTTGACTATTATTTGTATGTTACTATTTTAAATAAAATAAAAATTAAAAAATTAAAAGTCAGATCATAATACCACACATACATTCTATTTTCCTGATTGAATCCAGTCCCAATTCTATGTTATTTATATGTTCATCTGTGTTCTGTGCTTACCTAAAATTGCATGTCCAGCTGAAAGAAAGCGGCGTGCTGAAGAAGCGCAGCAATCTACCATGCCCAATGGTTCGAGTGCTCAAAATGGGGGCTCAACGGTAAGTTTTCTCTTGTTTGCATTGTCTTCTATTACATACATGTGTTCTCCCTCTCTGTGTGGACTGTTGGGTAATCAAATATCATGGTTTTCTTACATGGATGTGGGACAGTTTTTATTTGTTACAATGGTTCTGCGATCATCTTTTTAGGTTGGATCATTAACCTAAAGATATCAGGAATGTAATGGTGGATCTGAGATCCCATTTCAAAACTTTTACATATCTCTCACCTACTATTCAGGCACCATTTTTCTTTTCTTCTTTCCAGAAGAGAGTTTGAAAATAGCGTCCAATATGATTGTATCAATTTGGATTAAAGTGTGCCTTTGTGTTGTATGCAGGCCTCATTCCGCCACGGAAACTCAAGTGCACAAGAAGCAGTTGCTCCAAACAATATACTCTTCATAGAGAATTTGCCCCATGAAGCCACTAGCATGATGTTGGAGATGCTTTTCCAACAGTATCCAGGATTTAGGGAAGTCCGAATGATTGAAGCAAAGCCAGGTATCGCCTTTGTAGAATTTGAAGACGACCAGCAGTCCTCCATGGCAATGCAGACCCTTCAGGGCTTCAAAATCACTCCTCAGAACCCCATGACCATCACTTTCGCCAAGAAGTAAAGCAATATTTCTCTCACAGCAAGTGTTGTTTATTAATATTGCCTTTGTATTGTGGGGGATATGTAGTTGTTGAACAGTCTTATGCATACTTCAGTCATGTTAGGTCTTCAAGAAACCAAGTGCGGATACTGAATTTTGTTAGTTCTGATTTAGATGAAAGTAAGAAAATATCAGATGCAATGAGAAAATTAAACTACGATGTAGAATATGTATGATACTGATGCCGTAACCTTTGTTTTAACTATTTTTGCTTTGATGAGCTTAATTGGTCGAGTGCAATTTTTTCCCTCATGCCACTTATAAAATCAGGTCAGGCTAGGCTTGGACGCTTGGTACACTCTGTACCCTGTGCTTCAAACACTGGTTTTTTCCCTAGAACCATTACAGGTCTATAACTATATATTTCCAGGTTTGTGTTAGCAAACTTCCATATTCTCCTTGTGTTGTTATACATTTTAATATTAATTTCTTTCAAATCTAGTTTGGACGTCACGAGGTGAGCGATTCAACCATTTGATTGGAATGTTTATTGTTTCGTGCTTAACTTCGAGTTTATTTTTTAAAACAACTTTCGTTCTATGCTTTGGATACCCAGACACAATTGACAATACACGCTTAAGAATCAGCGTTGGATGTAGTTAAAATATTGGCGAGCAGGTAGAGCATCTCCATCATCCCACGCAAATATACTACATTGAATTCTTATTCTTTTAATATTACATTTAAATATTATCTATTTATATTCTTCTCTCTCCCGTTGTTGTCTAAAATCTAAATTGATCTCCAAGTCTCCCAACTGTCTGAAAATAGGATGTTGACTTGAGGGAACTCCAAGTAGTAGCACAATCAGAAAAATTGAAGTAGTATGTTTGAATTTTTTTACCGTTACCTTTCACTGGGGTCAAAACTAATGAAGTGGAAAATTTGGGCTCTTGAGAAGGCAACAACACACAAACGAGAGAGAACAATATTCTTGCTTTATATAAAATTCATAAATGTGTATGGCTAATGGAAGCTGTAATGTTCATATGCCAACATCATTTTTATATATCGGCATGTTACTGTTTTGAATCATTAGTAGAGCATATATGCGGCAAAATTTAATTAAAACTTTTAATGTTGTGATTCAAATTTTTATTTTTAACAAAATATTTGGGATTAAACAAATAGGAAAAACTTTGGTTCAATAATTCAATGCATTGGATGAGACACAAAATAGACATGTGACCAATTTTTGATACATGTTTAAATTGTGTTGAGTCCAGTGCACTGAAGCTTTAAACCCAAGCAAAAAAATGAGTGAATTTGAAGATTCCAATTGTGGGAGTCAACAGATCGGCACCTCATCTGCTAAATAGGGTATACATTGAATTTTCTTTTCGTTTTAGTCATCTACTTGCTCCCCACACCAGTCAAACCTCCTAAGCACGAAATTGGTCTAGATTAAGACCCTACTAATCCCCATTAAATGACATTTCATTCATATCTTCATCACTATTTCTATATAAACTTCACTCTCCTCTATTTCAAAAGAGATAGAAACATTCTCTGTTCTCCTCTTCTTGAGTTCTAGTAAAATAGAGTTAGTCTTGTCATATTTTGGTCTTCCTGAGACTCAAAATATTGAGTGAGCCTCACTCTCCCTTTTCTAGTTCTTCTTTTCTACTCTACCCTTAGAACCTCCACCAAAAACTTCTTCCTACACTGTGTGGATCTTGCATACAAGTATAATATCTTTCTTTAGCTTGTTTTTCATTTTCCTATAATATTAATTTAAGATTTAATCGTGCTGGTTGATTATTTAAATTCGTTGAATATGCTTGAAAGTTCTTGATATTCTTGAATGTTGTCCATATGTGTTCTTCGCATATTCTTGGCTATTTATCCAGTGTTAAAGCCAAGAATTTGTATTTTTTTTTGGGGGGGGGGGGGGGGGGGGGGGGAGGGGACAAAAAATAAGATTAATAATTTTTTACTACCCATAGTATATGCATATATCTATACTATGTAAAATAGTTGAATGAGATTATTAAAGATTGCTAAAAGACATATAGGAAAAAAAATTGTCAAAAGTTTTATAACTTAACTTACATCTCATGGTGTTTCTAACAAATACATCTAAAAGTTCAAATCTTCCAATTTTTTGTTATAATTATCTAATTTGTCAAAAATAACAAACAATTATTGAGTAAGTACAAAACCATATAATAATAACCATTACCTATTCACCAAAAAAAAAAACACTCACTTACACATATAATCGTTTATTATATTTATATATTATTAAATAAATAACAAATGACAAGTTGTAGAAAAGGCATACATGAAAGTATTGAGATTCTAAAAAGTATTGCGTTATTGCAAATAGTAATGCTTTGCTTTTGAAGACAAACCGTACACGTATAAGACATGGAACAAATTGTAATCTCAAATTTGTCAAAAGAATCTTGTCTGGACTTCCAAGTCTAAGTTTAAACGCTGGCATAATAGCTAGGACATGAGACCGTAGGACAAAGTACTAAAGAAGATAAAAATAAAAAATAAAACAACAAACCAGATCAAGAAATCACACAAACAGAGAGAGAGAGAGAAAAGAGAATCAAAGAAAGAAAAGAGCCGAAGACTCACCTGTGGTGGGTGACACGGGGGTTTATCTATCTGGTATCTATTCAATGTAGACCTACTGGAGGTGTTTGACTGTGTGGTCAGTGATTTTTCTAAAATGAAAAAGAGATCTTCCCGCCATCAAATCCATAAGTGCAAAGCCCAAAGGTTATTCAATAAAAATAGAGCAAGAATTAGAATCTTACTTTTTATTTTTTAAGTAGGTATATTATTTTCGCAACAAAGTTAAGTGATAAATTATTATCAGTTCTCATTTTGGTCTATTATTATCATTAATTTTTTTTTACCTACATGATATTTAGGTTTTATTGTAAATTTATTGTAAAAATATTGTACTTTTAGCCTTTTTTTTTAATATAAAAATCATATCGGACAATTGGGGGAGGGGGGAGTTCCAGTATTTTCTTATAAAAAATTTAAATTGGTAGGGATAATTATCATATTAATATATATTAATTAATTTTTTTTGAAAAATTTTAGGGGGCCATTGTATTTATCACATGTTCATGTATGGCACTAGATTTAATCTTAAATTAATATCTAAAATATGAAAAACATGTAATTTCATAATTCTCTCAAATCCTTAAATATAGGATATCACCATTCACACAAATTCACTAGAATTTGTTTTTCAATTCAAATATGATGATGAATAGATGGAATTAGAGTTTATTGTATGCACACACATTTAAATTCAAACAAGTAGCATGCCAATTTAAATTAAAGCAATAAACATGTAGTTGATATGTTAATTGATTGGATGATATGACATGAACGTTTGCCTTTATTGTCTAGAAGATCGGTTTCATTGGACAAGGTGAGTGCCTAACACCTTCCCATCTTGTAATGTAATCTTCGAGTTTAGATCAATAGTTGGTAAATCAAATACTTATTCATGTAATTTTCAATCTCTAGATTGTAACTAGGAAACAAAACCATGTACTTTATTTTATATTATATCTAGGACCAAAACTGTGTAATTTCCTATGATCAATGTACATTCATTCTCATATCCATAAAATGATGAATTTTTCAATTATGGTTTTTTTTTTTTCCAATAATTAAATAAGTGGCAACTTTATTGTAAAATTTTTAATCTAAAGAGAAAATATAGTCAATCGAATTACCATTTTGAAAGGCTCCAACGTAAACCTACCTATTCACATGAGTTTGGTCCAAACCAATCAATTCAAAATGTGCTGGGGTGCGGTCTCTCATAGGGTTTTTCCTCAACTTTGTCATCAGCTAGACATCCTTGGTAGACATTGTTCGAGGGGATGTTCTTCATCAGCGTACATTAGAGGACATGGGGTTACTTCCTGGGGTGGGCCCTTGGTCCCTTTACCAGGTCTAGGCCCTTTCTCCCAAGGGATATGGGTTAAGCCTAGTCCCTCAGATCACTTATTCCTCCAGCGGCCTTGTGCTCCGCGGCCTGTGGAATACAACCAAAGGACCACTCCCCCTACACCAGCTAATATGTGTTAAGAGTAGTGCATTAAAGGCAACGTAACACTAAGTGCCTCACAAGCGAAAATGATGATTGTAAACAAGTTTAAGATAGCTAGGTACAAATTAATCAACCTACTCGTGATCACATTTTGCAAAGATGTTTAGGGCTTCTATAATTTCTCGTCTCTCCTATAGTAGAATAGAAGGATTATTGAATGCTAGAAATATAAAAACATCGCTAAATATTATATTGCTAAGAGTTAACAAATGTATGCACCTTAAAGTAGTGGTATAAGCTATAAAGTTGGTTTAAAACTAATTATTACAAAAAAAAAATCAAACAAACAAACAAAAACAAAAATCTATTATGGAGATATAGTGGTCTTCAATTTTAAAGTTGTTTATCAATTGAAAAAGATGAAATATCAAATAGTGATATAGGATGTTGAGGAAAACTTATGAGATAATTATCGAGCTTAAGAGAATCTTCTCAATTATTTTGCTAAAGTCAAATTTGATTATCTAAGATAGGTTTTTTTTTTTTAATCAATTTATACATTGTGCATTCATAAATATAAAAATAATAGAATGGTTTGGGTTTTGTTAGACATGCTCAATTGCTAATCACAATGCTGAAAATCTTATCATTGGAGAAAATATCATGTAAAGTCACTTAGTCCTTTGTGAGAAAGAAATGTCGTTCCTCTTCAGTGTGTACCTGTGGCTTATAACAAACATTGGCCTTTGCCACACACTTCTTCTCGATGAATTGGTCAAGCACGAGAACCACCGCAATCGAGAAGCCTAATAGCTGCCCTCAATCTACTTCACTCTCTTTCTACCCAGGAGAGACCCATCACGCCACTCAATTTGATGGGTTTTTGTTGTTGTTCGGATTTGGATTGTAGCATTAATTTTGTTTGATGGTGGTTTAGGTTGGATGGATTTAGATTGTACACGACTATGAATACGTTAGATAACTCCTTCTGGATTTTGGGATTATCATTGTTGGGCTGATTTTTTTTTTTTTTTTTTATTATTATTATTATTATTATTGGTATTTAGGAGAAATAGGAATAGAAAACAAACCTCAAATATATATTTAGGGGATGAAAATGCAAAAATACTTAAGGCTTCATTTGTTTTGGAGTAAAATATTTTTCAGATATAAAATATTTTTAGGTGTTCGATATGACAAGTAAAATTTTTCAAATAAACTACCAAAATTGATGACATAGCATAGAAGCCGTTGGTACCATAAGTCTGGTCACTGGACTATTGCAATTAGCAGCCAAAACAATAGCTCTGGCGACTAGACCATTGGAATTGGCTATCAAAGTTGTGGCTTCACTGACCAGATTGTCGACAATCATTGTCAAAGTAGTATCTTTGGTGATCGGATTGCCAACATGAGTCAACAAAATGACATTTTTAGTTACCAAACCTTCGGCATCGGTTGTAGTGCGGCATCTCTGGCCACTAGAATACGAACACTGGTCGTGGGAGTAGTGTCTTTGGCCATCATACTAGTGACCTAGCGACCAAATAGGGGAGGGGATGCCGCTATGTATTTTTGGAAAATGTTTTACTAAATTTTCAAAGATAAAATATTTTACAACTTTTTATAAAATATATTTTACGTGCAAATAAACGCTTGAAAATTAACAAAATATTTTCTAAATAATATTTTACTTTAAGCAAACTGAGAAACTATTACTATAAGAAACAACTTCTCAAAACTCAAAACTAAAAACTAAAAACAAGCTCATTACTTTACATAACTTAGCGTAAATTGGTGGGTGAAAATAATACAAGATACTGATAGATTTAATTATAAATTCAGAATTCTAAGCATGTCAACATTTCAGTTATATTCAAGTCATTAATCAAATACATACCTCCCCTAGAAACTCAAACAAAGTAAGTAATTTTATCCATCAATCCACATTTCAATGACTTTTTCTTTATAATAATCTCCCGCACACAAGAAGTCCCAAACAAGTTGATGAGTGGGCATCATTCTCACATGTGCGAGTGGGGATGACACCGAATAGCCCTGCGCCGAATTACGTGTTGCTCTGTGACTTGGTGACCCATCAATTCACGATTAGGTTGCATAATGCAATCACTCGCAAAGTGAACGACACTGGGACCAACAAGCTCGAGAGCAATTACGAACACTCTCCTTAAATTTCAAAGAAGCAAAGCACTTGTCCAATGATCATTGGCTACCAACATTGCACGCTCTACATGGTCGCGTGAAGCATAATCCGTGAGTTTCTGGTACCTCAAATACTCTAATTTTCATTTTAGCTCTTAAAAAAACCGTACCATGTGCACTTCAACCTGTCCTTCCTCAAATATTCCTGCCCTGAATGAAATCACATTGCTTGGTTGTTCGTGGTCCCCACTCTGCTTCTCTTGTCGATAGCCAGGGATGGAGCATAGTGCCATCAATGCCGAAAATACCCCCAAAGGCTTAAACATGTCTTCGATGTGGTCAAGTACCTGATCAAGGGGTTATTAAAAAAAAAAAGTACCTTATCAAGGGATGCGATTAAGGGGAATTGCTATTCTCTGTATAATTTCATCCAAGGTTGGAAAAAGAAAAATCCTTTTTTTCCTATAAATTTCTCTTCGTTTCAAATTGTTTGTCGGGTAACTTTGTAAAAGAACATTATTTATTGTTTTGTGAGTCAAGTAAAAATATACAAATTTTCAAAATTATTCTTATTAATTTAAATCATAAATAAATGAAAATTTTTTAGGTATTTTCGGAGGAGTTTTTTTTTTTTTTTGAGAAAGTATTTTCGGAGGAGTATTTTCGGAGGAGTTTGACTTACCTCCAGTATTTTTTTAATTGAGTAAGTCTTTTTATTTTAAATATACAATGACAAGTGATAATAGATTTTAATTTTCACGTTTTATTTAGTTATTTGGTAACGTAACTGTCCCTCATTCAAACAAAAGGAAATTTTAGTTTAAAAAGTACTGAAGATATGCTAAACCCTTCTCGGAGTATAGCAAAATGGTGATCTATTGTCTCACATTCATGGTGAAGCCTATCATAAATAAATTTAATAAGTAGACCCCATAACGAATATTAGAGGAAGGAGCACTCTTCTCCGTACTCTAGAAGTACTTAAGAATTATTTTAAATAAAAAATGATATTGACTTTTAAATAATGTAAAGGGTAAGATAAGAATTTTATTTATTAATTTTCGAAAGAGAATTTCATTTTGAGACATCCCAAAATAAAATAGAGAACTTCATCGCAGTTTTAAGCCAAAAGATCAAGATGCCTAATACGGTGGAGCTAGCAAAGGCGTTGGCAGCTAATCGTGCAGTGTATTTATCTAAAGAGTTGAGTATTTTTTAGGTTGCCTTTAAGGGAGATTTTCTTTGGGTTATTCAAGCCATTAATAATCGGGAAGCTTATTAAGTGATGTTTGGTCACACTATAAAAGAAATTCGTTGCATTCGATCCATTCAACCGAGTTGTAGCTTCTAGCATTTTAAAAGGGAAGGTAAAAAATTGGCCCATGCACTTGCTAAATGAGCAGTTTTATCTACTGACATTGATGTATGGGTAGAATAACTAGTTAGTGATTTTAATGATGTATTCTAATTTGATTATAGTTAAATAAAATTACTAACCTTTTTCTATAAAAAAATGCAAAGATTATTAAGCATAAAAAACTATTTTTTTTAGAAGAATATTTTAAAACTAGTTAGAACATAGCTTCTCTCAAAAAAAAAAAAAAAAGAAAAAAAAAAAAAAGTTAGAACATAGTTTCAAAGCTTCTTTAATATTTCTTCCGTTCCACTTTTTTTGTCCTATTTGAAAAATCAAACTTTTAAAGGGAATATCATTTATTGTCTTATCTACCTTTTAAAAATGTATAAGTTTTCAAAACTAACCTTAAAAAAATTTATCAAAAAATTGAATTAGTAAATTAATAGGGGTAAAATAGGAACATTAGTAAATTAATGACTTTTATTTTTAGAAATAGGACAATATTTTAGGACATTTCAAAATGGAATAGAGGACAAAAGAAATGGGATGGATGGAGTAACAAATTTCTATTAGTTGCCAACTTTAGAGGGGGAAAAAAAAATCTTCTTTAATTGCCCCCAAGATAAATTCTTGATAGATAAATAACAACAAACAAAACATGGCCATATTATTTTCATTAATAACGGATTTCAAAAATTCTATATTGGGTTGTGCAAAAAAAAAACTATATATATATTTTTTTTGAGATTAAAAAAAAAAATCTATATTGGGAATACACTTCCCATTACTCAAAATAACATAAAAAGGAAATACTCACTAAACAAGGAAAACAAAAATCAAAAGCAAAGGTCAACTCAAACACAAGTGACAAGTAACAACAAAACTCTCTTTTAGTTTAGACGCACCAAGGCCAATCCCGTAATTTCACACTCTCCATCTTCCTCATTCCTTCCCTCCTTGAAACCGTACTCCCCCAGCTCAACCACATCGTTGTTTTCAGTTAACAGTTTCCTCAGAAAACATAGAATCTTTGAAAACTGCCAACCGTTCTCTCCTCGTATGGTATATATTTCTTCCCAAGCGAAATCTATAGTTCCGACCAGACCAAACCAAACCAAACCCATATCCTAAAATTCTAACTGTAACTGTACGAACTGCAAAATCCAAAGAGTGATGAAAAAGCAGAAGAGCATTATTCTTAAAATGGACGAACCATTACCAATCTCAAACCCCTTTGACCTTTTAACTGAAGAGATAATCTTGGCTATTCTCGACTCTCTAAACGACGACGCGTTTGCCAAGAAGTCGTTTTCCTTAGTCTGCAAGTCGTTTTACTTCATCGAGTCTCGCCACCGCAAGACACTCAGGCCTTTGAGCACCGACCTCGTACTAAGAACACTGAAGCGGTACCGTTTCGTGTCTGAGCTCGACCTCTCTCTCTGTCCTCGAGTTGACGACGCCGCGTTGACCCAGATAGCCTCGTCGAGAAGCTCTCTCCGCTCGATCAACCTGTCGAGGTCGAGGCTGTTCACGCACAACGGGCTGTCGAGTTTGGTGGCGAACTGTGCTGGGTTGGTGGAGATCGATTTGTCGAACCGGGCGGAGCTGACGGACACGGCGGCGGCGGCGATTGCGGAGGCGAAGAATCTCGAGAGGCTGAGTTTGGCGAGGTGTAAGATGATCACCGACATGGGGATTGGTTGTGTGGCGGTTGGGTGTAAAAAGTTGAGGTTCATTAACTTGAAATGGTGCCTTCGTGTCAGTGATTTGGGTGTCGGATTGATCGCTATGAAATGCAAGCAGATTCGGGCTATGGATCTTTCTTACGTACCGGTAAATCCTATTGTTTCCTTCTTCGTTTTTTGGTTTTTGTTTGGTGGCTGAGAAAGTTATGTTTTTTTTTTTTTTTTTGGTTGCTGTTGTTAGTGTTGATTGGTTTGTTTGATTCAATTCATCTTAGAGTGTTTACTTTTTTGCTTTATTGAGTTGGTTTGGACATGTTTTTTTTTTTTGGTCTGCGTTTGAGGAATTATATGTCTGTGTTTATTGGTCAGTTTGGCAAATATGATGTCATTATATTTGAAAAGAAAAAAGATTGTCTTGTTGTGGACTAACAAAAATGGATATTTGCTAGTTTGAAAGGTGGATGGTGTGTATTCAGAGTGATATATGAGATTGAGATTTAAATCCTGATTAAGATTGAAACCATGTTCACCTTTGGATTTGTAAGACTGTAATATTTAATTTGAACCATGAAATGAATCCATTTCAAACAGAGATGATATTAGTCTGTTGATTTTCGGGTGTGCTGGTGTTGTTGCTATTCGATCGATTGAATTTTTATATCTCAGTGGGATTTTATGAGGTTTACTTTCCTCTGTGAGATTGGTCCTTCATAATCAGAGTGGAAATACGGGTTTCTTTGAAAGTGGTCTTAGAAGATTAATGTAATCTAGTGTACGGAAGATTGGATTACGATAAGATTAACTTGTTTCTGTGGATGATTATTCTAAATAAAATGATAGGTTTACCTAAAGTTATTAATTTCTTTCTTTGGTGAATCTTAGATAGTGGGTGTTTCTTTTGCATTGGTGGCATCAATGATAGTTGACCAATCATTAGTCAAAAAGTTGCGGGTTACAAAAAGCCAGCATCTTAGCATATTAAGCCAATCTCAAGTGCTTAAATATTTTGTATTTATTAGTTTATTTTATGGTTGATTAGGCTATATTACTTGTCCAGCTATGTTTTTGTTGATCTAGATTGAATTTTTCGGTGCCACATGGAACTAGAAGCTGTTGCTGCAGATCATGAACATAATGAGTGATTCAGTCATGAGACAAGATTTATTGCTCAATTCATAATTTATCTTGTTTCATAAATTCAAATTCTCTTTTAATTCAAATGCATGCACTCATTAAGCAGTATACAATTGATATTCTTTAAATACATGTCAGGCAGTTATTTAAAAAGAAAAAAGAAAAACGAAATTTATACCCTTATGCACTGCAGATCACTGAGAAATGTCTTCCACCAATCCTGGAACTGGAGCATCTAGAAGATTTGGTTCTTGAGGGATGCCCAGGTATTGATGATGATGGCCTTGCAACCCTTAAACACAGTTCCAAGTCGCTAAAGGTGCATTTTATTTTTATTTTTTCATAATCGTAATACTTATTTTTAGCTCTTTGAAGATTTATAGATTGTTTTGGCATGCCTGTCTTTTTTTGTACAACTTTTATGGTAAATGCCCATAATATACACATTTAATAGGTTGAACTGTCAGGATCCAGTCCATAATAGGAGCTACATAACATCTCTTAACTGCTGTGTCAAACTTATTGGTTTAGCTTTGCTTCAATTCAATGTTATTGGCAGTGACCTTTATCTAATTTTTCATTTTTCACAGACACTTAACATGTCAAATTGTCAGAATGTCAGTCATGTGGGTTTGTCTTCTCTGACATATGGTGCTGAGTACCTGCAACATCTTTTTCTAGCATACAGTCTTTCTGTAAGTCCGTAAAATATTTATGGTAATTTCCTTACCAAAAGTTTGATATATATTCCTTCTAATAATTCTTTAAATCTTTAATTGATTCAGGTGACTTCTGATCTAGCAAAATGTCTGCATAATATTTCCGGGTTGCAGTCTATTAAATTAGATGGTTGTTCAGTTACAACTTCTGGGATGAAAGCCATTGGAAATTGGCTTGCGTCACTTAAGGAGCTGGGCTTAAGTAAATGCTTGGGAGTAACTGATGAATGCCTATCCTTCCTTGTGCAAACACACAAAGAACTGAGGAAGTTAGACATAACATGCTGTCGCAAGATAACATATGCCTCTATAGATAGCATAACAAATTCATGCACCTCCCTCACTTCTCTAAGGATGGAGTCCTGTAGTTTGGTTTCAAAGGATGCTTTTGTGCTGATTGGACAGCGTTGCCGATTCTTGGAGGAATTGGATGTCACAGATAATGAAATTGACAATGAAGGTTTCATCATGGGCCTTAGCTGTCCTTTTTATAAATTATACTATCAGCAGATGATTAAAGCTTCTTTTTTGCAGGTTTGAAGTCCATCTCAAGATGTTCCAAACTTCTCACCTTAAAGCTTGGAATTTGCTCGAACATAACCGATGATGGGCTTACCCATGTTGCAAATGGTTGTTCCAAGCTCAAAGAGCTAGATTTGTACAGGTTTGCAACTTTTAAACTCTTTAGTCTTTACAGATTCCTTTCAAATTATAGAGCTTAGAAAAAACCATAAATGGGGTACCCTAAGCTTTCTTGGTCCCCTTCATTGATGCTTCAGAACATGGTGTTATTTCATTCAAGTATTTGAAAGTCCATTTCATAGATTTGTTTTCATCATAATGCTAGATCGAGCTATGTATAAGTTAAACATTATTCTTAACAAGGTAATCTTTGTTTCTTCCTCTTCTAGATCCTCTGGAATAACTGACGAGGGCATAACAGCAATTGCTCATGGCTGTCCTACACTGGAGATGATTAACATTGCTTACAACGATAAAATTACAGATACTTCATTAATATCCTTGTCAAAATGCATGCTGTTAAAAGCAATTGAGATTCGAGGATGTCATTCTGTGTCGTCAGTGGGTCTATCAGCCATTGTTATGGAATGTAGGCAACTTATGGTGTTGGACATAAAGAAGTGCACCAACATTAATGATAATGGAATGATTCCAGTTGCTCAATTTTCCAAAAACCTTAAACAGGTACATTCCGTTTCCTTTCTCTAGTTGTCAGGGACATTGGACTGCGTTTGCAAACTAATATTAGGGGCTCATTTTTTTTTTTTTTTTACTGCAGATAAACTTGTCATATTGTTCAGTTACAGATGTTGGGCTCTTAGCTCTAGCCAGCATAAAGCGACTGCAGTGCATGACTATCTTGCACTTGTCAGGGTTGACTCCTAATGGTCTGGCTGCGGCCCTGTTAGCCTGTCGAGGACTAACAAAAGTGAAGCTCCACACATCCTTTAAACCGTTACTTCCTCAATCTCTCTTTGAATATATGGAAGCCCGAGGCTGTGTGCTTCACTGGAGGGACAAAGCATTCCAGGTACTTATTTTCTTTGCCTTTTAGGCACATCAACTACATATTGCCTAGTGAATTTCAGTTGTCAAGAAATAAGATTCCCCTGATGCTTGGAATCCATGTCTATTTTCAAATGGATTCCCATATATTAAAACACTATTGGTGAAATGCATGCCATCCTGGAGAAAGCAAACTGTTGTATGCTGAGTCAGATAAAACTCATTGTTTGACTGTCATGTAGAAATAGAAAGATTAATGTAGACTTGGGTTATAAACTTAGTAATTGAAATAGCTGTTATATCATGGTACTCAAATTCGACTTGTATTGTTGACAGGTGGAAATGGATCCAAAAAGATGGGAGATTGCATTATGGAAGAAGTCATGAAGCTGCATTATTTGGGAAGAAAGATAGATTCCTTTATTGGTGTGTGCACCTGCGCGAAGTGCTTGCAGTGTGAACTCTAGAATGTTTAATGTAATGTAATGGATGTTGCACAGATGCACTGCTGAAATTTTCCAGTCAAGTTTAAATCAACCAAATTTGACCTTTCTGTTGTCTTTTTTTATGTTGTCATTGAAAAGGTGTCGGTTGATTTGAATCAACCAAATTAAACAGTTGCAACTGGTCCTAGTTCCCAATGGTCTAGTGATGGCAAAATGTCCCCACCATGTCCTTATCTGATCAGCAGTGTTCCACCTTGTGTGGGTTTTCTGTCTCAAAGAGGACGTAATAATGACAGGTTATGCTTATGTCACTCTGCTTGACTCCATATACATAATTTATTTCTTGATGTATGCGTTTGACTCTAGCATAAAAAACTAATTTATTTTACCATTTAAATTGTTTGTGCTACTATTTATGGCCTTGTTGTAGTTTTTGGTATTATTTATGAGTTTTACTGTACTATTTCAGCCAACTTTTATCTTTATTTATATTACTTTTAGCAAAAAAATTTCAGTTTTAGCGAAATAAATATATCCTAAAGAGACCTATATGTATCTATCTATCTTATTATTGATGATTGAGAGGTTGAGCCTTGGTTTGATGACAAGTGTTTTTATCAAAAGGGATAGGTCACAGATTTAAGCATGGAAATCAGCCCCTTAAAAAAAAAAAAAAAAAAAAAATCAGTTCTAATCTCTTACGTATTGATCTGAGTGTCACTCCATTAAAAATGATAAAAAAATGTCTCCAACCTCATCTTGACTAGACCTTTCTGCCCTAGAATGGGGCAGTCACAATCCGGATTCATTGCCATGACTACAGGAGTCCAGCCCATATTTTTAGCTTTTTGGGTAAACCTAAAACAAGCCAAGCCGAGTCAAGTTGGGCAAGAGCTCTGTCTTGACTAGACCTTTCTGCCCTAGAATGGGGCAGTCACAATCCGGATTCATTGCCATGACTACAGGAGTCCAGCCCATATTTTTAGCTTTTTGGGTAAACCTAAAACAAGCCAAGCCGAGTCAAGTTGGGCAAGAGCTCTGACCATAAAAGGAAAAGTCATGCAATTAGCTCCTTTTGGGCTTTCATGATAACAACTATGAAGAAAGGTTCAGGCTTGGGCCATTGGCTCAGCTCAGGTTAGGTGTGAAAAACTGAACTTTCTCCAGGCTTGGGCCATTAGCTCAGCTCAGTTTAGGTGTGAAAAACTGAAATGGCTTGATATGAGCTGAGTCAAATGGTCACTCCTCATCTCCCAAAAGCAGATAAGATTAAATTAAATAAGTTTCAAATCCCAGGCACTGTAAGGAAACTGGAACAAATGCAAAGAAAAACTGGGAAATTTTTATTCAACATCCATATCATTGGCTGCATATCCCATTCGAGATTTTTGACTTTGATTGCCTGCAAATTATTATTATTTTTTTTTGGGTCAACGTGACTCATGGACATCACAGCTCGGTGTAAAGAAATTTTCACTCCAGACCTTTTAGGACTCTTTGGGCTATTGCAAAAGTTATTAATGTGGCATTCATGCATGAATCTTGACCCCTTTTTTTTTGGGTGTAATCATGTCTATATCTAAAATCAAAATTCCACAAAGATTCGATATCTTATTACATTATCCAATTTCGTGCAACCAAATGCCACTTGATGTTCTTTGTATTTTCCCCTTTTATTGTAAAAAAGCAAGCACCTTCATTCTAAACGTGAGTGAATAGTACTTCCAAGAATCCAAGGTGATTAAGCTCATACGGCTTGCATAAAAATGATTCACACAACTATGATGATTTTAGTCAAGTCACACTCATGGGGCTTTTGAAATGGCCAACCAAGCTGCTAAGGCTTCATTTTGAAAAGGGTGGGTCTTCACCAACAAACAATCGAAAACATATAAAATAATTGAGTAATTGAAACTTCTTGCTACAGTTTTACTTATTTCTTTCCTTTTGTTAAAAGATGAATACATTATAATCGAGTAGAAACAAATATGAAAGGGGCTGCTCCACATTGAAGGCTCACAAAGTCACAGGACCACCTTTAAAAAAAATTGTGACCATCATAAATTTATTTAGGCCCAACAAAATAAAACTTTGGTTCCCTTAACAATATATTAGAAGCTTTCAAAAAAAAAAAACAAAAAGGCTCAAGAAAAATTTTATTGAATTAAAAGTTGAAAAAGAGGTAGCTTGTAATATTAATAATGAAATTATTATATAACGATTTCACAATATGAAAATTGTAACACTTTATATATTTGCATGTTTTTTTTTTTCATTTTTTTGTCAATACATGAAATTCTATTTTTATTATATTTTGTATAATTGAAATTTCTTATTAATATTAATAATCACCTTGAAAAAAAAAAACTCTTGGAGGTGCTACAGAATATGATTACAATGCGATATCAAAGAGACGAAGATGAGTTGTAATGCTGATAAAAGCAAATCAACCCTTGCCAAACTCAAAGAAAGAAAGAAAGATTAAGGATGAGTGAAAAAAAAGAAACTGAGAAAATGAGAATCATAGTCCAAAAGTTTTGAGAGTCTGAAAATGTGAAACAAATAAAAGCCAAACTTAAATGAGAAAAATGCTTAGGTATAATGCTTCTCTTCTGGATTTTCCAGAATTTGAATGCTCAAAAGGTAACAAACTTTTTATTTTAAATTTATTGTTGCAAATTATTAGAGAAAAGCCTCAAGAAATCACTTTGGACTTTTTGCTGGGGATGGAGAACCCATAAAGTACATACTAAGCTCTGTTTTTATTTATTTATTTATTTATTAATTGGATATATACGAATAGCTTTTTCACAATGAATACGCCAGTTCTGGCTAACACAAAGAATTGCACTTTTCACACTATGAGTCTGATAGGTCTTCTAGAAACACTAGCCTAATACACGTGCTGATGTCAGGTTCACATCAAAATATTAAAAGCTGAAAAAGATAGACATAAACTTAAAAATATCAAAATATTACTATGAAAAAGGCCAGCGCATTCAGACTCAAATGAAATATTAACTACTTATAAAAAAAGAAAAAAGAAAAAAGAAATATTAACTAAATCTAAGCCAAAAATCCCACTTTTTTTTCTATTTTGACTAATTCATTATTCACTTAACAAGTGTCTTACTCTATCTCTATTTCATTTAAGATTAAATTACACTTTTGACTGTGGTTGTTTTCACTTGGTCCTTTATATTTTAAATTTTTTACTTTACTTTTATATTTTAAACTTTTTATTTTACCCTTTTCATGTTTGATTTTGTTACGTATATGAAACTCTCTTTTAGAGACTTAAATTTTGTTAAGTATTTGTGGAGTGACTATTACGTTAATGATATGAGATGGTATCATCCAAAGTAATTAATCTAACTATTATAATATATTTTTCTACTCACAACAATTTTTTTTTTTTTTTTTTTTTTTTTTTTTTTTTTACATTTCACAACATTTTAGAATTAGTATTATATGAAATAGTTAAACTTAAATCACACTTAACAGCGAATGGTAAGACCAATATGAAAATGGCATTAAATATAAAAGGTTAAATAAATTATAAAATGTAAATGAATAAAATAAAATTAACTCCAAACTATGCGCCAAAAGTGTACTATAATATTCATTTAAATATTCTTTAGCTATATTCTAGCTATAGAATATTATCTAAAAAAAAAAAGAGAAGCGTGGGCCTGATGTGAATGCATCCAGAAGCAACATCTGGAATCTGGACTATAGTGGATAAAACATGCTTAAGCTCTTGAAGAATTTTAAGACTTAATACTCGGTCTAGTTCACATTTTATATCCTCCTGTAGTGACCTATCCTATAGATATGCAAGTTTCTTTTTATATATATATATATATATATATATATATATAAAATTCCATTTTATATTGAAACTCTCCATTAAAATCTTATCACATCATATTCTCTTTAAAAACTAATTATTAAATTTCATATTTATACATCCCAAAAATCTAAAAGAGAAAAATACTATATTTTGCTAAAATTTTCTGTTGCACGGGTTATTGACTAGTATATCTATATCTATATCTATAAATATAATGTTATTTTAGAAATCCTTGGACAAGCATGACTGTTCAATCACATGAACATTCACCCTGGTTTAGCTAACCTATTTTTGTATTTTAGTAAACCTCTTTTCAAAACACTTCACATTTACTTCTCTGTTCTAAACTCATTTTCATTTAAATATTATTTTATTTTAATCTTTCATTTTCCCCCATTTTCTATGTCTCTTGTGATCGAGTCTTCTCCCTTCTCCCTTTCCATGTTTCCAAATCAAACCCACAAAATCAAAACCACCTAGATCTACAAAGCCATAACTATGTCTGTGTGCATGCATGCGTACGCACACGTGTGGATAAAAATTAAAAAGTCTCTTTGATTTACTATAAAGTGGATGTCTTCACCACCTTAAAACCAAACCAAAGTCGTTCTCATTGTCAAAATCATCATTAGCTCTCCGTCACCACACCATTGCCGAAACAACAAAACCACTTCAAAGCTCCAATAGCTTCCTCCACCAAAATGACATTGTTCCACCACCACCACCTACTCCTTCCTTAAAAACTTATTTAATTCCTTCTCAAACATAAACGCCATGGGTTTTGTCACCGTTGTGTCTAGATTTTAACCCTAACCATCTTGTGAGGCAGGTCACTTGAGCCTACTTCCAACCCACAAAATTGCACATGAATATCAATGAAGAGAGATTCATATATATATATATAGAGAGAGAGAGAGAGAGAGAGAGAGAGAGAGAGAGAGAGAGAGAGAGAGAGAGAGAGAGAGAGAGAGATGGGTTTTTGGGTATAGAGAAAGAGAGAAAAATAAAATCATTTGCTTAAGCTACAATAGTCTCTATTTTGAGAGAAATACCATAGCTAATTAGCATTTTGGCTAATTGATTTATAATCCAATGTGGGCAATTTATGTTTATTAGACATATTTTGGCTAGAACTATGTTTTGGCTGTCAAGGTTTTTTTATAGAGGGTTTCAACCTATGACGTTTACTTTTGATAATTACTTTTTATCATTAGATCAATACACTTATTTAGTTTTTTGTGTATACGGGGATCGAACTTTAGATATAACAACAGACTTTATCAGTTAAACTAACTATAATTCGTGGTTAAATCAATATGAATGCTCTAAGTTAGGAAAATTATTACTTATTAAATATTCAAATACAATCATATTTCCTTAAAAATAATATTTTTTAAATTTGATAGAGAGATGAGTTAATTTTAATGGATTTTTATTTTCATACTTGTTATGTGTATATGAAAAGTTTATTTATTTGGAAATATATTAACTTTAGAAATTATTGCAACTACTAAGAAATACATATTACAACAATTTTAAAGAGGAATAGTTATTCCTCATTTTGAAGAATAGTTATTCATAAGAAATGACTATTTGTTATAATAAAAATATAACCAAACTAAATAATAGCTAAACCATATGAATAATTATTACATTACAGCGTATATTACCCTGAAAACTACGAGAGGGTTCCATGTTTTAGGAAAAGAAAAACTTATATAGGAAGTTTTGTTTTGTTTTATTTTATTTTTTGAATAAATTTTGATTATAAAAATCAACAATAAATTATTTGATTATAATCTAATTCTTACTCTTTAGAATAGGGTTGCGGTTTTCTCAAAAAAAGAAAAGACACAAGAGTACGGTTGCGGTTTTTTCTTCATTGTTAATCATGACATGATGCATATTGTCACTAGAAATGCACAAAACGTTTTTGCCCGATCCACATGAAAACTTCACATGAAAAAATCTAAAAGAAACCCTACAAAACTATTCACCAATAAATAAGCAAATTAAAGCATCAATCATTCCGTATATTAAGCAAGCACCATTCTTTCTTAATATGGTTAAAAAACTAAAAACCAAAAAAACAAACCGCTTAATATTAGTAGCTGTTAAAAGTTTACGGGTATTAGTTTAGAAATTATTTTTAACAAAAAAAAAAAGTAACTAACTTTCTTAACAGTTTTTTAATAAGTAATATTTAGATAATTCTGGAATATAGAGAATGTCAGAATGATATTTTATCTTATTACATTCATGGCGAGGTCCACTTAATAAAATGTCTAAAAATATTTAATAATTTTGCATTTTTTATAATTTTCACAAGAATAATGTTAATTTTTTTAAAAAAATGATTCGTATGCAAATACCCTAAAACCACGCATTATCAGATAAATAAATCCACATTTACGAGCGAAAGTAGCTGAACATACGGAGGCGAGCATGAAACCACAGGACCCTAGCCAGTTGCCAGCCATAGAAAACAACAGCTCCTACCAATTACTAGAAAGATATCTGAGTGTCAGCCGCCATCCAGTCAAACCCACGAGTTTTGACCCAAAAAAATAAAATAAAAATGGTGTAATATAAACACACACAATTTTTTATTTCATTTTAAAAATTTTTTCCACGGTCAAACTTCACCCTTAGTTTCCCAGAAAGATCCCAATAAAGAAAAACAAGGCACAAACTTGTACAATACGTGACCATTTTCTTCACCTCCTCTTTAATATCTATCTCTCTGTGTCCCAATTGTTTTTATATCTTAGCTTTCTGCTGTACCATAAAGCTTTTCCTCATCAAACACGACCAAAGAAAGACCCTCTTTCTGCTTTTGATTTTACTATTTCTATGGCTTCCTCTTCTGGGAGCTTGGATACCTCAGCTAACTCACACCCGGCTAGCTTCACTTTCTCTACTCACCCTTTCATGACAACCTCTTTCTCTGACCTCCTTGCCTCACCCAACGATATTGATGACCATAACACCACTTTAGAGAATAGAAATCGTAGCTTGTCAGATCGTATAGCTGAGAGAACTGGGTCGGGTGTGCCTAAATTCAAGTCAATCCCACCTCCTTTGCCCATTTCTCCACCTGCTGTGTCTCCAAGTTCTTACTTTGCTATCCCAGCTGGGTTGAGCCCAGCTGAGCTCTTGGACTCCCCTGTTCTTCTCAACACTTCTAACGTAAGTTTTATTTATTTATTTATTTATTTATTTTTAATTTTTTGTGTGTCTGTGTCAGAGTTTCTGTTTTGCTTTTTGTGTAACAAATCCTTTTAGGTTGTTTGAAAAAATTGAGAGAAATGAAAGATTAAAAAAAAGAAAAAAAAAAAAGAAGAGATATGTTTGAAGGCTGTTCTGTTTTAGAGGAAATGAAGGAACTTAATCTGAGTCAAGTCAAATTATTATGTATGACTCAGTTGACTTGGAGGTTTTTTCGTTGTTTTCTTTCGGACCAACATAAATTCATGGTTATTAACAATCAAATTAAGGAAGCATAGGCTTAAGTCAAGGTCATGTCTTTCAAAATTCTGTTTTCGGTTACCTATATGTGGTGCTAAATTAATTAATGGGGTTCTTTGTTCCTCTTTTGTCTTGTTGAATCTAATCTAGTTTGCCTAATTATTATCTCCTTTGCCATAATTGGTTGATGGGCTTTTGCTCTTTTTCTGTTTATATATATATACAGATTCTGCCATCTCCAACAACGGGAACATTCCCTGCTCAGGCCTTCAATTGGAGGAGTAATTTTAGCAACCAGCAGCAGAATGTTAAACAAGAAAACAAAAACTACTCAGATTTCTCTTTCCAAACCCAACAAAGGCCTCCTTTATCATCAACAACAAATTATCAGCCTTCAAATACTGCGATTCAAACTGTATGTAACAAATTTTTAATGCACATGCCAGTCCAGGTTTCTTCGTTTTCCTTCTCTTTGATTTTCATTAACAATCTTTTTATTTGTTACAAATTTTCAGGTACAGCCACAAGCCTGGAGTTTCCAAGAACCCACCAAGCAGGATGATTTTTCCACAGGAAAGAGTATGGTAAAGGCTGAATTCGGTTCAATGCAGGGCTATTCCTCTGATATCACCACCATAACAAGTAACACTCAAAGCAACAACAACAACAACAACATCAACAACGGTGGGCTCCAATCAGAATATGGTAATTATCACCAACAGCCTCAACAGCCTCAAACACTGAGTAGGAGGTCTGATGATGGGTACAATTGGAGGAAATATGGTCAAAAACAAGTTAAAGGAAGTGAAAATCCTAGAAGTTATTACAAGTGCACATACCCCAATTGCCCAACAAAGAAGAAAGTTGAGAGGTCCTTAGATGGGCAAATTACTGAGATAGTTTACAAGGGTAGTCATAACCATCCCAAGCCTCAGTCTACTAGGAGATCATCCTCATCATCCTCAGCTTCTTCTCATGCCATTCAAGTTTCTAATTCTTCCTCCCATGAACTTCATGATCAGTCATATGCCACCCTTGGTAATGGACATATGGATTCGGTTGCAACCCCGGAAAACTCTTCCATATCGATGGGGGATGAGGATTTTGATCAGAGTTCACAAAAGAGTAAGTCCGCAGGAGATGACTATGATGAGGATGAGCCCGATGCCAAAAGATGGTAAGTTTCATAGATTAGTTTTGGATGGAGTTTACCTCTAAACCAAAGGAAAGTTCCTCTAATCCATGGCTATTCAAATTACCATCCACTTTTAGTTACATGACTTTGCTGAAGAGTTATGTCATTTAATATATGTGGATGATTTTATGAATCAAATAATGGGTTGGAAGAGATTTTTCCAAAATTGGTTTTAAAAAAACATTTTGTTTAATTAGTTTGTGTAAATTTTTTCTTTTATATAGTATGGTTGGGTGGGTTTGGTCTGATAATTTTATGTATCCTTTAATTGTCCAGGAAAAAAGAGGGTGAAAATGAAGGTATTTCAGCAGCCGGGAGCAGAACAGTGAGGGAACCTAGAGTTGTAGTTCAGACAACTAGTGATATAGATATTTTAGATGATGGATATCGTTGGAGGAAATATGGGCAGAAAGTGGTCAAGGGAAATCCAAACCCAAGGTAGCGCTTACTTTTCATTTTACTTTTAATTAATTTGTCAAACTTTTCAAGGTTTTATTTTACATTCAAAGTTCTAGAATCATTATTCCATAACACTTGCATTCTTGACTCTTATATTCGTACCCCTATGCTCTCAATGTCTTGTTACTTGAACACCTTATTTAAAAGACTAGTCCATCTTTTTGGTCGGTTTGGGCCATTTGCATATTTCAAAAGTGATCCATTTTGGCTTAAAAGTTTCTTTGATTGATTGATTGATTCTTTTCAAAAAAAAAAAAAAAGGTTTCTTTGATTGTGTGTGCTTTATTCTTAGCACTCGATGGATTTATTGAATTAAAAAACCCAAAATTTAGGCTGAACTTTCTCACTCAAAACTTTTGAACACTCACTTTTGCTTACTGGGGTATGTTTTGCCTAGCCTGCCTTAGCCCTGAAGTTGTAATTTTCTAATCTTGAGTTTACTTGTACACAAATTGTAGGAGCTACTACAAGTGCACACATCCAGGGTGTCCAGTGAGAAAGCATGTTGAGCGAGCATCTCATGATCTAAGGGCAGTGATCACAACCTATGAGGGGAAGCACAACCATGATGTTCCCGCAGCCCGTGGTAGTGGCAGCCATTCTGTCAATAGGCCTTTGCCAATCAACAATAATAACAACATTAGTGCTGCCACAGCAGTTAGGCCTTCAGCCATAACCCATCAAACTAACAATTCTGTGAACAACCACCATCTTCACAATCTAAGACTACCAACATCTGAAGGGCAAGCACCCTTCACCTTGGAGATGTCGCATAGCCCCGGGAGCTTTGTCTACTCGGGTTTCGGGAATGCCATTGATTCTTACATGAACCAACAACAAGAAGTCACAGACAGTGTGTATTCTAGAGCCAAAGAAGAACCAAGGGATGACAGGTTTTACGAAACTTTGCTTGCATAGACTTTGGAATTGCAAGGTTCTGACTTAAAAAGGAAAAACAAATATTGAGGGAGTAGGAGCAAAAGTGCAAAACAAAATAAGAAGCGCAGGTCCATTCAATTTATTGCAAATTTGTTTGTTTTTGTTGTATATTTATACACGGATTGGTTTTTGTATATTCAAAAATGTATCCTTAGATAAGCTTCTCAACTTATTTGTTTATTGTTTTGAGGCCTCCCTACCCTACAATTGAAGGTCCTCAAATCACTTTTTTGTATCACACATGGTAGTGATTTTTTTTTTTAAAATTTTTTTTTTTTTTGTGCCTGGTTGTAAAACCAAGAAAAGTTGGGAATTTAATCAAAAGCATGTAGTTGTTGTTTTGAGTAGTGAAGGGAAAAAGATTGGTTGAATTTTTATTTAGAAACACTTTTCTCCTATCAACCAGAGTGGGGTCCATCAAACTAGTAGGGCCAACTTGAATCGCAGACCATAGTTGCTGATTAGAGAGTTTGCATCGATAATTTGCTTAAATCCTAATGGAGGGAGGGTTTGATTTGAATGAGTCAAAAATGTCAAGCTGGCCCAGATGGGGATTATTTTGGTGCCTTGGTGCGCAAGTTGGTCAAGGTCAACTTAAATAGCAACAGATGGACCTTCCAGGTTGCTCCCTTGGTGGTGGTTCATCTTATTCTTCTAGTACAATTACTTAAAATTACTGCATAGCCCATTGTCCATGTTCATTGTACGGAGAGCCCTTAGACCACGGTTTTAGGACTATTTTGGTACATTTGAACGACTTTTATTTATTTATTTATGTTTTAATAGTACTATAGCTATTATGATGATGATAAGAATGAGACAGTTACGTGTGCAACACGGTGCATTTAAAAACAAAACTGGACTCCAATGGTCCCACACGGCCTGCCTACCGACCGACCTAATAGCTTAAACTGTTTTATATGTCTTCTTCTTCTTCCTATAGATCTGATTACTATATGCTTTGTTATTTATGTTTTAATGCTTGTTTTTGTTCAGTACCCTAGCCCCCATTTTGTCTGTTTGTGTAAATGGTTACCTATTTTTTTTGGTTATTGTGGAAGGGTCGCCAACTTCTTCCTTTTTTTTTTTTTTTTTTTTTTTTTTTTTTTTTTTTTTTTTTTTTTTTTTTTCTGGTTATTGACTCCCATTGGTACCTTTTTACTCCCTTTTAGGGTAAGACAAATTTAGCTCAAATTTCTGACTTTAATTAATTTGTAGAAGTTCAGCTAAACGCAAAGCTGTACTGGAGTTTTTAAAAAAAAATAAATAAATAAATTATGAAAGCTGTATTGAACTTGGCTATGGCCTATTAACATCAAAACATTTTAAGTCAAGGTCGGCAGTTCTCATGCACAATGACACTAATCATTCACAAACTTTATTCAACAAACAATGTATTTTAAGAGAAGTAGACTTGTTAAGATGCTAACACTTGTTATAATTCCAGTACACAGGAATACTGAACTCAATCATTACTCTATTTTAAAATGCTCAAAAAATAGTCGTATACATTTTTTATTTTTGAGAAATAAATGTGTATTATTTTGAATTGTTTGTTTAAACCCACTTGATTAAGTAGGTCCAAAGAAGATTAATGCTATTATGGTTGATAGTTGGATAATTTAATAAGTAGGCCCAAATTCCAAAGAATATATGTGCTATGATAGGTATTTCGATAATTACATTAAAAAAAAAGTTAGTATAGAAGCTCCAACGCCCAAACCACAATAAAAAAACCTAATGATATTTTGCATAATGACCAGCCAACCTTCCAAATCAACCTAAGCTGGGATTATTTTTTCCTTCTCATTTATAATGCCCCTAAAAACAAAAGAAAAGTTCAACCCTGCCTCTGAATTCAAACCAGAAAAGGACTGGCCCATTATTTACTTCACTATTTATTAGTTGTAAGAGCATTTACAGCAGTGAAGGTAATATTTTAACTATTTAGCTACACAAAAAGTCACTTTATCTATTTTACCTACATACATACTACAGCAGTGGATCTATTTTAGCTTTCAACACAATAAAATAACATATACATCACAATAAAATAATATAACTACTACAATAAAATAATATATCCTACTACCAAAAAAAACAACCGAACTACCATTAGCCACAGCCAAAGCCACAACCACCACCACCACCACCATCACCGGCCACAACCACCACAACACAACATAAAAAAAAAATAAAAAATAAAAATAAAAAACCCAAAATCAAGGAACAAGCTACTGCCAAAGCCAAAATACACAAAACCCACTGTTAAAGCCAAAATCATCCATCACCACCACAACCAAAATCTACAATCCCACAGTCAAAATCATCCACCACCACTACCATAGCCAAAATCAACCGCCACCACCATAGCCACCAAACCCATATGAAAATACATAAAAAAAAAAAAAAAAAAAAAACTCAATCAGCGGTGGCTTGCGGCTAAGGCGGAGGCTTGGGTCGGCTAGCTGGGTTTGTCGAGAGAGGTGAGAGTGACTGAGAGAGGCACGGATTGGGCTATGGGGCTTGGGGTGGGTCGGCGAGCTAAGGGATGAGGGAGATGAGGGAGTGGCCGGCAAGCTGAGGGAGTGGCCAGCGAGCTAAGGGATAAGGGAGATGAGGGAGTGGCCGGCTGAGGGATGAGGGAGAAGAGGGAGTGGCCGGCGAGTTGAGGGATGAGGGAGATGAGGGAGTGCCCGGCGAGCTAAAGAGAAAAAAATTGAGGAAGAAAGAAGAAAGAGAGAAGTTGGAGAGAGAGAGAGAGAGAGAGAGAGAGAGAGAGAGAGAGAGAATAGGAAAAGATTATTTAATGAGAGAAGAGAGAGAAATGTAATAAAAAAATAATTTTCTTTTTTACCTGTGAGCTACAATGCACATCTAAAGATAGATGTGCACTGTAGCTTTGGAGCTAAATCTAAAATGATTTAGCTCCACTGCTGTGTGGTGTTTTTTGTGATTTTGAGTTAAAAAAAATACCATTATACTTATATAGCACCATTGTTGCGAATGCTCTAACTTGGTAGTCTTATTAAGAGAGAGAGAGAGAGAGAGAGAGAGAGAGAGAGAGAGAGAGAGAGAGAGAGAGAGAGAGAGAGAGAGTATGCAAATTTGGGAATCAATGGTTGGGCTAGCCTAGTCTACTTATAGACGTAGCCCATATATCTCAAATTTGCCTTTTATTGGGCCCAAGGGCTATGTTCCCATGGGGTAGTACTTCCACATTTGTTACTCCAATGTCTATGCGCCTGCCAAGTATAGTTATATTTGGTGTGGCCCAATCTATGCAATTGTTAGTTTGTCGCCAAGCTTGATTAGGGGTGGGGTGGGGGAAAAAGAAGAAGTGAAATTGCAAATTACAACACCTAAGTTTTTGTGTTTTCATTTTTGTCTTTATAGTATCAATTATTTCAAAATTTATCCCAATTTTCTTTTATACCATATTGTATTATATGTGATTCTTCACAATAACTTAATTGAGTATTAAAAGTTTAATTTTGTTCATTTAAATTGTTTTTGAACATGAGTTGAGTTTGAGTTCATTACCAAATCAGATTATAAGTTTAAGCTTAGTTTATTTTCTTATTAAATAAGCTTGAGTTTGTTTATGCACTATTGGATTAACTTATTCAATAAAGCTAGGGACACGATAAAAGTTCATAACAATTTTACAACATTTCTAAATAATCCTACCACCTCACATATGGGTTGATCATAATTTTTAATTTAATTTTTTCAATGGTCCATGTGTGAGGTGATAGTTTAATTTGGAAAATTTGTGAACTTGTATATTTTATCTATAATAAATTACAAAGTACAATTTGATATCTTATGAACTTCTTTACAAACATACATAATCCAAGTTCAAGTCTATAAAAGCATATTTTGAACATTTATAAATATAAACATATAATATTATATTACATTAATTTAGCATTATACTCATTAGCTTATTTACAAGCGCATTATTATGTTTAAGCTTTGCTTGTTTAATATTCAAGTCTAATCTTAGTTTTGTGTTTAGATCATTTGTTAAATAAATAAGTATTTCTGGAGCCAATCCTAAGTTGTTCATTAACACTTCACAGTTTGGTTCACTTGAACCTTAGTTGTTGTTAAGTCACCTAAAACAACTTAGTTTTGTATTTTATTTTTCATTTCTAAATATTAAAAAGAAATATTTTCAACTATTATTATTATTATTATTATTACTATTATTATTATTTCATAGGGCTCCCTTTCACTCTCATTCTTTATATATCAAGAATTTGTGGATTAATTTGAGTAAGAAATTGTTACATTAGTGGTGAAGAATAATGATAGGGGTAATCAGAAAATTATTGGTTAACAAAATCTAGTGTGCTGAGTGTTTTTGGTCATTCAATTTATTAATTTTATTTTTTGGATTTGAGAAAACATAATTGTGATATTGTTGTGTTTTGGAAAGCGATACTTGAGAGGTCTAAAATGAAAAGGCTTTCGATTTCATATTTACACAAAGAGTATCCACACAACACAACAAAACTTTATGATAAAGCTTTTGATCTCATGACATAGACCCACATGTAATTTAAAACAACTCATTGTAAAAGTTGGGATAGCTTGAACCATAGTCTTGATCAAATTGTCTCCGTAAGCCTAAGACAATAGCTTTTCTTTCCAACTTTGTAATTTCTTCCATACCCCTCCTGATGTAATAAAAACTAACCTTTTTCTTTTTACCCATCAATGAGGGCAAACCCAAATACCTCTCATTTTTCTAAGTTCAGTAACACCCAAAGCTTCTTTTATTGATTTTTTTTTTTTTTTTCCTTCAAAAGTAGACTTTCTAAAGAAAGTGATTGTCATGGATTTATTGATCTATAGGCTAAAGCAATTTTTATAAGTTTCCAGGATCTCTAAGACTTTTTGACATTCACCAAGGGATGATTTGCAAATAAGAAGATTATTGTCTACAAAAAGAAAATGGGGTTAGTCTTGGGCCATATTTGCACAAAGTGCCTATTTGGCTAGAGCTTATAAGCTCAGCTTTTATATACAGTTTTTTATAACTTCACTATTTCTTATTTTTTCAAAGTACTAGTATCTTGTAACAGCAAAACATTTCCAACAAAAAGTTAAATAAGCTATTCCCAGACAGGCACAAAGAGTCTACAAATGACCCTTATATCTAATCATATTTGGAATTTTGACGTTGATAAAACTTGAAAGTAGATAGAAGGATCATATTGAATTAGGAAACAAAATTAAAATTATGAAGTTGAAAATGAAAACATTGAAAAATAACCTAGTTTATGGGGGTGAAATTTGTAATTAGGATTAAAAATGAAAAGAAAAGTAATTCATGTTCCACTAGGGCTCCCACTTGAAAGGAAAATCTCCATAAACGGAAATCCTCTCAATGGCGGTTGACCACTTTCCAGCTCTTTATTTCCTAAATCTAGCATAAACCAAGTAACCGTATTTTGGACCCCACCATATCTTTCCCTCCTAGATCGTTAAAATAAATTCCAATTCCCCAATTTACCCTTAAAACTCCCATTTATTAACAAATCCTACGCTCCTCCCCCACCTTCACTCTCTTTGAGACTCAATACTTGGCACCAAACTCAGTGAACGATTCATGGACCCACAAAGAATGAGGCCCAGTTCGTAGAACGTTTATGTCTGAATCTTCTCCTTGGGAGTTCTAATCCTAGCTGTCCAATTCACTTACATCGTCACGGTCCAAGGTGGATCTTGCGACTCTAGTAGCTTCTGCTTCTTCCCTAGATCCTTAAGACTCAACGCTCGTGTCCCCGTGTCCATATAGGACCCCTGGTCCACCAAGAATTTGTGCAAATCCGTTGACTTTTACTCTTCCGTCTTCAAAGATTTTTTCTGTAAAGCCTTTCTCTCTCCCAATTTCAAGGCTCTTTGTCTTGAAACCCTAGTTGACGAGGATGTACTTGCGTTGAGAGAGATCAGCGTAATTGACTCTTTCAGAATCTCCAAGAGACTGTCTTTGTGATTATCATCTTCGGCAAGGCACACCGCCAACCGTTCGATGATAATGTCTTCAATTTCGAGTTCTCTGGTATCGGCTGCCAAGACCGCTCGAACTAGTTGGTCAGTTTTGCTTTGGAGATCACCTAGACTTTTAAACCGGGAGGCTTCCCCTTCGTCCTCGCCAATACCAAAGATTTGTACAACTTATACTCTTTCCTCGAATTGTTCAATTCCTCTTTTAGATTGATCAGTTCCTGCAAAATTGATAGCGTAGATTCTTTGGAGATTCGCTAGATTGTGATGTAGAAAGAAATCGAAAATATTTTCCACGACGAGAGGAATTCGAATTCCACTAGTGATAAATGCTCGGTTCTTGTAAAGAAAATAGAGATCTAGTTTTCTGCAAATTGAGAGAGAGAAGAAGAACCTTTTGGAAGAAGTTTCATTCACTAAAAAATGATATGTCAAACTGAAACATACAATAGGGTTCACTATTTATATTACACGATGAATAAAAAAACCACTAGCCTAAACATGTTGAAAACTAACTACACTAACAAAAATGTAGCTATAGTAATTACAAGAAACTTGTGCGTCAAATAACTTCAAGCCACATGTCCCACTTACTAACTAATTCAACCCTTTAAATTAAACGACCTCGTTTCATTCTTCATTTCATTTAAGCTTTCTTCAAATGATGTCACTTTCCTTCTACCTTGGTACTCCTGCTCTGCCTCTTTGCCTCAATCTTGACACTCCCCCTCAAGTCTTGAACTGTTGATTGTTCAGTGACTTGAACTTGTGAATGAGGCTTGATGGATTTGGGAACAAATATGTCTATAAGACCAAGTCTACTTGTCAGCCTAGTAAAAGCTGATATTCCCAATGCTTTGGTGAATATGTCAGCAACCTATGAGTTGCTAGCAACATGAAAAGTTTTGATCATGCAGCAATGTGACAATTGACTTCAATATGCTTTGTTCTCTCGTAGAACACAAGGTTAGTAGCAATGTGTAGCCTAATTATCACAGAATACCATTGCTAGTCTTGAATGATGAACTCTCAAATCCTTAAACAATTACAGAACCTAAGTTATTTCACAAGCTACTGTTGCCATAGCTTTGTACTTAGCCTCAACTGATGATCTAGAGACTACACCTTGTTTCTTTGACCTCCATGAAACTAAAGAATCACCAAGGAACACACTGTAACATGTCAAGGATCTTATAGTGTCAGTATAGCCAGCCCAATCAGCATCATAATAGGATTTTATTTGCAAATCTGAAGTGCTAGAGAAGAATAATCCTTTGTCAGGTGAAGCTTTAATGTACTGAAGCACCTTGTTCATTACCAACATGTGAAGTTCTTTAGGTTGAGTAAGGAATTGGCTCAACTTGTGCATTGCATAGGTGATGTCGGGTCTAGTTAGTGTCAGGTATAACAACCTTCCTATGAGCATCCTATACTGACCTAGGTTTGCTAAAGGTACACCCTCATACTCAGAAAACCTTAAATTCTACTCCATAGGTAATTTGCTAGGTTTGCAGCCTAAATAACCTAAATCTTTGAGTATCTCAAGTGCATATTTCCTCTAATTTAGGCTAATCCCTTTATCAATTCTAGCCATTTCAAGACCAAGGAAATATCTCAATGATCCAAGGTCCTTAATACCAAGCTTTCTGTCAAGTACCTGTTTCAGTTGCTTAACACAATTTGGATTATTTGCTATCAGCAAAATATCATCCACATAAACTAACAGAATAGTAAAAGAAGAACCTTGTGAATGTGTAAAAAGGAAATAATCAGCCTTTGATTGCACAAAACCCATGCCCAAAATGGTTGTGGAAAGCTTCTCAAACCACTTCTTGGAAGCTTGCTTCAAACTATACAAACTTTTGTTCAATTTACACACCAAATTCTCCCCCTTGCTGTGAAAGCCAGGTTGCAAAGACATGTAGACTTCCTCAATCAAGTCTTCATGTAAAAAGGCATTGTCTACATCCATTTGATGTAAAAACCACCCTTTCATAGCAGCCACGGCCAAAACCATTTGAACTGAAACAATTTGGCCATAGGAGAGAATGTTTCAGAGTAATTGAGTCCATTCTTTTGTGTGTACCCCTTTGCAACGAGTCTTGCTTTGTACCTCTCAATTGTGCCATCATGGTTATACTTGATTATGTATACCTATTTACATCCAATTGGAATTTTCCCAAAAGGTAATCGAGTGAGTGTCCATGTATTGTTCTTTTCTAGAGTTGCAATCTCTTTGTCCATTGCTGCTCTCCACTTTGCAGATTTCACTGCTTGATGAAAATAAGCAAGCCTTGCAAGTGTAGTAGTAATAGACATGATAAAAGAGTAAAAAGAGCTACCAAGTTTCTTATAGCTGAGATAGTTTGAAATGTCATAAGGTGATCTTGGACAAGGTTCGAAAACCATTGCCATACACAAATAATCTGTGAGATATACAGGTGCATTGTGAGGTCTAGTTGATCTCCTAGGAACAATAGGAGTTGATGTAGTAGAGGTAGGAACAATTTCAGGGGAAATAGGAAATGATGTCAGTGAAAAAAGGATGTGAAGATGGATTAATGGAACAATGAGAATCAGAAATAGGAGAAACAACATCAGATGAAGTGGGAATAGAATGATCTAAAATAGGAATAGAATCTGATGGAATGATGTTTGACGTGAAATTAGGAGGGTTCATAAGCAGATGGAGATGAATGGAAAAACTCACTCACAGAACCAGTATAAGGAAAATCAAAATTTTCAAGGTTAGAAGACAGTGAGAAATCTGTTTGAGCAAAAGGATATACATTTTCATAGAAAACTATATCCCTGGAAATGTGTATAGAATTAGAATCTAGGTCCAAAACCTTGTAACTTTTGATGCCATGGGAATTGCCTAAGAAAACACTCCTTCTAGCTCTAGATGCAAATTTGTGTTTTTTTTTTTTTGGGCAAAGTGGAAATGAAACAAAGACAACCAAAACATCTTAAGTGAGTCAAGGAAGGTGGTTTATTAAAAAACATTTCATGAGGAGTCTTATTATGCAGAAGTTTGGAAGGGGTTTTATTAATCAAGTGCACTGCTGTCAAAATACAATCTCCCCAATAGGACAAAGGAATCTGAGATTGAAGTTTTAAAGCTCCAGCAAAATTAAGAATATGTTGATGTTTCCTCTCAACAATGACATTTTGCTGTGGTGTATCAACACATGTTAATTGGAGCAAAATGCCTTTACTTTTAAAGAAACCTTTTAAGTAAAACTCAGTTCCATTGTCACTCCTTATGCACTTAATTTTCGTATCAAATTGTGTTTCAATCGTAGTAGCAAACTGAGGAATCAAGAATTCAGTTTCAAATTTGTTTTTAAGAAAATATACCCAAGTACATCGAGAAAAATCATGCATAATAGTCAAGAAATATCTGTAACCTTCATTAGTTGTAGTAAAGAAAGGTCCCCACAAGTCATAATGTACAAGTTCAAAAGGTGAAGTAGAAATATACTTACTTATAGGAAATGAAAGACTCTTTTACTTAGCAAAGTGACAAATATTAGAACATTGTGATTTATTTTCAGAAGTAAAAGGTACAAATTTATTTAACAATGACATCTTTGAAAAAGATGGATGACCCAAATGAGTATGCCACAAATCTAAAGAAGTGGAAGGCAAATGTTAAGCAGTAAATGCTGAAAAGGATGCAGGTTGTGTGACATTTTGTAGCGAGTATAGGCTTTTGCTTTCTCTACCCAAACCAATCATGCTCCAATGAGCTAGGTAATTTGCCAAGAAAAATCAAGCAACAGAAATATGTTTTTGTAAGTTGGCTAACAAAATTCAAATTAAAGCTGAAAATGGCACACAAAGCACATCAGTGAGTGTTAATGTGGATGAAATTCTAACTATCCATATATGTGTAACCATGGCTTGCTCCCCATTAGGCAAAGTAACATAGGTTTGAACAATTGAAGTTATTGTGGTTAAGTGAGTCACTGAATGAACCATATGGTCAGTGGCTCTTGTGTTTGATCCAATCTGTAGATTTGTAAGCTTTTCTATCTACTAAATGACTAGAGAAAACAGAATGAGACATATTAGGAGGAATCCAAAATGGATTACCTGAGAAATTGTTGACAAAGGTATTGGATGAAGGATCTTTAGCAGTTGCTGTCATCACAGTTGCTACTTGTTGGGCAGGTGATAGTCCAAAAGTTGATCCAGCATTATCCTTAAGGACAAATAGATAAGATAACAATTGTTCACACTAAGATTGTGAAATAGGACATTGAGGTTGAGATGAAGATGCTTGAAATTGTGGAGTGAAATTTTGAAAAACCATTGCATCAGATTGCATACCAGAATTATTAACACCAAATTGTGAAACCCCATAGCCATTGCCTCCATTGTTGAAGAAATTTTGCCCTTAACTAATTGAACCATCTGAGTTTCCTGGTTGGAAAATACCTAACACTTGATTTGCCATAGGACCATTCCCTTTTGGTTTATAGCTTGGTGGATATCCATGAAGCTTATAGCATTTATCTGCTATATGACTAGTCAAGCCACAGTAAATACAAATTGTCATTTCTTTCTTAGAATTCCCTTTTTTTCTTCCATGGAACCCTTGACCTTGATTAGGACTAAAATTGGGACTAAACTAGGATTACTACCATTAGTAGCATATAAAGCAGTAGGTTCAACCTTCATATTTACTCCATCGCTTATGTTACTCCGTTTTTCTTCCTGCAAAATCAGAGAACAAACTTTGTTGATTGAAGGAAGAGGCCTAGCAATCAAGATTTGACCAATAATATGATCATAACTATCATTTAACCCCATAAGAAAATGAAAAACATGCTCTTTCTGTTGAACTTAAACTTGCGTCTTATCAAAACCACAAGTGCAAACACAAGTGCAAGACACATAAGATTGATCATTCGCATATTCGTCCCAAAGTGTTTTGAACTCAGTGAAGTAGGAACTCACCGATAATTGACCCTAAGTGAGATGAGAAATCTCCTTCTGCAACTCATAAAGCCTCGGTGAACTTCCCTAAGAAATATGATCTTGTAGATCGATCCACAATTCTTGAGTAGTATTGATATACCTCACACTTGCTTGAATATCCTTGCTAAGTGAATTCACCAACCACGAAAGAACCATGGTGTTGCATCTACATCAAGAATTATACAAAGGTGAAGTAACCTTTGGTTTGGAAATTGCTCCATTGACAAACACAAATTTGATCCTCACACTCAAGGCTAAGAACACAGATCTGGTCCAAGCAGCATAATTCTCTGGGCCTATCAAAGGTTGTGAAAAGAGAATAATCCCTAGATTTTCAGCAACAAGGAGAAAGTATGGATTCTTGGCTGATTCATCTACCACCAATGAATTCAAAGCACTTTGTGAAGATGAACCTACTTGTGGAAGAGTAGTAGTGTTGAGATCAAAAGCCATGAATGGAGCTTCAAGCTTTGACACCATGTAAAGAAAACAGAGATCTAGCTTTTTTCAAATTGAGAGAGAGAAAAGAAGAAGTTTCATTCACTAAAAAATGATATGTCAAACTGAAACATATAATAGGATTCACTATTTATATTACACGATGAATCAAAAAATCACTAGCCTAACACATTGTTAGGAGCTTTACACGTTGCTAATGATGGCATGAGGAATTGGAGTGCTTGGACAACATCAGGCCAGTCACATGGCTCAATGTTTTCTCAACACACCAATGGCTCCTCATACCTATCTAGTGAAGCTCCTAACTGCTCTTTGAGGGGACAAGCCCAGTCTCCCTACTGGATTTATAATGAAGAGCAGGATGAAGGGCAGCATGTGGAGGCACTTTGCTCCATATGATGCCCAAGGCCATGGTGGAGGAGGACCATGGTGGGCAGAGACGGATTTTGATGTTGGGCAGCAGCAGGTGGTGCTGACCCTACGTGATATTGCATGGCATTAGTGGCTTGGTGGATGGTTGCTTTGTGTGTGGGCTTGGTGGCTTGAATGCAAGGCAATGCTGGGCTGTTGTGATTATGATATGCTGTGCAAGGCATTGGGCTAGTTGGTGCTGGCAGAATGCATGGACTTGAGTGAGTGGGCTGATGGCAGTAACTTGGTGTGCTGCATATGGACATGTGATGTGGGTTGTGATGCTGATGAGAAAGGCTTGGGCAGGGGGCCAAGCCTTCTAAAACGTGATGGAACAACTGGTTTGGGTTGCTGAAGCATGGGCAAAGGCCTTATGATGATGTGCTGATAGATGAATTGGCATGTGCAGAGTGTGCAGCAGCAGTTGTTGGCAGTTATCAAGTAGTTCCTGGCTTTCTAGATGATCAAACCTGCTGTGTAGGGGCTAAAAACGTGGAAAGCAAACCAAGACAGTATCATACAGAGGTGTCCTAAGTCAAACCACATGTGGCAGCAAGTCCTGGATAGGGGTAGTTACTTGGCAGTAACTGCTGTGACAATTTATTCTGTATATTTATCCTAGGCTATTGGGGTTGTCAATAGCAGGGAGTGTATATTTTGCTTAGAGAATTTTGTGTGTATTCTCCAGGCTTCCTTTGTACTTGATATTGAGTAATAAAGGTTGGGGTTGGTGTCCTGTAAATATTGTGTGTGCTGTGTGTGCAAATTTCCTTAATAATTATGTTCTAAATGATTGCTGCAATGTGTGTGTGGAGTGTTAGCTGAAATTAAGTCAAGGGTTTAATGCCATCACAGACAAAAAATTTAAAAGAAAAATTTGACCGTCACATAGCTATAGTAACTACAAGAAACTTGTGCATCAAATAACTTCAAGCCATGTGTCCCACTTACTTACTAATTCAACCCTTTAAATTAAATGACCTTGTTTCATTCTTCATTTCATTTAAGCTTTCTTCAGACGATGTTGTTTTCCTTCTGCCTTGGTACTCTTGCTCTGCCTCTCTGCCCCAATCTTGACAGTTCTAGGATTCAAATGTGAAATAATCCGCAATGCCGAGCCGTTGATTCAAGAAGAGCCATTGAAACCTTGGTTAACATTGAAGAGAAACATAAACAACATAAAATTCCAAACTTCTTCGGTAGAAATTAGCTTTAAGAATAGGAATGTTTACGTTGATGTTGGAGCTTGGAGTTACGGCTCTAGTATAGTTAGTTGGTTTAAGAAAAGGTATCCCAAAAAGAACAAGACTTTTGAAATTTACGCGATTGAGGCCGATAGGACATTTCATGAAGAGTATAGATAGAAGAAACGGGTCAATTTATTGCCTTATGCGGCGTGGGTGAGGAACAAGACATTGTTCTTTGAGATCACTAGGGATCCAAGTAAGAAAACTGTGGAGAAAGGTAAGGGAATGGGGAGGATTCGACTAGTGCAGACCTCTATGGGTTATATGGGTGATGTGGATAAGATTCAGGGGTTTGATTTTGCTAGCTGGTTGAAGAGGACGGTTTCAGAGAAAGATTTTGTGGTGATGAAGATGGATGTGGAAGGGACTGAGTTTCATTTGATTTTGAAGTTGATTGAGACCGAGGCGATTTGTTTGATTGACGAGATGTTTATTAAGTGTCATTACAATGAATGGCAGAGGTGTTGTCTTGGTGTGAGGAGTGCTAAGTATCAGAAGACTTATGCTCAATGCTTGGATCTTTTTACTTAACTTAGAGATAGTGGGGTTCTTGTACATCAATGGTGGTGACTGGTAACAAATTGACTTGATTTTCCTTTTGAATTTTTGTTTTAGATAGATTCTTGCTTATTCTTAACGGGGAAGAAAGCTGTATTCTTTGATTTGTTAGTTGTTACACCTGCAAAAGAATAATACAATGGAAATATTTCATTAATTCTTTTTTCATTAATTTGTGTCCTCTATATTGCCTTCAGTTTTATACATGGTTTCTTGCTTCTATATAATTTGGCTCATTTTTGAGAAGCAAAAGGTGGATGTTGGCTTGATGGGTAGTTGTGGGGTGCTAACATGATAGATGCTAGAAGTATATCAAGCCTTGTTATTGTTTGGTTAGTTGATTCGCTTAAACTTGAGGTGGTTAGAGATGTTGTTCAATCTGTCAATCAAATTTTTTTGTTGCTATGCAGGACTTAATTGCATCTAGTTGGGTATGAAAAATCATATTATAAGCACATCTGCAACACAACTATGATCAGATAATTTGAGTTTTGGCTGCTGATTAAAATGAAATCTATTCATGCCTTGTTTGCTCGAAGAATTTGAGTTTGGTATCTACATTATATTTTGAAAATTGGGATGGGTTTTCCTTGATAATGAGAAAGCAAGTTGGGGATCCATCTACACTAAGGGTTAAGTTTGGGATTAGTTCATGAGAAATTGATTTGGATTGACAGATATTGATAATTTGGGATTTGAAAATTCATTTTGCTGCACGAAGCTAAAGGCCAATCATCAGTCATCACAGGAAGGAAAGATGCTTTAACAGATATAATAGGAATGGACTTTTTGCAAATGGAGAATTGTAGTTGCATATAGAGAAATATGGTGGATCAAATTATGAGGTGCAGTCTGTGATTTAAACTTTGGAGAAAATTAGCTACTTCTTGACCACACACTCCCCATGTATAGACAATTTGGATGCAGCATTTGATAAATTGATGGGGTGGATAATAATTTCTACTTAATGAAGCATGAATTTTATGAGATTAATATGGTAGATGACAGCATCCATTATCCACATACTATGAAACTTAGGAAAGTAGGGTCAGATCGATGGAAGCTGTAAAAGCAGTTGACACATAAAAGGGGTTGCCTTAAGTGGGGACTATGGGAAAAGAAGACAAGAAGGTGATCGTACTTGCAGCAAGTGAGGTAGATAAGATTTGAATTAATGAGTAGTTGGGTTTGGCTTCCATTTCTTTCCTTGTTTTATCTTCTCATGAATTTTTGCATTTCGATGGCTACTGCATTTTCAGTATACAAATTATAGCATAATCTTATTGGATATACAGGGTAGATTAGACATGTAACTCTCATCAACATCATTGTATTTTCCAGACACTTAAAATATTTCCTGGAAAACCTCGCAGCCTTTCCAGCAGTTTCTCTTCTTTGAACAGCTGCAAATCAATTGATGAATGCAGCTATTTAGCCAATTACATGTTTACAATTCCATTCTCAAAGCTATTATTTGGTTTGAGCTTTGAAGCTTTTCATTTATTTGTGTGCGAATTTGACAAAAAGCCTCCAGGCACCAACCAATGATGCAACAAATTTAATTTCTGGCATGTTGCCTAGTTTTGTGCTGAAACTGACTCCTTCCTGAGTATTTTGATTCTGACACCTTGAATTGGGCTTTGTTTTAGAGCAGACATGAACCATTTTGCTTTCTTTGATGAAATTTTAGAAAAGTAGAAATATACCTTGAGAAAACATTATTTCAAATGAGAAATGTTATGTTTACAACATTTTCACAAAATTTTTATAACAAATCTTAAGTGACATGTTGTTATGGATGAGCTAAAAAGTAATTAAAGTTGTGAATTCAAATTAAAATGAATAACAACTTACTACCTATAATTTGTTGTGAAAGTGTTATGAAAATGTTGTGGAAGTAGCACTTCTCATAAAAGAAATAACTTTTTATTTTTTATTTTTTTTTGAGAGCCAATACTAAGTATTATTATTAAGTTGTTGGGAAATCAGAAATAACAATATGACTGATGTCTGTTGGAACATACTCCATCCAAACTAGGAAAGAAAAAGAAACAATTGCTCTCTTGACTATATATACTAACCTTGACATTAAAAAAAAAAAAAAAAAACCTTATGAAAATTGTAAAAATACCTACTAGATGTCAGAATTATCTTGTTATTAATGTGATATTAATCGTGTTAATTGATAAAATAGTTTAGAGACCTTTTATAATAAAATTTGGACTTGCAAAGTGACACACCTTAATATTTCTAATAAAGATGTTTAGGTTTAATTCAATATTTCTCCAATGTTGTAACCATGTAATTATAAAAAAAAAAAAAAAATTGGACTTATAATAATTAATGTTGCACAATCAAGATCATCCAGTCCTCTTTTATATATATAATTTTGTTTTTGTCAGTCCTCTTATATCTTATTCTTATGTAGACACCGCATGCATGAAACCTTGGACCGTGGAGAGATGAATGTCCCTTAACCTTTGGTCAAAGGTTTGAACGAACAAAGAGGAACCATTGACACTTTTCCCCATTTGCTATTGTTAATTTGTTATTGTTGACATTGTTGTTGCTGTTCTCTCCCTCTCTCTCTCTGTCCCGTCCATCCATCTCTAAACTCTCTTCCCGCATGGATTTCCCTCCTATTCCTTTATGTTCCTCTTTGTTTCTCTGTTTCCCCACCCCTAACCTAAAGCCTCTCTCAACAAAAAAACAAAAATTCTATCTTCTCTCTTACCCTCATGCAGGTTCAGTCACATAAAAATGAGCACAGACAATAAGCTGACTCAAGAATTAATGAAAGTTGGCTCCACCACATGCAGCACTTTTGGTCACAGCTTAAACTCAAGGGGTATATGGTTTGGAGATGACCCTCTCGACTTCTCTTTCCCTCTCTTGCTGTTGCAGCTCTCCCTCATTTGCATCTTCTCTCGTTCCCTTCACGCCCTTTTCAAGAATATTGCCCAACCCTCCATTGTTTCTCAGATTGTTGTAAGCCTTCTCTCCCTCTTCTTGCTAAGATCAATATATGACTTATTGCATTTATTATTTATTGTGTTGATATACCAAATTTATGTATGTTATATAAGCGGGTTGCACGCGTGTAAAATTTAGATACAGCTAGTTAGATGTTATATATTAGGTTGAATTGTGGTGATAGGGACTATTAAATCACATGATTGAATTTAATTATTCTTGAAAAAGATAATATTGTTTTTGGTGTATTGGTTAAGAAGTTACACTTTACTGGCATGAGGTTACATCTTTTAATATTTTCTTAGCTTCAACTTGTTAAAATTCACATTTTTATATCAGGTGAATTGAAAAGTAAGTTTAGAAAACATAATAACAAGCTCATTATAATTTTAGTACATAAATCTTATGAATAAAAAGTAAATACAGTTAAATCTCTTAAAGGTAAAATGTAACTTTTTAAATCACAGGTTGATAATTTAAACTTGACAAGTTCTATAAGTGAAATTTTAAATTCCCCCAAAGAAAAAAAAAATGGGCGTAAGGAAAAGGAGAGGAATTTTCAACAAAAATTTCCAAGTGCAAAAAGAATTACATGCAATGAAATTTAATTTCCTTTTAATCAGGTAAGGAATTTTTTAGAAAAAATATTATTCTTTGTTGAGAGGAATGAACCAACCTAAAGGAGTTGTGCCTGATAATATATACAAATGGTTCAATAAAAAATTATGCAGTACTCCCTGAAGTTCCTTCTTGACATTCATCATGTACTCCAAGTTGCTTAAGCATTCCACTAATTTGTTGTCAAATCCAGTTGCTGGGAATCCATGACTATGAAGTTATTAATTGGTTGCATGTATGTGACTTTATATGATTTTACTTGCATATACTGATCTCATCTTTGATGTTCACTAGGCTGGTGTAATTTTAGGTCCTTCAGTTCTTGGGCGCAGTGCAGCTTTTGCAGTCAAAGTTTTCCCACCTAAAGGGAAAATCATAGTGGACACCTTGGCAGTTTTTGGTCTCATGTTATTTGTGTTCCTACTCGGGGTGAAGACAGACCCAACTATCTTTTTTAAATCAGGCAAGAGGCCATTGGCTATAGGAATTTTAGGCTTCTTTGTTCCTTATGTACTGGCTGGACTGGTTGCCTTAGTCCTCAATCATTTTCTGTCATTGGATCATGATATTTCCAATGTGCTTCACCTTGTGGCAGTATTACAGTCTCTGACTTCCTTCCCAGTTATTGTTTGCTTTCTGGCTGAACTCAAGCTCCTCAATTCAGAGCTTGGACGGCTGGCGTCCTGTTCTTCAATTGTGTCTGATATGTGCCACTGGTTTATTGTGGCAGTGAGGATTGCTACAAGACTAACTATTGCAAGGTCATTGAGAACATCAATTGGGTCTTCTCTCTCAACTATCCTTCTTGTTATATTCTTTGTGGTTGGAATCCGTCCAGCAGCTCTGTGGGCAATTCGACATACCCCTGAAGGGAAACCTGTAAAAGAGATCTATATTTCTGTAGTCGTTATAGCACTATTGTTTTGTGGATTTATGGGTGAAGTTATTGGCATAAACGCTTATATCAGTTCTTTCGTATTGGGCTTGTTCATACCAGATGGCCCTCCTTTAGGTGCTGCATTAGTAGAGAGGTTTGACTGCTTTGTTTCAGTATTGCTCATGCCTATATTTTTCACCTCATGTGGATTAAAGGTGGATATTTTTGCCATAAAAAATTTTAAGAATGTGGGAATGATTGAGTTGGTTGTTGTTGCTGCATTATTTGGGAAGATGATAGGGACAATGTTACCTCCTATCTTGTGTAGGATGCGACTCCGAGATGCCCTCTGTCTTGGTATTATTATGAACTCCAAAGGCATTACTGAACTTGCTATATTGATTCGCTGGAAGGAACACAATGTAAGCCATCGATTTTCCTACCTATTGATGTATCTCAGATGTATTGATGACAAAGAATCTAGAGTAGTACACTAACCTCGAAGACTATTTCTTTGATGTGCTTAACAAATAAAGGTAATTACAATAATGTGCAGGTCATAAATGAAGAATGCTTCACCATTTTGATAATCTCTTTGCTGATTGTAACTGGAGCTATCACTCCCCTCACCAATGCCCTATATGATCCTTCAAAGAGGTTCCTTGCCTACAAAAGGAGGACTATTTTACACCACAGGAACAATGAAGAGCTGCGCATACTTGCTTGCATCCATTCAACCGATAATGTCCAAGCAGTTTTGAACCTTCTTTCTGCTTCCAACCCCAGCAAAGAGAGCTCCATCAATTTAGCTGTTCTGCACCTAATCAAGCTTGTTGGCCGTGCCTCCCCCCTACTCATTGCTTGTGTGTCAAGGGAAAATAAATCTCAATATTCAACTCAATCAGAACAAATTTTCAATGCATTCAGAAAATTTGAACAACATTACTCTGGCCATGTTATAGTGCATTGTTATAAAGGCATTTCCCCTTATGCTACAATGCACAATGATGTATGCTCCCTAGCTCTTGAAAAGAGAACAACCTTCATAGTCATCCCTTTCCACAAGCAGTGGGTTATTGGGGGAAGAGTAGAATCCTCTAATACTCTTAGGCACCTCAACAATAATGTGCTTGATAAGGCTCCCTGCTCTGTTGGAGTCCTCATTGACCGTGGGAATCAGAGGAAACCTTGGTCCATTCTTGGACAACCCTCAATGTATCGGGTGGCTGTGCTCTTCTTTGGGGGTGCAGATGACCGAGAAGTACTAGCATATGCTGGACGCATGTATGATGATCATAATATTCTAATTACACTTCTACGTTTCTATTCTTCAACTGAGATTGTTGGGGGTACAGCTAGGAGCAAGATACTTGATACCGAAATCTTGAGTCAATTTAGGGTCAATGCCTTTCGTAATCAGCGAGTTTCTTACCAAGAGGAGATGGTGATGGATGGAAATGGTGTGCTTGCTGTACTCAGATCAATGGAGAATGCTTATGACCTTGTTATGGTTGGGAGACGTCATCAGGATTCGCAATTGATGTCAGACCTTGGGAAATGGAGTGAGCATGGTGAGTTGGGTGCAATAGGAGATATACTTGCTGCCAAAGATTTTAGGGGTGCAGCTTCAGTTTTGGTTGTGCAGCAACAGACCAAATTGTGGGGTTTGAATGACCCAGAGGATTCCACGCGATTGAGAAGAGCAAATATATAGGAGTTTTTAGGATTTTGAACATGTTCAGTTATAGATATAATCATGTAGACCTAGTGCAGGATCTAATTCACAGCCTCCATCATTCCAAGTTGTGTATCCAATTATCTTCTTGATCTTTTTCTCTCTTCCATTTCCTTGTGGGTAAGAGACAAATGTGTATTTATAATGAGAAGTTGATTTCAGATAGCCTTCTAGTATTACTACTGCTACTAAAACACTCAAATCAGCTGGCTCCTTTAATAATGATGCTGCACCTGATTCAAAGCCTATCCTCTCCTTTCTTGGTAAAACGCTTTATACTGTCTAATTGCCTATTTGTATCTAGAGTTGTAGAATCTCTCTCTATAAATGTCTGATTCTAGCTATTATGTTATTAACTTTTAGAAGTATGTGGTTAAATAATTAAATTTATCATATTTCAATAGTTTAAACTTTTGGGATAATCGATAATTTAACATGGTTTTAGAGTAGGAGGTTTTAAGTTTAATCATTGTCTCTTCCATTCTGCCTTTTATTAAAATTCTCACATGTTTTGGGCTCCACCTATTAAAAAGTAGTTTCGGCCTATATGTAAGGGAGAGTATTAGAAGTATGTGGTTAAATGATTAAATTTATCATATTCCAATAACTTAGGCCCTGTTTGGTAGAGTTGTTAAACAACTCATTTTCAGTTTTTAAACAACATTATATACATGTCCACACACTTTTTCACCGACACGTATTTCAAAAAATTACAAACAACATTACTCAAACTCCTCTACCAAACGGGCCCTTAAACTTTTGGGACAATTGATAATTTAATATTAACCTTAATTAAGTATGTGGTGTTATATGGTATACCTCTATATGATTAACACAAGGCAGCTAATTTGTTTTTTTTTTTTTATTTTTTTTCTTATTGTTCTAATATAATTAATAGCATATAACTATCAAAACACTTTTGGTACATTCACTCCAATTTGGCATCTAAGCGATTGATTGACTACCATATTCCCTATTGGCACTGTACTACAAGATGGAAATTTCACATGTTGAAGTCCAAGAAGCATATAGTGCAGCATACGTTTATCTAAACTTTTACATGCTAGGCTGAAATCCTCCCTACCCTTAACTTAAGTACTGAAATAAAAATGATATCTGAATGACTGAATGTAAGTGGCTCCTCCCATTTGCTAACAACGGGGCAATGCAGAGGAAGGGAGGTTGGGGAATTCCCCATGGTTGTGCCCAAGAAAACTCGAGCAGGCCCTTGTGGATGTCTGACTTGAAATTTGACATGACCAATCAATAGAAGTACTCTTGACACTTCATGTTTGCCATTCACCCAACCCACTACGTTTGCATACAACATAAATTAGAACCAGTTGTCTTTATAGTTGTTGTACAGATAGCACTCTAGGACTCAAATTAATAACAGTAAATAAGTAGAAATTAAATAACAAGCACAAACAAAGAACATAAGAATTTACGTGGTTCGGCAAACTGTCTACCTCCACAGAGACAACAGGAAAATTTTACTATAAAAATAAAGAGATATAATAGTGCATAAAAACACTTTCAAAAAACCCAAATCCCAATACACCCTGACTCTCTCTCACCCACAAGACAAGAAAGCACTATTCTTCTTCTTATACGGCTACTGCTAGGTTTTTAGGAATTCTCTAATTCTCATTTCTCTCTACTCACACGGCTGCCCTTAATACAATATATATATATATATATATTGATATGTCAAAGTCGGCTAGTGAGGTTTCCTATTACTGCTTGTATTTGGTTTAAAAGAACGAATTGGGCTTGGTAATCAAGCCACACGGGGCCCAACATCAACAAAAGTCTAGTGTGTTTCATCAATAATCAATACTAACCATCAAATTGAATGATGATTTTGTTCATATATTGTTTATTGTTGGAAAAGTTCGAGGTCTATTAGATTGTTAATTTGATTAGATTTTAAGAGGTATAAAAATCAAAATAATAAGTTCCAATCAAGATTCCAAAAAACAAAAAAGAAAAGATGATAGAATCAGAGAACCAACAAAATGGATTAGTTAATTATTATAATATTTATGGGCTATATAGGGAAGTTCCCTGGTGCTCTTTACCAGCGCTTTACTGCGTTGTGCCCTTCTGGGAGGCCTTCAATCTTTGCTCTAATCATGTGTGTTGCAGAGGCAGTATAGAGGTTGCTACATATGTTATGTGGAAGGATGGCTAGGTAACCGAACTCTTATCTCCCTCTGTGTGTGTGCCTGCCTGTGTTCTTTGGACTAAAGCATCTACTAGTAGTACATATAGCTGAAACATGAAACTTCTTTTGTGCGTGTATGTGAAGAAAGAAACCAGCTGCATGAGGCAACTACTAAGGGTCCATCCTCTTCCTCTGCACGAAATGTTTTGTTTTTTTTGGTGAGAAACATGTGAGGAGAAAGTATAATAGAATAATTAATTGTAACTTAATACAGTGGCGTCAAAGGCCTTGTAGCTGAATTGGTACTTCCCCATGCACAAAGTGTTTAAGGGTTTAGGAGAGAAAGGGTTTGAGCTGCAGGGTTAGTAGCATGTTGTAACTCATCTCACAATAATGTGATTATATTGTAATTGTAGGGGCCCCGTTTTTGGAAGGGCACCCCCGACAATAAATTTGTAGAGAGTGGGACGAAGGGTTTGGCTCCGGCCGGCCTCTCGCCGATCCTCCTTGAGCTTTTCCTTAACTTTTCTTCATCTGGGGTTGCTCCTCGGCGGGCGTCCGAGGAGGCCCCCTCTTCACGAGGGGGCTCTTTGCCTTATATACGCACTTTGGCTTGATCCTGGCCTTACAGCTGTTGGCCATCCAGGCTACTGCTCCAGAGCTTGTCCCATCAGACAGGTTCTTCGCCATACTGTGGGTTGCGGCCTCTAAGGTTGCACTGTTCAGGGGTCTTGTCATCATTAATGTAACCTGGAGGGTCAGACAAACACATTAAGTGTGGATGTGACCACCTATTCTGGGTTTGCCCCCCTACCCAAGATTAGACTAGGTATGCCGAGGAAGGTTGTGTCCTCGGCATGGGTCCGAGAAGGGCTAAAACCCTTTGGACGACTATCTGGGACAATTGTCCTCCTCGACTTGGGCCTTGGGCCAGCCTAAAGGTGGTCCGGGGATTCCGGGCCCACGGGCCCTACAATAGCCCCTCAAAACCCTGCTGCACGTTTCCTCGGACGGGGAGGAGGATTTTGAAAACCTCGGCCCTTATGTTCCGGAAGGCCTTCCGCTGGCTGGTTCTTCCTCGAGTGGCTGGACCGACACTCAGACCTTTCAGTAGGTAGTCAGTTTCTCCACAGGACTAGGTCCTTGGACCATGCAGCACCTTGGCTCCGTCGTAAATGGCTAGCTCCCCATAGGCTTGGGTCCGAGGACCATTCAAGACCTAGGTACAGTTGCTGCCTTCAGAGTGAGTGACTAGCTCCCCATAGGTTTGGGTCCGAGGACCATGCAAGACCTAGGTACAGTTGCTGCCTTCAGAGCGAGTGGCTAGCTCCCCGTAGGTTTGGGTCCGAGGACCATGCAAGACCTAGGTACAATTGCTGCCCTCGATGGTAAGTGGCTAGCTCCCCATAGGCTTGAGTCCGTAGACTATGCAAGACCTAGGTACAATCGTTGCCTTCAGAGCGAGTGGCTAGCTCCCCGTAGGTTTGGGTCCGAGGACCATGCAAGACCTAGGTACAGTTGGTGCCCTCGATGGTAAGTGGCTAGCTCCCCATAAGCTTGAGTCCGTAGACCATGCAAGACCTAGGTACAGTTGCTGCCTTCAGAGCGAGTGGCTAGCTCCCCGTAGGTTTGGGTCCGAGGACCATGCAAGACCTAGGTACAGTTGCTGCCCTCGATGGTAAGTGGCTAGCTCCCCATAGGCTTGAGTCCGTAGACCATGCAAGATCTAGGTACAGTTGCTGCCTTCAGAGCGAGTGGCTAGCTCCCCGTAGGCTTGGGTCCGAGGACCATGCAAGACCTAGGTACAATTGCTGCCCTCAATGATAAGTGGCTAGCTCCCCATAGGCTTGAGTCCGTAGACCATGCAAGACCTAGGTACAGTTGCTGCCTTCAGAGTGAGTGGCTAGCTCCCCGTAGGCTTGGGTCCGAGGACCATGCAAGACCTAGGTACAATTACTGCCCTCACGGTTTCGCCTTCGTCCCCGAGTGTGAGGACACAATGTTCACCTCTTTGGGCAACTCAGTCTCACATCGGATAGAAATCCCTTCCACTAACCCCTTATAAGCTTCTGGAGCAAGAGTTAGTGTACCACCACTACACAGTTGCCTTCAATAGGAGTTCGTCCTCGGATCCGAGAGCTTTGCTTTTAGTGTGAAGACGTCCACGGGTCGTTTTCTGGGAACTGTTTTTCCTCAGGTCGGATTGCGACCTCATTCGTGAAGTTGATCTCGCCTCTAGTTCGTGTTCCCCATCTTTTTGGTTTACGAGGCGTCGCTTGGCCTTCCGCGCTCCGAGTTTGACGCTTCGGTGCCCGTAACGCGCCTTCATTAATGCCCTCGTGAATTAACACGAATCAGGCGGTTGGCAATCCAATTGGAATTGGGTGGGAATTAATTCCCTTTGACAATCCTCCCTTCGAATTCTGCATGGCTCAACTCCCACCGGTTTTCGCCTTCCATAAAAAGCGTTCTGGGGGGAGTGTTTCTCCTCATTCCATGAATCTTCCACCACAAACAGAAACATATACTTTCACCTCCCTGAGCCCCTTTGACACCGCCGCCAGGATTGTGACCAAAGTTAGGAGATCTGGAGTTAAGGGCCGCCGTGGCCGCAGCCCCCACTGGGCTGCCGGCACGGCAGAGTTTAGGCGTAACACTGGCAGGGCCTTGTATGGTGGCCAGGAGGGACGTCATTGAAGTACCTAACGTCTCTCCCCAGAGCGCACCTCCGACGAAGGAGACACGCGAACTCTCGTCATGGCTGGTGCCCGAGTATTACCGTCTCCGACGGTCAATGCTCGTGCAGTTTGGAGAGGGTCGAGGAAGCATCACGGGGGAGGGTGTTCCGGGGTCCCTGCGTCGGCTCCTCGCTTTGTTCAAGCTTCGGCTTCAAGGCGAGCCAGCCCCAGCCCCCCTTCCCGTGCTTTTACTGTCCAGTTCTCCCATTCTCTGGACGACAGTAAAAGCACGGGTTGACACTTCCCTCATTCCTGATATTAATTCTTTGCGAGCCTCTTGCCCAGCTAGTTCTAGGATCGGTCTGCCTGGGCCTCTGATTGTAGGATTAGTTGGTAGGATTTTTTGTAAAACACGCCTGTCTGAGCCTCTGATTGTATTTGTAATTTTATTTTATGAAATAATAAAGAATTTCTTTTATTTGCTGTTGAATCTTCTTTTTGTACTGCAACTCTTCTCTTCTTCTCTTTTTTTTTTTTTTTTTTTTTTGATACGCCGCCAACTTTTGCGTAGTAACTACTTTAGAACGACCGCCGGTTGCGCCGGCCAGCGCACTAATCCTTCCCACAGACGGCGCCAATTGTAGGGGCCCCGTTTTTGGAAGGGCACCCCCGACAATAAATTTGTAGAGAGTGGGACGAAGGGTTTGGCTCCGGCCGGCCTCTCGCCGATCCTCCTTGAGCTTTTCCTTAGCTTTTCTTCATCTGGAGTTGCTCCTCGGCGGGCGTCCGAGGAGGCCCCCTCTTCACGAGGGGGCTCTTTGCCTTATATACGCCCTTTGGCTTGATCCTGGCCTTACAGCTATTGGCCATCCAGGCTACTGCTCCAGAGCTTGTCCCATCAGACAGGTTCTTCGCCATACTGTGGGTTGCGGCCTCCAAGGTTGCACTGTTCAGGGGTCTTGTCATCATTAATGTAGCCTGGAGGGTCAGGCAAACACATTAAGTGTGGATGTGACCACCTATTCTGGGTTTGCCCCCCTACCCAAGATTAGACTAGGTATGCCGAGGAAGGGTGTGTCCTCGGCATGGGTCCGAGAAGGGCTAAAACCCTTTGGACGACTATCTGGGATAATTGTCCTCCTCGGCTTGGGCCTTGGGCCAGCCTAAAGGTGGTCCGGGGATTCCGGGCCCACGGGCCCCACAGTAATATATATATATATATAATATTTTATGTTAAGTAAAGAAGTCCATATCTTGATTTTTTGTGTGTGTCTGTATATATTTTGGCAAGGAAACATGTTTCATTTCACTTTCAATTATTATATATGACAAAATATTTTGTAAAACATTATAATAAAGTGAGATATTCATCAAAACACAACACAATTAAAAAATGGAAAATGTATAATTTTTATTAGAACATGAAAATGAATCTTGATTGTTTCATATGAAAGCTAACATTATTTTGCATTTTTGGAGAAGTTAATGAGCAATTTATCCAAACTTTGTTTCCATTTTATCACATAAGAACTATAAAAAAATTATAATAGTTTCTATTTTGATAATCACTAAACTCATGTATGAGAATCAAGTATTACAATAAATTTTCTCCCCAAAACATATATTGATTTCTGTGGGGCCCGTGGGCCCGGAATCCCCGGCCCACCTTTAGGCTGGCCCAAGACCCAAGCCGAGGAGGATGATTGTCCCAGATAGTCGTCCAAAGGGTTTTTAGCCCTTTTCGGACCCATGCCGAGGACACACCCTTCCTCGGCATACCTAGTCTAATCCTGGGTAGGGGGCAAACCCAGAATAGGTGGTCACATCCACACCTAATGTGTTTGCCCAACCCTCCAGGCTACATTAATGATGACAAGACCTCTGAACAGTGCAACCTTGGAGGCCGCAACCCACAGTATGGTGAAGAACCTGTCTGATGGGACAAGTTCTAGAGCAGTAGCTTGGATGGCCAACAGCTGTAAGGCCAGGATCAAGCCAAAGGGCGTATATAAAGCAAAGAGCCCCCTCGTGAAAGAGGGGCCTCCTCGGACGCCAGCCGAGGAGCAACCCCAGATGAAGAAGAAAAGCTAAGGAAAAGCTCAAGGAGGACCGGCGAGAGGCCGGCCGAAGCCAAACCCTTCGTCCCACTCTCTACAAATTTATTGTCGGGGGTGCCCTTCCAAAAACGGAGCCCCTACAATTGGCGCCGTCTGTGGGAAGGGTTAGTGCGCCGGCCGGCGCAACCGGCGGTCGTTCTAAAGTAGTTACTACGCAAAAATGGGCGGTACAAAAAAAAAAAAGAAAAAATTCTGCACTAGAAAAGAAGACTCAACAGCAAATAAAAGGAAGAGTTCTTTATTATTTCATAAAAGAAAATTACAAATACAATCAGAGGCTCAGACAGACGTGTTTTACAAAAAATCCTACCAATTAATCCTACAATCAGAGGCCCAGGCGGACCGATCCTAGAACTAGCCGGGCAAGAGGCTCGCAAAGAATTAATATCAGGAATGAGGGAAGTGTCAACCCGTGCTTTTACTGGCGTCCAGAGAATGGGAGAACTGGACAGTAAAAGCACGGGAAGGGGGGCTGGGGGCTGGCTTGCCTTGAAGCCGAAGCTTGAACAAAGCGAGGAGCCGACGTAGGGACCCCAGAACACCCTCCCTCGTGATGCTTCCTCGACCCTCTCCAAACTGCACGAGCATTGGCCGTCGGAGACGGCAATACCCGGGCACCAGCCAGGACGAGAGTTCGCGTGCCTCCTTTGTCGGAGGTGCGCTTTGGGGAGAGACGTTAGGTACTTCAACGACGTCCCTCCTGGCCACCGTACAAGGCCCTGCCAGTGTTACGCCTAAACTCTGCCGCGCCGGCAGCCCAGTGGGGGCTGCGGCTACGGCGGCCCTTAACTCCAGATTTCCTAACTTTGGTCATAATCCTGGCGGCGGTGTCAAAGGGGCTCAGGGAGGTGAAAGTATATGTTTCTGTTTGTGGTGGAAGATTCATGGAATGAGGAGAAACACTCCCCCCAGAACGCCTTTTATGGAAGGCGAAAACTGGTGGGAGTTGAGCCACGCAGAATTCGAAGGAAGGATTGTCAAAGGGAATTAATTCCCACCCAATTCCAAGGGGATTGCCAACCGCCTGATTCGTGTTAATTCACGAGGGCATTAATGAAGGCGCGTTACGGGCACCGAAGCGTCAAACGCGGAGCGCAGAAGGCCAAGCGACGCCTCGTAAACCAAAAAGATGGGGAACATGAACTAGAGGAGAGATCAACTTCACGAATGAGGTCACAATTCGACCTGAGGAGAAACAGTTCCCAGAAAACGACTCGTGGACGTCTTCACACTAAAAGCAAAGCTCTCGGATCCGAGGACGAACTCCTATTGAAGGCAACTGTGTAGTAGTGGTACACTAACTCTTGCTCCAGAAGCTTATAAGGGGTTAGTGGAAGGGACTTCTATCCGATGTGAGACTGAGTTGCCCAAAGAGGTGAACACTGTGTCCTCACACTCGGGGACGAAGGCGAAACTGTGAGGGCAGCAACTGTACCTAGGTCTTGCATGGTCTACGGACTCAAGCCTATGGGGAGCTAGCCACTTATCATTGAGGGCAGCAATTGTACCTAGGTCTTGCATGGTCCTCGGACCCAAGCCTACGGGGAGCTAGCCACTCACTCTGAAGGCAGCAACTGTACCTAGGTCTTGTATGGTCTACGGACTCAAGCCTATGGGGAGCTAGCCACTTATCATTGAGGGCAGCAATTGTACCTAGGTCTTGCGTGGTCCTCGGACCCAAGCCTATGGGGAGCTAGCCACTCACTCTGAAGGCAGCAACTGTACCTAGGCCTTGCATGGTCCTCGGACCCAAGCCTATGGGGAGCTAGCCACTCACTATGAAGGCAGCAATTGTACCTAGGCCTTGCATGGTCCTCGGACCCAAGCCTATGGGGAGCTAGCCACTCACTATGAAGGCAGCAACTGTACCTAGGCCTTGCATGGTCCTCGGACCCAAGTCTACGGGGAGCTAGCCACTCACTCTGAAGGCAGCAACTGTACCTAGGCCTTGCATGGTCCTCGGACCCAAGCCTATGGGGAGCTAGCCACTCACTATGAAGGCAGCACTTGTACCTAAGTCTTGCATGGTCCTCGGACCCAAGCTAGCGGGGAGCTGGCCATTTACGACGGAGCCAAGGTGCCGCATGGTCCAAGGACCTAGTCCTGTGGAGAAACTGACTTCCTACTGAAGAGTCTGAGTGTCGATCCAGCCACTCGAGGAAGAACCAGCCAGCAGAAGGCCTTCCAGAACATAAGGGCCGAGGTTTTCAAAACCCTCCTCCCCGTCTGAGGAAACGTGTAGCAGGGTTTTGAGGGGCTATTGTGGGGCCCGTGGGCCCGGAATCCCCGGCCCACCTTTAGGCTGGCCCAAGGCCCAAGCCGAGGAGGATGATTGTCCCAGATAGTCGTCCAAAGGGTTTTTAGCCATATTCGGACCCATGCCGAGGACACACCCTTCCTCGGCATACCTAGTCTAATCCTGAGTAGGGGGCAAACCCAGAATAGGTGGTCACATCCACACCTAATGTGTTTGCCTAACCCTCCAGGCTACATTAATGATGACAAGACCTCTGAACAGTGCAACCTTGGAGGTCGCAACCCACAGTATGGTGAAGAACCTGTTTGATGGGACAAGTTCTGGAGCAGTAGCCTGGATGGCCAACAGCTGTAAGGCCAGGATCAAGCCAAAGGGTGTATATAAGGCAAAGAACCCCCTCGTGAAGGGGGGCCTCCTCGGACGCCAGCCGAGGAGCAACCCCAGATGAAGAAGAAAAGCTAAGGAAAAGCTCAAGGAGGACCGGCGAGAGGCCGGCCGGAGCCAAACCCTTCGTCCCGCTCTCTACAAATTTATTGTCGGGGGTGCCCTTCCAAAAACGGAGCCCCTACAACTATACTTATTGGTTTTAAGAGTGATTAAAAGAGAACAAGTATAAATATAAAAAAAAAAAATGTAGAGGAAGGGAAAAATGTATATACGATACATAAGTGTTGAGGGAGGGGAAATGTTGGGAAAGAAAAAGAGACTTTGTATGTTTTGATAATTGAAAAATGTATTTATAATTGGTAAGTTGCATTCTTAATGTGATGATGATGATATATATATATATATATATATATATTTTTATTATAAAAACTCAGCAAATCCAATGTGCTAACATAATAGCAAGTCTGAATAGAAGACTTTTGGGCTGCCATATAGGTTTATGAAAACTTTAAGACTTTCTATACTCATTATTTTTTTCCCACAACTTTTTATCGGAGAAAATAATTTCCTTCATAATTGAGAATTTTATGGTTTTATTTTTATTTTTATTTTTTTCAATTAAATAGAAGAAATATATAGGTAGGGAGTGACTTTCCTCCCCCTAATTATACCAAAAAGGAAATTGTATGTAAAAATTAATTTCTTTTTTAAACTCTTGCCTTTTAGGTTACTCCCCCCCCCCCCCCCCTCCCCTCCAAAAAAAAAAAAAAGACTTTTTAGTTACTTAAAAAAAAAAAAATGTCTCCTAGGAATAATTTAAGAGGAAAATTATACCTACTTTTATGGGGGAAAAAAAAAGCTAATAGTGAATATTTGAGCACATATTATTTTCCTTCTAAAAAAAGTACATATTATTTAAGAATTATAATAATGGAATTTATAGTACAAAAGAAATGCCTAGTTGATTTCTTGCTATATATATTTATTATATTTCTTATGTTATTTCTATCATATTTTTGAATATTTAAAATGTATGATGGATTGAAGTGCAACATACCATAGCCAAATTGAACTCAGAATAAGATATAAGATATAAATTTAAGTTTTTTTTTTCCTCTTGAGAATTAGATAAGCTTAATTAAGCTAATTACTAAGGTAATATGATTTAATTCATGTTGGACTATACAAAATCATTATATTTGTTATATATATATATATATATATAATATCTAATATCTATTGGTTAGCATGATTTGAATTAAGTTGCAGGATTTCCTAAGAATGAGATCACGTCGAGATATATGCTTCAATTGAGAGAATTTTCTAATTTCAAAGTAATGGACATTAGTATTACCATGAAAACATAAAGCAATACTACATGCAATAGTTATAAATTGTAAGATTTTTATTTTTTTCCAGAAGATAAATGGTACCCAAATACAAAGAAAAAGAGGAACACCATACGGTCCATAACTATCAATCATAATATTTTGTTTCCTCTTCCAAGTTGTCCTAAGAAGTTAGAAATTAGCTTAGATTTAGATGAGATTAAAAGAAAATTAACAAGAATTTATGTAGTATTTAATTTAGAAAATTACAAAGCTATTTAGAAATTAAAATAAACAAATGGGAGGTAAATGATCAAGTACTAAATCAATAAAACGCATTCCAATTCTGTAAACACAAACAATTTTAATGGGTAAAATGAAATTATGTAAAAAAAAAAAAAATGTAAACATGAATACAAAGAAATAGAATATCAATTGAAAAAGAAAAAAAAGAAATGAAAAAAAAGAAACAAGGTATTTACAATCTCAGAAAAGAAAATCAAATACAAACCTTTACATTGTAATTTGTCAAATTATTAATGAAAATAACCATATAAAACTAAGTTATAATCCCAAATGCAAAGAAAAAGAGGAATGCGATATGGTCCATACCTATCAATCATAATATTTTGTTTCCTCTTCCAAGTTATACTAAGAAGTTAAAAATTAGCATAGATTTAGATGAGATTAAAAGAAAATTAGCAAGAATTTGTGTAGTATTTAATTTAGAAAATTACAATGCCATTCAAAAAATAAAATACATAAATGGGAGGCAAATGATCATGTACTAAAGCAATAAAACACATTCCAATTCTTTAGACACTAACACTTTTAATGGGTAAAACACAATTATGTAAAGAAAAATTGTAAACATGAATACAAAGAAATAGACTATCAATTGAAAATTGGAAAAAAGAAAAAAGAAACATGGTATTTACAACCCTAGAAAAGAAAATCCAATACAAACTATAAAAAACTGTAGCAAAAAAGTAAAGAAGTTCAAGGAAAGAAAAAGAAAACTAACCTCAAATGGACTTTCCAATTCTAATTGTAATTTGGTGACTTATGGGGTGGAAAGAAAGCAATTCAAAACTTTTATATATATATATATATATATATATTGTAGGGATATTAGGTCCAGGGGTTCATTATCTATTTGTATATTAGGCCTGTAGCCCAAGCCAAGGATGAGGGTTTGCCCGAGGAGAAAGAATTTTTATCAGAAGAGACTATGTTAGTAAATAGAGAGGTTAATTTTGGTCATAATGGCTCAACATGCTGGGTCGAGGATAAATGCCTCCTCGACCAGCCAAAGCCAAGGTCCGAAGAGGTAGTCTGTTGACCAAGGTAATGTTCCAAGAAGTTCTGTTGGTGTGGATAAGCATTGCAGAGACATCAGATAGGGAGGAGTCCTAAAATGTCTAAAGAAAAAGCTGCTGCCTCCGCATTAAATGCACTGCAGCTAACTCTCTAGCTGCATTAATATGGAGGTGATACCTGAACAGTAGATTTCAGCCTCAGCTACTATATGAAGACTTATGGGAGGTTGTGATGGGATAAGTATCAACACCAACTATTTGGAGATTATAAAAATAATATCAATAATTTTGACACATTATCCTCTTCTCTATTAACATGTTCTAGTAGTTGTAGTATTTTTTTTTTCCCTCCTAGATTTCAGAAGTTCAAATAAAGAACTAGGATTTGAACGTATATTTCATATTGGGATGCATCGCACCAAAAAATGACAAGACATATAATATACTTATATTACAAATAATCATTATTTTTATTATCCACATCATCTTTGCCAAAACAGAATGAACTATCTAAAAATTTTGTGACTCTAATAATAGTAATAATAATAATAATCAAAGTCCTATCTGAAACTGTTCATTGAATATAAAAGTTTTCAAATACTATAAGAATGACTTTTTTTTTTGGGGAATATAAGAATGACTCTTTGTTTGCCTAGGTAATAAAAATGTATGACTACATGAGTATGTTCTATACTGTTTTAATTACTTTAAATTACAATCAATTGTCTCCTCCTCTATAATATTAGGGGAAAAAATTTTAGGTTTTAATTATTTTTTCTAGTACTTAATATCAATAAGTCACAATAATCATTCAAATAATAGTCACATTCTTACACATCTATATATATATATGAACAGATCAATAGACTAGAACATGGAGTCTACAAGAATGAGAGTAATATTTAACCGCACAAAAATTTACAAGAAAATTTGTCTTCTTTTTATTTTTCTACTTCTTTTTTTATTTTTATTCTTATTATGTCAATTCAAATTCTTTGTTTTTGTAAAACCATGTTTACTCTTCACTATTTAATTATGAAGTTTCTTGGGTATGTCATATATTTGATGGTTGATTTAAATGATTTTTGACAAAATTTTGTTTGAATAATTTAATAAGTTATGTTATATATATTTGGTTAGTTTATTAACTTATGTGGTAGAATTTCATTTTTGGTGATTCAAAAAATGATTCTTAATGAATTATTATTATTATAAATTTTTACTTTGAAAAATACCATGAAATGATCATTAATAATTCCCATATATCGCATGGGTCTGTGGTTAGTAAATAATAAATTTAATTATTATAAGAAATAATAACTGAAGTTCAATTAACTATAATAATTAATCTTTGTAATAGTAATTAATATTTATTTTCTTGCTAGTAATATGAAAAAAATTTATGAAAACAATAATTAATTATTGTAACTTTTATAGTGTATCATTTATTCTCTCGCTAGTACCATGAAAAAAATTTATGATAAGAAAATTGTGTGTATTGCAAGATTTATCTCCTACCCATATCCATCTTTTAAGAGAATTCATGTTGACTTGAAAAATCTTCCTTTAAAGCATGAGTTACGAGAAGAACTCATCTTATCATCCTAATGATCATGATGAAATAAGAAAATTTTATTCACAAAACGGTTATTGTTAACATTTTCAACATGAATTTGTATGACCCCTTAACGAATTCCTAGAGCACCACTATCTCACATAAAAGTATATTGCACTTGCATAAAAATATGTAATAAAATAATATTATTTTAATTTCTTCTAATATGGTTGATTTTTCTATGATTAATAATCTATAATCTCTGCATTAACAAATAATTGTAACGGTAGGGTTGGTTTGATTTGACTCTTTCACTTGAGTTTAGGGAAAAAAATTCGCCTAAAACCAAGTACTAATATGGCATTAGCAAGAAACAACTAATGGATATTGCGAACGTTGTCAAATGCCTTGTAACTCAATTAAGACCTCTAGTGTTATAGGTATTATAAACGTTGGTAAATGCCTTGTAACTCAATTAAGACCTCTAGTGTTTCCAATTGAGACATCTATGGTTCAAATTATTTCACCCCAACAATAGAATTATCAAAAAAGAAAAAGATTAAAATAAAAATTTAACAACAATAACAAACACTTAGGGTCTGTTTGGTAAAGGATTCCAAATAACAGCTTTTAGTATTTAAACATTGAAAACTGTGGTAAAAAAAAAAAAAAGGCATTTGGTAGGGGATTTCATTTAGGAGTGTTTGAGTTACATTTTAGGATGTTTGAACATTGAATTTAGAAAACTCCTCTTACCAATTTTCAGTTTTCAAATAATATTGTTTTTTTTTTTTAGGGAGGATTCAAATAATATTGTTCAATGACAATTTTGTAAATATTTTTAAAAACTATAGGTCTCACTTATTAGATTACATGTCATCACCTTTTTCAAAACACACACACACACACACACATATAAAACACATAATTATATATATATATATATATATATATTTTCACATTTTAAATTATATTGTTTGAAACATGATACTAAACATATTTCTTGCATTATAAATACTTTAAACACGAGTTTTTACAACACTTTTTGAATCATAATTTTCACATCATTTTAAATAACAATTCTTGAAAACTGTTAAACTGTTACCAAACATTGACCCCAATAGAAAATAACAGAAAGGTATAAACATCCTCAATACCGTTGTCCAGGATTTCGATTGCATGGTTGTCATTACAAAGAAGTTTCAACTTCCTGAACAACTTTTGAATTCGTTAGTCGTTACAACACAACCTCTTTGCACTATACGAAAGTGAAACCCATTATTAGATGGTGGATGTTAATCATCATCATCATATTATAACAATAAGTTAGACTGATTATGGATCTTGATCATTTCAAGAACATGAACTGCTTAAACCGACAATGCTAGGAGGTTAGTGTCATTATGGAAACTTGTCCCAAAACAGGCAATAGAGTCTGGTGCATTCTGAGTACAGGCATAAATAGAAAGAATTCTACCGAAAAAAACAAAAGACACAACTTTGTTTGAATTACAAAGGAGTTTTAAGTTTAAACTTCCTTATAAACACCCTTTCTAGTTTTTTCTCTTTGGGTGAAAAAACCGAGAGAAGCAGATACCACCATGGAAAGAGGGGACAACAATGTAACATTATTTTCTCAAAATCACAGCATCACCATTAAAGATTGTACCGAGTTACCCTCCATGGTACATTCACCAGGCCTGTGGAACTACTTTCGTTATGGGACCGTGTTGTATTCATTGCCACTGCTTCAGCTGCAGATGATTCTGATTTTTGCCATGACCCAACTCGCCCATTACATTCTTAAGCGTTATGGAGTCCCCAAGTTCACCTCACAATTTATCGTATGTGTTCTTTTCTACTTCCTGATCTATGCCTATTTCTCTTATTTGTCTCTGCATTTATAAAATGAGATTGTTGAATCAGAGACTCTTTTAACTTTTGTTTTCTGCTATTTTGACTGAGGAATAACCATGATTTATGTGAACCAGGTTGGCTTAATCCTCAGTCCTTCATTCTTGGGGCGCCTCAAAATATTAAAAAATGTTCTGTTTGAGGTGAACAGTCAGGAAACAATTGGTATGTTGGCTTCCTTGGGTTACACACTCTTTTTATTTGTGATTGGGGTGAAAATGGATATGGGAATGATAAATAGAACTGGAAGAAAAGCCTTGATTACTGGTATTGCATGCATAGTATTGCCTTTGGTAGTTGGCTTGGCATTCCAAGTGTTCTTTAGAAAAATTTGGGTAACCGAAGAAGAAGCGTCTAATCTTCCATTTGTAACAGCGGTACATTGTGTAACTCCATTTCCGGTTGTTGCTAGCCTTCTTGAGGACCTCAAAATCCTAAATTCTGAATTGGGTCGATTAAGCCTATCTGCAGCATTGGTCAGCGACATGTTTAGCACGTTCCTTACCTCTCTTGCCACATTGACTAAACTTGCCAAGGAGAAATCAGTGGTCAGTGGTATCATAGGTTCAATAGCAACCATTGTTTATGTTATTTCAATGGTGTTTGCAATTCGACCGGCAATGTTTTGGGTGATCAGGCAGACACCAGAAGGCAGGCCCGTTAAAGACGCATACATCCATTTCATAATGTTTATGGTGCTTGTGTCCGGTTTGCTTTCTGATTATTATGGTCAGACTTTTTTCTTTGGACCTTTTATATTGGGTTTGGCAGTACCAGATGGACCCCCATTAGGATCTGCTATTGTCAACAAGTTCAACTGCTTCATTTCCGAAGTGTTTCTTCCACTCTTTGTAACTACATGTGCAATGAGGACAGACCTGACTTTACTCTTCAAATTCGACAGCTTAATGACATTTTACACATGTCTCATTATTGTGACTTTTGTGACCAAACTCGCTGCGTGCATGGTTCCTCCTTATTACTCCAAAATGCCCTTAAGTGATGCGCTCACGGTCTCTCTTATTTTGACCAGCAAAGGTGTCGTCCAGCTTGTTAGCTACACCGTCTTCAGAGACAACGAGGTGACCATATATCTCCTGTTTTTTCTTAGAAAAAGAAATTACTATATACCAGTTTCTTGTTGGGTCAATTTCTGGTGGTTCTTATTTATTACGTTATGACTAATTTTTAAAATTTTTTATAGAGTGAATCAGTGAACAAAAAGCAATGGCTGTTGGATTTTTTTTTTTCTTTTCTCCTTCCTCACTTTGCAGCATATGAAGAAAATGAACAAAGCATTATAGTAAATATTCTATTTTCCCAATTGGATGAGTTTATCTTTGTCTTGGTTAGGAAAATTTTCGAATGTAAGCCACAAAATTAACTGTTACTAAAGAAATATTGCTCCTTCGGGAACATCATAATATATCGAGTACAATACATTTTCTAGCATATATTCTTCAGTAGGAAACAAACATAATTTGTTTTCTCTGACAAGGACACTGATGGATATCCCAAAATCAATTATTTATGTGCAGACCATGTCAGACCAGACGTTCGCTTTGACGAGTGTTAGCATCCTATTGATAGCAGTAATTGTGCCAATCCTTGTTAAGTCCCTCTATGATCCTTCAAGGAAATATGCAGGTTACCAGGTAAGGGATATTCTGCATTGCAAACGCAATTCAGAGCTCCGAATCCTAGTGTGTATTCAAAGGCCAGATAATGTTGCTGCAGTAATCAAGCTACTTGAAGCGTCATGTCCAACTAGACAAAGCCCTCTCGGTGTTTATGCACTTCACCTTATCGAATTAATTGGTCGAGCCTCCCCTATTTTTATTTCCCACCAAATGCAGAAAAAGACTGTGTCCAACATTTCCTATTCGGAGAATGTCACTGTTGCCTTCAATCGTTTTCAACGAGACAATGAGAATGCTGTATCAGTAAGTGTCTTCACAGCAATCTCTCCACCCAAGTTCATGCATGAAGACATATGCACTCTTGCATTGGACAAACTCACATCACTCATAGTACTCCCATTCCACCGAAAATGGTCCATTGATGGGTCTATTGAATCGGAGGACAGTACAGTAAGGACTCTAAATTGCAGTGTTCTTGAACTAGCCCCCTGCTCAGTTGGGATCTTAGTTGATCGTGGCAGTTTAAGCCACTCAACCGTTTCATCAGAGGCATCCTACTCTATTGCTATGATCTTTATAGGAGGAAATGATGATAGAGAGGCATTGATGTTTGCCAAGCGCATGGCTAATGACCCGAACATCAGCCTGACTGTAATTCGCTTTGTTGACTCTGGCGGCAATGAAGATGTTAGTAGCTGGGACAAAGTGATCGACTCTGAGATATTGAAGGATGTGAAGCTTAACAATGTGGGTGATGAATATGTGATATACATTGAGGAGTTGGTGAAAGATGGGCCTCAGACAGCATTGATAGTTCGGTCTATGGTGGATGAGTATGATCTTATTATAGTTGGTAGAAGGCATAACATAGTGTCACCTCAGACATCAGGGCTTGCAGAATGGAATGAATTCCCAGAGTTGGGGATCATTGGAGACTTGCTCGCCTCATCAGACATCAATAGCAGAACTTCTGTTTTTGTGTTACAACAACAAAAACAAAGGATTGCCACTGGACGAAGAAATTAACTAGGGTTCTTTATTCTCATCCTTTATTTCCTTCACAAATATAAAATATAAATCCACTCATCTCTCTTCTTCTCAAGGCGCAAGTGTATGATTATAGGCGAGGGTGGTAGGTAGTTTGTTGTTAGGATTTTATGGTAGTTGTTTGTGGGATCTGAGAAAAATTAATGGTTAAAAGGACTTGTAATTGTATTGGGGTATGAATAGGGCTCCTCTGTTATGAAGCCTATTATTATTGTTTAAATATCAAATTATTAGGCATAATGCTTTGCTTCGTGAATAATTCGAAGTTTTTTTATATTATTTTTTCTAGAACTTATTTAAATTTCAATCATTTATAATCCCTCACGCAGCTAGAATTTTCAAAATCCCTTTTAGCAAATAGTAAAAAGAAAAAATGTGAACAAAAATACCACATTGGCAAATTCCAACTATCTAGTCATTCGGATAACAAAATTTGTGGAACAGCAAATAAATGATAGATTGGTAGCTCTAGTTTGAATCTTTGATAGATTGGTAGCTATAATTTGTAGAACAAGAAATAAATGATAGATTGTTAGCTGTAATTTGAAGAATATAAAATGAAACACTAGTTGAATTAGGGGGAGAGGGTTTGACTACCCCACACCGTTCATGTGTCGATAAATTTTCTCGTCCAATTATTCACGTTTGTCTCAACCGCGGATGACATATTGACTTCTCTCTCTCTCTCTCTCTCGATTTTGTTCTTCCAGTGAGGCCGTAGCTTCTACATGTTTTGAACATGGTACAGTACGATTTGCCAAATGTGACCTCTGTCTGTGAGCCACAACAAAATCTATCAAGTAGAAGGATTTTTTTTTTTTGATGATAATCCGTTTGATTTCGCAGTTCCAGTCCTTTGCGCACAACTATCCATATCCGCCATGATCAATGCCTTCTTACAACTTGTTCTTTCCCCAATAGGTGAAAGTGCTTTTATTTCACAGATGTGGGTAAGCTTTACATTCTTACATGTATTGAACACACTACCTGTTTTCCCTTCTCCCTCATTTAAAAAAAAAGAAGGAAATATAAACATATAAAAAATGATACTTAACGGTGAATCCCACCACTTTTCCATGCAAATCAATTTCTTGTTATATATATTAGAGTAATGCTAATTATGCAACGCAACGATCATATTGTCCTTTCCATGTTATTCAATCATAACGAGATATATGGCCTTTGAGAAAGATGAAACTATAAACAGGAAAAATAAACTAATTAATTTCTGCTTTTTAGTTTATCTCATTCTTTATGGTTTTGAATGTGATCAGACAGGTATTGCAATGGGACCTTCGATTCTTGGAAAATTCAGTGCATTAGCTGCGATGATCTACCCCAGAAAAAGTCTGTGTTTAAGTAAAACATTAGGGAACTTCGCATGCCTTCTCTTCATGTTCCTCGTTGGAGTCAAAATGGATTTGAGTATGTTAACAAAATCAGGAAAAAAAAGCACTCGTCATTCGGTTATGTGCTTTCTTATTGCCACTAACGCTAAGCACAGTCTTTGCTTCCATTTTAAAGCATAACGTTACCATGGAACAGAATTTATCTAAGTCCCTAATTCCAATTGCTGTATTTCAGTCTACAAGTTCCTTCCATGTTATTGCATGCCTTTTAGCCGATTTAAATCTTCTCAATTCAGAGCTTGGCCGACTGGCTACTTCCTCTTCTATGGTCAGTGGGATATGCTCTTGGATTTGGTTAATGATATCATTAATGGTGAGGCAAAGCTCAATAAGCAAGAAAAATACTATACCATGACAGTTATTAGGTGTAGCCAGCATGCTGTTTATCATAATATGCATCATGAGGCCCATCTTATTATGGATGACTGGACAAACAGCTAAAAGGAAAGCACTCAGAGAGTTATATCATTTTCATCTTTCTCATGATACTGATGTGTGTCCTCCTTGGTGAGGTCAATGGGGTACATTTCATGTTGGGGCCTATGATTTTAGGCTTGGCTGTACCAGATGGTTGGCCATTAGGATCAGCAATAGTCGATAAGCTTGATTCCTGTGTTTCGTCAATTCTCTTGCCAAGCTATTTTGTATACAGCTGCGCGGCCATAGATCTTAGATAAATTTGAAGACTACTGGAATTGTAGCGATGTTGGCTTTATGTAGCTTGCTGGGGAAGTTCATGGGAACCATGTTGCCTTCGCTCTACTACAAAATGCCCATCATTGACTCGCTCTGCTTAGGCCTCATCATGAGCTCCCAAGGCATCACTGATTCATTAATTTTACAAAACGGGGTTCTCTTTGTAAGAACAACAACTCATTTATTCATGCTTCTCATGGTGCTACATATATATTAAATTGCATTCTGCAAAAAGAACTAGGAATTGGTTTCAATTCCAAAAAGCCATCTATTTTGCTTTCCAAAAAGGAGAGAAAGCTGAAAAAAATTACAATGAAACACTTGAGCGAGGTATAGATGAGTGGTCGTTTGAATACAGGATTTTGCTGAGAGCTTATTTACTTATTTATAGAAAATTGTTTGAAGTATAGTTGAATCTAGAAAAGTGAGGTTTAAAAAAAAATGTAGACAAGCAAATAAGGAGAAAAAAAAAAAAAAAAAAAAAGGCTAAAAACAAAAGTTTGTATTCAAATGCACTCTGATATCAACTAACTGAAAGGTTTTTCTTTTCTTTCCAAAATCCCAAATGTATCTTTCATATTAATTTGCTCACCTACTCGTGTTGACATGAAGACCGTAAAATTGTTATTTATAACTATGTGTATTGTTGGCTTATATTCTGTGCCAAATTTGATTGTAATTTTATTCAATCTTTTGTATCCTGTATTTATTGTGGGATTTGATTGTAAGGGTTGTGTGATATAGAGAGAGTGTGTAAAGACTCATACAATTGAAGACTGAAAAGTTTTCGCGGGTAGCTCGCAACTAAGCATCCTGCGAAGTGACTTATGTGACTTGCACATACTAAAATGCGAAGAGTCAGGACAGGATAGAGACAGCTGTGTTTTGCGAGTATCTCGCGGGTAAGGCCTTTCTACGAGACATCTGCGAGACATTTGGTTTTGCCAGACTGTCCATTCTGATACACACTTTCTGTGCCTACACTATTTATATTCATATTACCCACAAATGTTGAGGAGTGCTTCTGAGAGAAAACCCTAACCAAACACCTTGAGAGTTAGAGATTATTATACTTACAATCTTCTACATATTTGCTTGTGAAATTTCCTCAACTCATACCTCTCCATTTCTATACCATTGAGAGGTTGATAGCCCAAACACTTACTAAACCCTTTTAGAGTGTCAAGTGAGGTCTTGTGTTGCTGAGAAGTATTGGAAGAAACCAAGGATGGCAGATGCAACATAGAGCTCATTGCAGGATCTGGAGTACTAGACAAGATATGGTTCTGAGAAGTCTTATTGGAGTAGGAGTTTGGAAGGCTTAAGTACATTGGGTAGATTAGGCTTGGAGGGTCTCTTGCTAACCCATGTATCCCAATTGATTGTCTAGTGGATCGATTTCTGCTTGGAGGGTGGTGAGAGGTTTTTCGCCGAGTTCTTCGGTTTCCTCTTCGATAACACATCGGCATGTAATCTTGTGTTTGCATCTTTCTTCCCTACTCTTTTACATTCCATTTTACTACTGTGTTGGTTTGATTATGAATTAGAGTAGCTTGTTTGTTTATTCGCTTACATTTATACTATTCCACACTTAGTATTAAGTTAGTGTAAAATCAGTCGAGCCTTAACTTTAATTTGAGGGTCAAAACAGCTCTTATATTTTCAACACATTTTCGAGTTTTTAATTGGTATCAGAGCAGGTGCACTTGCTGTGGTTTAATTACCTTAGTGTAATCCTCGACCCCCGTTTGAGATGGATCGGTCTTAATCTTTAAATGTTCCACAATATTTTAATGGTAGTAACTATGCCTTTTGGAAAGTCTGAATGAAGGAATTCTTGTGTTCAATTGATGATACTGTTTGGGATGTGGTAGAAGTAGGAAGGACTAGGTCAGAGGCGGCTAAATCCACTTGGGATAAAGCAGCACCTGCGGCAGCTAATGCTAATAGTAAAGTTTTGAATGTAATTTTTTGTGGTGTTTCTCTAGATAAGTTTCATAGGATTTCTCACATAACAGTAGCCAAGGAAGCTTGAGAGATATTGGAGACCACTTATGAAGGAACAAAAAAAAAGTGAAGGATATAAAGTTGCAGATGTTAACCACCAATTTTGAGGAGCTGAAAATGAGTGAGGACGAGTCATTTGACTCTTTCTACAATAAACTAAATGAAGTGGTTATTGGCAAGTTCAACTTGGGTGAGAAAACAGAGGACTCAAAGATAGTGAGGAAAATCCTTTGATCATTGCCAGAGAGCTTCCAAGCAAAAGTCACAGCTATAGAGGAAAGTAAAGATTTGGATAAGATTAAAATCCAAGAGCTCATTGGATCTCTCCAAATGTATAAGTTGGGACTGCCTTCTCATAAGTCGAGTAAATCTCTTGCTCTTAAAACCATCACCGAAAAAATGGATGATTCCTCCAAAGAAGATGGAGTGGAGGAGGTAGCATTTCTTGCAAAAAACTTCAGTAAATTTTTGAAGATGAAGAACAGTGGAAAATCGTTTAGTAGAGGGAAGTTTTCATCCTCCAAAGGTGATAGGAAGGAGTTTAAAAAGAAAGATGGGAAGGAGATTCAATCTCCTCAAGGCATTGTGTGTTATGAATGCAATGACCATGGACATCTCAAGAAGGAGTGTCCCAACTATCTAAGAGGGAAGGGCAAGGTGTATGCCACAATACTTAGTGATTTAGATTCTTCCAATTCTAATTCGGAAGAGAGCTGTGATAGAGAAGAGAATTACTCCGCTTTTATGACTATTGCTCATTTTGAGTCCTCGGAGGACTTAAATTTTCTAGTGGAAGAGCTAGGTGAACATAGTGAAGTGGAGTCAATGGGAGTAGTAGAAGAATCTGACGCTGAAGAAGATGAAAGTGCACTACTATTGTTAATATATCCAAGAAGTTCGGTTGGGATATATTGGAGAGAGTAGTTCGACTGATAAAATCGGATTGGGATATATTGGAGAGAGTAGTTCGGCTGTCAATATATCCAAAGAGGTTAAGTTTGTGAAAGCCAAAGAACTGAAAGAAGTTGTCACTACTGCTGAGAAAGTAAAGGTGGAGAAAAATAAAAGTGTGGCTGACTAACGGGTGTTGAATAAGCCTCGTAACCAATCAGTGGTTAGGTCTGAAGCTAAAGGGAAATCACTTCCAAAATCACAAAGAGGTCCAAGAATTCAACATTTCTATTATCACTATGGATTTCAAGGACACACTAAACCAAATTGTCATAAGTTAAGGGCATTGAAGAATGCAAGTGATCAAAAGTCAAAAAGACCTAGAAATGACAAAGGGAATTAGGCTATTGAGTAATCAAGAGGTCAAGATGATGATTCCAGTGTGATGGATGTGATGAAAATGATTGATGCATTCACCGCTTGTTTGGTAAGCTTCTCTTGAAGGTTTGAAGACCAAAACATTCGTACCTAATCCTATAGGGATATAACCCCATACGCACGTGCCGTGTGGGAAAAAAAAGGGTACTCATGCATAAGCATTACAACATGTACATGCATTAATACTTCCGATGTTTAAGGACATATGTTTATGCATCATAACATTAATAATTTACTTTGTGTCATTTGCTTTTGGTTTTTAGCATGTTTCTTTTACAAGCTTTTGCTTTGTTCTTTTTTTTTTTTATCTTCTTTTCTTGTTCTGTTTTTGAGTGTGTTCAAAAATTTAAAAACTCATAAAAATTAAAAAAATTTCAAAAAATTTGATCGCTTGTATTGTGTATATTACATGTGAGTTTGGCCTAGTACCTTCGTACTAATGACGTAGTGCATTTATGAGTTTAGCTTGTTTTGTATGCACATTTATCTGTGTGGGAGAAATCTTGAAAACTATGTGTGATTATTGTAAATAAATCTTCAAGCTTGTCATGAATGATTGGTCAATAGTCTTGATACTTGCATAGATTTATGCTTATATCTCTTTCTACTTTATTTTTTATGTTTTTGCAATAGAGCTCATCGAATGTAAATCTCAAAGTGAAAAAGAGATCTTGAGCTGCAAAAGCCTATTACACATACTAATATTTGACTAGAAAAAAGGGAAAGCGATTTTTTTTTTTTTGAAATGTATGGTGCTAAAAAAGTCAAAGGCTAATTCTAAATGTTGAAATATCAAAACTTTCAAGTACCGATCTCAAAAAGAGGTGTATTATCCAAAAAAGGATCAAATGTTATGATTTATGCAGAAGCCAAATGAAATGCTTCTAAGATTTGTAATCAATTTATGGGACGTTATATATGTTCATTTCTATAATTGAGATAGACCATTTGATTTAGTACCAATTGTGTATGACTCGATTGAATTGATTATTGAAGCTTCACTTTGGTTTAAGGACTACTTCACACTTGATACTCACCAACAACACACAAGACTTTGATTCAATTAATGCTTATCTCATTTGTGTGATTGTACATGTTCAAATGTGATGTGTATGCTCATGTACTTGCTGATCGAAGCCAAAAAGATTTTTGAGTGTTTTATATGTTTTTGAAAGTGATTTTATACTTTTGTGTCTTTAGTTTTTGTTCAAAATTAATTTTTATGTTTTTTTTCAAAAACCGGTTCAAAGGTTGTTTCGCGAGAAGCTTGCGACTAAAAGCTTCTCGTGAAAAGTGCTTAAGGGAAATAAATTCTTGTCATTTCACACAGAGACTCTCGCTATTGTCTTGCGAGCATTTCACAACTAACAGCTTCTCGCAAAATGTTTTTTAGTCAAAAACTGGATTTTTTTAATCTCAGACAGAAGCTATCGTGACTGACTCGCAACTTAAAGCTTCTCGCGAAAGCTTCTAAGCTTCAATGGCCATTCTCACGACTATTTTGTGACTGTCTTGCTACTGCCTAACCCGCAAAAAATGCATGTTTTCAGTTTTATAATGCAAATGTGACTGTTTTTCAAAACATTCCCATTTCCCTTGCTAAGCCTCTTTTAAAGCCCTCTTAATCCAAACTCACTTTTTACTCTAACCCCATCATTCTTAAGCTTATTTTCTGCATTTTCCACTTCAAGGTATGTTTTCTAAAACATTTTCTTCATGTTTTTTCTAAGATTATTCAGAAATTTAAGTTAGGGTTCTAAATTTTGGGGATTTTTCAAAAATGGGTTGGGGTTCTTAATTTTGTGAAAATCTTTCCAAATTTTTGATTGGGCTGAGTCCCATTTGATGTTTGTGTATTTGTGTTGCCCCCTTGAGGCATTCTTAGCATGTATTAAGGCATTTTTCACCATGTTCATGCATTGTTCATAGTTAGAATGCATTGTTGCATGTTAGGTGCTTGACAAAATGTCCGAGTGACATTTCTATGTTGAATTGGACTCAATTGAGTTCCAATGCTTGGATTTGGTCTTGATTGATCATGTTTACCATGCTTTGGTTAGTGTTTGTGTGTTTTACACACTTTGCTCATTTTGTGCCTAAATGCCATGCCATGCAAACACCAGGCACGTATCTAGGTACCCTCTTGGCACACCCCATGCATCCTATGTTGCATACACATGCATCAGCACATGCACATCATAGACACACACATGCATTGTAATGCTCTTCATGCATTGTGCTATTGTTTACATGGTTAAACTTTTATAGCATGATGTTTTATGTATGTTTGCTTTGTTTTGAGTTAATTTTGCTTTGTTTTAGGTTGTTTTACCTATGTTTTGGACTAACTTGAATCTAATCAAGTTTTGTGTTCTGTTTTGTGTTTTTGCACATGTTTCTTCTCTATTCTGCGTAAATGTGCAGATGTCTCCGTTTAAAAGCTCAAGCTCTACCCCCCATGCCTATGATGAACAGCTAGACAACATTATGGCTACCCTTCAAGAAATTAAGACCAATGTTAGGTTTTGAGTTTGTAATGTTGGCAAACCATGACAAAACATGACAAAAACTAAGTCTCATTAGTTTAGAATGGTCTACATTGAAGCCCAAGACAAAAACTTCAAGTTCAGGATAAAAACAAATGAGTTACAAGCTGATTGGTTCGATCGATCCAATCTAATTTTCGATTGATCGAAAATCGCGTATCAGGAAAATCAGCAAACGTAAAAAGGCCATGACTTATTCGTTTGAAGCCCAAATCGCAAGCCCTTTTTTCCAGTATTTAAAGGACATTATAAGCTAACCCTAGGTAGGGTTTTTAGAGCTTTTTAGAGAGATTAGAGTGCCTCTTGTGCCTCTTTGAATTTTTAGGGTTTTGTACCCAAAAGCTCTCTTATGTTTTCTACCGGTGCTATTCCTTGAAGAATTTCAAGATCTGGTGTTGTAGAAGTTATTGCTTTCTCTAGTCATCAAAGGTGTTGATGATCTAAACCTTCAAGGGTGGTCTTGGAGTCACAAATAGGAGAGTTTGTGTTGATAAACCTTTAAGTGGGATCTCAAAGTCACAGACGTGGGTGTTTGTGTTTTGCAAAGGCCAAAGAAAGAAGGAGTCCGTGGATTTGGAGCTTGCACGTGGTCGTGTCAGTAATTTCTACTGGTGGGTAGCATTAGGAAGTCGAGCGGGGAGCTTGTAGTCCTTTTATTTGAATTTCGATTCTTTCTAGTGGATATGCTTTTTACCTTGAGGATAGTTAGGTCAAATCCTCCCTAGGTTTTTACCGTGTGGTTTCCTGGGTGATCGTATCATTGTGTCTTTTATTATTCCGCTGCTTTATTATTTTGATATGATTATTTGATTGCTTTAACCTAGAATTGAATAATTTGACTAAGTAAAAACTTGGCTAATTAATCTAGGCTAACCAATCTGCTTGTGTTTTAAGGGGTTTAAAACCGTTCAAGTGGTATCAGAACGGGTAGCTCTTCTGTTGTAGATCTTTTGATCTTTGAGCTGATCCTTGACCCCTGTTGTCATGGATAATTTGAAGTGTCTTTCTACTCATGCTTCTGCTGATTTTATTGATGCATGTGATGTTTTGAATAAAAAGGACACTATTGTTTCTGTTGATTTTTTTGATGCTTTGAAACTCTTCGTAAGGAATTATCTAAATCTTTGAAAATTTCTAAGAAATTTAAAGAAGAGTTAAAATTGGCTAATCTTGAAAAAGAGGATTTGATTGTGAGATTAGATGAGTCTAATAAAAAGAATGAATTCTTGAGAAATCAAATTTCCTCTCAAGATGAGAAGATGAAAAGTTTGGAACAAGAGTTAATTGAATCTAAAACTAAAATTGAAAATTTGACTAGTACCGAGCCTGTTGTTGATAATAGAAGTGTTTCTGTTTCTCTTAAGCCTAAAACTGAGAAAGTTTATATCCCTCCTTTTAAAAGGAATAGTAAAGAAAAGGCTTATTTTGCTAGATTAGACAAAGGTAAAAGTTCTGATGTTAACACTGAAGTTTTTAAACCTAAATCTAAACCTACTATTAGAAAGCATAATAAATCAATTTTTGTGCCTACTTGTCACCTTTGTGGTGTTGTTGGTCATATTAGACCAAATTATTCTTTGTTGAGGCAAAAACCTAAATCTGAGACTAGACTTGTTGTTAGGAATACTGATATTCCTAAATTTGTTCTTATTTGTCACTTTTGTGGTGTCTCTAGTCACATTCGTCCTAATTGTCCTAAATTGAAATTTAAGCATTGTGTATGTCAGTCTAGGATATGTGATGATATTTCTCTTACCATAAGTCCATATAAATTGTTTCATATTCTTTTGAAAAATTTGAGCTTGTTGGCTTGTGAAAGGAATTTGCAGGATTTCAGTCTCTCTCAGAAGTTTGATATAATCCCTCAAATACACTCTGCTTCACATGGATTTTCACCTACAAAGCCGAAAACTCGTGCTAGATGGGTGAGAAAAGATTCTCCAAGGTGAGTGTTGCTAACTTGTCCCTGATTTAATTCTTTCAATTATTTGTGGACATGTTTTGTTTTTGTTTTTGGTTGTATTGTTTTTTAGGTTGTTTTTTATTTTTTATTTTTAAAAAAATCCAAAAACATTGAAAAATTTCAAAAAGACAAAAATATTTTATTTTGTATCTTATTTTGTTGTTCTTGAGGATTACATGGGTTATGATATCTCTCTTTTGATTTAGAACATGCTTGACATTGTGGAGAAACTTGAATAGTTTGTGCTAAGCTATTTTTTATTATGTATAAGTATGTACTAGTTTGTACATGTACTTATGGGTTAATTAAGAAATTGATATTTCTTGTTTGTGTACCCTCTATAGCTTAGTTAAACATTGTTATACATTGCATTTGCATTGTTCATTTAGCATAATGTGTGCTTTTTGTTTTTGGTCATAAATTTTTTTTTTTAAACCAAAAAGATTTTTTGTGTTTTGTATTTCATATCATGAATTTGAAATCAAGGTTGACCACCTTATCTTTACATAACAAGTTTATGTACCTTGTTTAGCTCAGATGGGCTTAATTATTGCACTTTACTAGTTGAAACTTTGTAGTGCATGTTGCGTAGGAAAGATTTTTATGGTGTTTATCACTTTGTCTTAATCTTGAAGTCACATGTTATTTGACTGTCGGACTTGATTCTTTTGAGAAAGGTATAAATAACCATCTCACCACTGTTCACTAGCCAATTATGAACACCTTAGTGCATATCATAAGATTCTGTGCTCGAGAAAGTGTAGCACATGCACAAAAAGAACATAAGGTGATGCCTCGGCTTAATTGCTTAATGCTTAAAATTGGTGTGTACTATTAGGCTTGATGCCATCTCACATAATAATGAGGCAAAAATACAAGAAACTTACATGATTGCAAACTTTTGTTCTAGGAGATGTGGGAGTTATAGGATGTAACTCTTTAGGTGATAGTCTCTTTTAAATTCTATGTGATGAATTGTGTAGACTTTGTGATTAATTGCTATTCACATATCACCTCACATATATCTCAAACTTTTGCTAGTTGCACACATTATACAAGTTATTCTTTGTTAAACTTGGTACATTTTATTATGTGTGATTTTGTTGTGGCCATCCAAGATTAAAAGTTCCTTGACTTTAATGCAAAATGTGTATAATGTTTGCACTTTGAGGACAAATTGATTGAAAATTTTGATTTTGGAAGATTTGGGTTAAATTCAAGTGTTTTTGAAAAACTTTTCGTCTCATACTCATGCATTTTTTATAAAACAATGTGCTTTGAGGAGTTTCTACATTAAAATGCTCTGTTTTTCAAAAATCTGATTTTTCCAGATTTTTGATCGATCGAACCTGTTTTTTGATCAATCGAAATTGCGATTAAAATTTTTGGTCTGAGTCTACCTGACTCGATTGATGTTCGAGTGATACTCGATCGATCGAAATTGAAAAATTTTCAGTTTCTGTATTTTTGACCAAAATTTTTTTCATGCATCACTTGTGTTTAGGATTCACATGCATTGCATTGTTTTTGTATCCATCTTGCAGTTTTGCAGTCATATCTCTTATTGTTTTCACACATAACATGCACACACTTTGCTAAATTGAATACTCAACTTGATTTAAAAATTGATTGATTAATTTTTAAGTTTTGTACATTCTAGTATATGCTATTTCTTATGTGTGAATTGTAGAAAATATTTTTCTTATGAGATATGATGGATAACCAATGTGCAAATATTTTCTCTACTCATGCAACTATTTATGGGTCACATAATGCCATGTTTGCATTTTATTGAAAGAGAGAATATTTTTTCTTCATGTGTATCCTCACCTTATTTTTTACTTTGGTTTGTGTGTTTTTAACTTTGGTCCTACTGGTGAGAATGTACCTGATCCTGTTGGTGATGCTGCTGCTTTTCCCCCACCTCCTTTATTTTTTCCTAAAACTGTTTTTCTCAAAACTTGTTTTGTTTTTCCTATTTTTTTAGGGGGAGAAATTTTTTTAAACCTTTGTGGTTCTTAGGGGGAGTTGTTGCTCTTCATAGGGGGAGTTGTCTCTATTTTCTCTGAACGGTTTTAGACCCCTTAGAACAACCAGATTGGTTAGTCTAGATTAATTAGCCAAGTTGTTACTTAGTCAAATTATGCAATTCTAGGTTAAAGCAATCAAACAATCATGTCAAGATATAAAACAGCGAAAAATAAATGAACACAAGATATGATGACCCAGGAAACCACACGGTAAAAATCTGGGGAGGATTTGACCTAGCTATCGTCAAGGTAAATCTGAATCCACTATGCGAAAGAATCTTGTGCCTCTTTGAATTTTTAGGGTTTTGTACCCAAAAACTCTCTTATGTTTTCTACCGGTGCTATTCCTTGAAGAATCTCAAGATCCGATGTTGTAGAAGTTGTTGCATTCTCTAGTCATCAAAGGTGTTGATGATCTAAACCTTCAAGGGTGGTCTTGGAGTCACAAACAGGAGAGTTTGTGTTGATAAACCTTTGAGTGGGATCTCAAAGTCACAGATGTGGGTGTTTGTGTTTTGCAAAGGCCAAAGAAAGAAGGAGTCCGTGAATTCGGAGCTTGCACGTGGTCGTGTCAGTAAGTTCTACTGGTGGGTAGCATTAGGAAGTCGAGCGGGGAGCTTGTATTCCTTTTGTTTGAACTTTGATTCTTTCTAGTGGATATGCTTTTTACCTTGAGGATAGCTAAGTCAAATCCTCCCTAGGTTTTTACCGTGTGGTTTCCTGGGTGATCATATCATTATGTCTTTTATTATTCCACTGCTTTATTATTTTGATATGATTATTTGATTGCTTTAATCTAGAATTGCATAATTTGACTAAGTAACAACTTGGCTAATTAATCTAGGCTAACCAATTTGGTTGTGTTTTAAGGGGTGTAAAACCGTTCAACCAAGATATCCGATCTAGGTACCATCATCCACTCCCAGCACATTCGATTTGATACAAAGTACACATCTCTCCAAACTTAGATGGACGAAATTCAGAGGAGGCTAGAAGAGAATGGAGACTAGCTATTCCATGACAAAAAGGGGGAAATGGTGTCATTGATAGGGGGAGTGTAGTGCTAGGGGGAGGAGAAGCTAGAAGCTACTGTTTATTGAAGCTATTTATTTTGTTTACAGTTTTTACTGCTTTTGTTTAAAGTTTTAATACTCTGTTTTTAATTTCAGTTTATATTTAGTATATTTGTTTACCTTACTACTTTGTAGTATTTTTTTTTTTTTTTTTTTTTTGTACTTTTAAGATATTGCTAATATGTGTCAAGTACCTCACTCTTGTACCCTAGTAGGATCTTGTATCCTAGATGCAAATACTTCATGTATTTTGCATTGGTTGAGTGTTAGACATGAAATTGATCCTTGTGATTTTTCTTAATTGCATTGCATGTCCTGATGAGCATTTACTAGCTAAATGTTCATTGTGGTCATTCTTTAATGACTGTTCATGTTTGATCAAGATATGCTTACATGTTTTATAGTGTTTACAAACTTGATCGCACTTTACTTGCTTTTGTACGTACCTTGTGTTCAACTTACCATAAACTTAATAAAAGTTTTGTTTGTGTGCAAGTGTTTTAGGTTATAGGTATATACGTGCAAGTGCTTCACAGTTTCTAGATTAGGTGTGAGTAAGTATTGTCACTGTTCCCAAACTCATGTTTAAGTCTAGAGTCTGTTTTAAGGGTTTTGTCACGGAATAGCCAAAAGGGGAGATTGTAAAATTGTTATTTACAACTATGTGTTTTGTTGGCTTATATTCTGTACTAAATTTGATTATAATTTTATTCAATCTTTTGTACCCTGTATTTATTGTGAGATTTGATTGTAAGGGTTATGTGATAGAAAGAGAGAGTGTAAAGACTCAAGCAATTGAAAATTGAAGAGTTTTCGCGGGTAGCTCACTACTAAGTATCCTGCGAAGTGACTCATGTGATTTGCATATGCTAGAATGCGAAGAGTTAGGATAGGATAAAGACAGCTGTGTTTCGCGAGTATCTTACGGGTAAGGCCTTCCCGTAAGACACCGGCGAGACATTTCATTTTGCCAGACTGTCCATTTTGATACACACATTTTGTGTCTACACTATTTATACCCACATTACCCACAAATGTTGAGGAGTACTTTTGAGAGAAAACCCTAACGAAACACCTTGAGAGTTAGAGATTGTTATACACAAAATGCTCTACACATTTATTTGTGGAATTTCTTCAACTTCTACCTCTCTGTTTCCATACCATTGAGAGGTTGATAGCCCAAACACTTACCACATACTTTCAGAATGTCAAGTGAGGTTTTGGTATTGCTGGGAAGTATTGGAAGAAGCCAAGGATGGCAGATGCAACATGGAGCTTGTTGCGGGATCCAGAGAGCTAGACAAGACACAGTTTTGAGAAACCTTGTTAGAGTAGGAGCTTGAAAGGCTTAGGTACATCGGGTAGATTAGGCTTGGAGGGTCTCTTGTTGACTCATGTATCCCAACTGATTGTCTAGTGGATTAATTTTCGCTTGGAGGGTGGTGGAGAGGTTTTTCGCTGAGTTTTTCAATTTTCTCTTCGATAACACATCGACGTATTATCTTGTGTTTGCATCTTTCTTCCATACTCTTTTACATTCCATTTTACTGCTGTGTTGGTTTGATTATGGATTAGAGTAACTTGCTTGTTTATCTGCTTGCATTTACACTATTTCGCACTTGGTATTAAGTTAGTGTAAAATCAATTGAGCCGTAACTTTAATTTGGGGGTCAAAACAGCTCTTGTATTTTCAACACATTTTCGAGCTTTTAAAGGCATTCTTGTTTTTTCCTTGCATATTATTGACATCGAATCATATAATTCACTGATTATAACCATCGTTTTGATGACGCAAACCCTCACTCCCATAGTAAAATTACTCTATAAACCATCCAAGAGATACATGGGCGTCAACAGGAGGAGTATCCAGCATACAATGGCTAGTGAAGATCTCTATTTGTTGGCCAGTACTTTCAATCAAAACAACACTCCTTCCATCATCAATCTTCTCGAAGTCTCCGATCCAATGCTTAGAACCACTATTTGCTTCTATATTGTCCATCTCATGGAACTACAAGGTAGATCATCTCTAATTCTCGTGGTGCATCAAAAAGGCAAAAGGAGTTCTATTCATTCCCATCATTCTGACCACATAATAAACGCTTTCCGGCTATATGAGCAGCATAGGCGTGGTAAGGTAATGGTGCATCCATTTACGGCCATTGCACCGTATGCCATAATGCATGATTAGATATGTAACCTTGCTTTTGAGAAGAGAGTATCAATGGTGATTATCCCTTTTCATAAGCGTTGGACATTGCATGGTTCAAAGGAGTGTGACGACCCCATAAAAGCTATCAACTTCAAAATTCTTAAGAATGCCCCATGCTCTGTCGAAATCTTGGTGGATAAAGGGACATTAAGTGGGAGGAATTCAGGGAGTCGAAAACCTTTGTACAGTATTGGAATGATCTTTGTGGGAGGGTTGGATGATTGCGAAGCATTAACATATGCCATGTGCATGGCGGAACACCCCAAAGTTAGCCTTACGATTATTCAGTTGGTTCAACCTCATAAAAAGAGTAAGGAGCTTGATTTTGATATGATCAAACAGTTTAAGATGCCTAATATCCATCAAAAGCACTATTTATATAGAGAGGAAGTTGTAAAAGACTCTGTGGAAATGATAAATGTGATTAAATCACTAGAAAATCTTTATGAACTAATTTTGGTAGGAAGACAACATGAAAGTAATTCGCCATTGTTGATGGGACCTACTTTATGGAATGAGTATCCTGAGCTAGGGTACTTGGGGGACATGCTAGTGTCATTAGAGTTTGATTGGAAGGTATCAGTGTTGGTGGTGCAACAATAAACATTTGAAGGCGCCTTAAGGATTCAAGCTCCTTATGGAAGACTCATTCTCAATAAACGGAAGTACATCAAGCGATACGAGGAAATTGTGGCCCAGTTGCCCACAAGACCATCTGAAAACTGATGCAGTCAAACATAAAATGATGGAGAATTTTAGCAAAAGATGGTTTATGCATTGATGATTTTTCTGCTCTAGTTGAAGAGAATTCTTATTTCTTAGAAGAAGCTTTTCACCAAGATGTAATCGTTGCTTTTTAGTCTATGGTCTGAATAAAATTCACGCATTCCATAAAGTAAATTGATAGGTCACAAACTAAATTGACCCCTTGTGATAGAAATTAATTAATTAATTAGCCAAGTTATTAATTAATCAATTTATCATGCAAATGCGTGGTAGTACAAACAAATCACTAAATAACTAAATATGCAGCGGAAATTAAATGATACGGTAATTTGTTTACGAATGGGGAAAAACTTCACGGCAAAAACCCCACTAGGTGATTTTCAGGTCACCACTCCCGAAACTCCACTATTATCACAACAAGCGGTTACAAGTAAAGGAATCCTAATGATCATCCATTTTCTCAAACTTAGAGTCCATCGAGTCCTCTTCTTCATCTACTGTTTCTGAAACCCCGTCAATAGGATCAACTGTAGCAATGAAGGCATTCAATATTCACTCGTCATTATTGTCATTTGATTCATCCTCAAGCTCAGTGTCACTCAAGGTAGCAGCAAGGGCCTTCTTTTTCCCAATAGTCTTGAGCTAAGTTGGACATTTTTGTTTCATGTGTCCAAAACCTTGACATCCGAAGCATTTTGGTCGGAAGGGAATAGTGTACTGACCACCTTCCTTAGCATCCTTCTTTCATCTGTCTTGGTTCTTGAACTGAGATAAACTAGACTGCTTATGGTCTTTATCAAATCCCTTTGCATTAGCATTCTTCATGAACTTTTTGAATTGCCTCATGATATAAGATTTCATCTTAGAATCTTCATCATCAAAAGACTCATCAATATCACTATTTTTGGCCTTTAGAGCCATGCTCTTGCTATTGCTTGATTTTCCTATCCTAGTTAAACCCAATTCATAGGTTTGCAAGTTGCCAACCAATTCTGTCAAAGGAATTTGGTCAATGTCCTTTGATTCCTCAATGGGGGTGATCTTGGCATGAAGTCTCTCAGGTAGAGATCTGAGCACCTTTCTTACAATGTTGGGTTTGAGAATGGTTTCCCCAAGATTAAAGGTAGGGTTCACTATGTCCTTCAGCTTGGCATAGAACTTGTCAAACAACTCATCCTCCTCCATCATAATCTCTTCAAAGCTCGTAGTAAGCCTTTGAAGCTTTGAATCCTTGATGGTCTTAGTCCCCTCATAGGTTGTCTGGAGGATAGTCCATGCTTTCTTAACAGTTTCAGTTGAGGATATCTTCTTGAACTCCTCATTGGTGATCGCACTGAATAAGGCATTTAATGCTCTATTGTTGAAGTTTGCCGCTTTAATCTTGGCATTATCCCAATCAGTCGACGCTTCCTTTGGCATAGTCTAGCCAATTTCCACAAATTGTCACACTTTCTCATTTAAAGACTGCAAGAAAGCTATCATGCTTACTTTCCAATATGGATAATTAATGCCATCAAATAAATGAGGTATAATTAAATATTGTCCTCTATCCATGACAAACATGGGTCAATAGATCACACAGCAAAAATTAACCCTAATCAGAGTGTGTCAGCTTTGATACCACTTGATAAGCTAAGAATGTATTGACCCCTTTGGTAACTTAATCAATTAATTTAGTCAAGTGAAATTAATTTGATTCAATTATAAGCAATGACTGTGGTAGTACAAACAAATCACCAAATAACTAAATGTAGTAGAAATTAAATTTGACACGGGTAATTTGTTTACGAATGGGGAAAACTATCGAGACAAGACCCCACCAGGTGAATTTAAGGTCACCACTCCTGAGAATCCACTGTTATTAAAACAAGCGGTTACAAGTAAAGGAATTCTAGTACCTTATACCAACCTACAATTGAACCCTTACCCCAATACACAATTGGACTTGTAATGTAGTGACAATCTCTCCTTTCAATGCACGACTCCAAGTACATGACTAACCAATCGATGCACGGATCCCAGTACGTGACTAACACACTAACTTAAGAAGGATGTTGGCTGCAAAGTTCTTCAGTTTATCCACACGATGAAGATCAAGAAGCTCTTTGGTTACAAAACCCTTAGCACACAAATGCAACATCTTCTTCAAGAGAAAGATGAACTAGGGAAAATTGTCTCTAATCACAATTTAAGTGAATAATCACTTTGCATCCAGTTGCATCACCTTTGATGGCCCTAAAAATAATCCTTATATATGTCTAAGGTTGTGAGAAAAGAAATCCTACACAAATACACATAGATATACGTGCAATCAGATCTGAAAATCTGAATTTTGTAATTCTCGATAGATACAGTTGTCGAGATATCTGTCGAGTTTCAAATATTAAATCTCAATAGATACATCTATAGAGCTTTAATGAACAACACTTCGTCACTTGATTCTTGGATAGATTTGCATGGCTTCAATACTTAGACTTGAACTCTTATTCTTTGAAGTATTAAACACATCCTAAATTTATCCAATTACAAGTAAAGTGTGTTTTGTCAAAAGATTAGTCAATTCTATATGACATATGTTCTTAACATGTTCCACATATATCCTAACACTCTCCTCTCAAGTTCAGGCATGAAGACGTATGCACCCTGTTAGAAATCAACACTCTTTTTTCTAGACTAGAGTTTCTCTCTTAATCTCTTTCTCTCCGGAATTCTCTACATTTTTCTAGAGGCCTCTACAAGTTAAACTTCAATCACAATTTGCCTATTGTGCTAGAAGTTGACTTGGGCAAGAAACAAAAATAGGAACCTAGAACCTAGAATCTAAAAGCTTATAGAGTCGAACTATACAATCAGAAGAAAGAAGGAGCTAGAAGCATTGTTGAAAGAAAGTAATAGAAAATTTAAGGTCGGTAGCTTAACAGTCTAAAATCATGTATAAATAGGAACTATGGGGTTCCCACTTGTTGTGTGTGTCATAAACATAAGTCAAGAAACTTTTCCTAGTGAGTGAGTGCATTAAACAAAAAGCTAGTGTGTGGAATGAAATGAAGGTGTTGTGTGTGCATTAGTGTCATAATGTATGCTATGTTGCATGGACACACCTATTTTGGCCAAGTAATAGTGTCCAACATGCGTCGGACATAGGCACTGGTAAGGCACTTCCTAAATCCATACCCAATGCGTACCCGGAATTTTTTTTTTTTTTTTTTTTTTTTTTAAATCTGGGTACGGCTTGGACATGGTTGCAACACACTAGTACGTCCCAGACATGGAAGATCTTAAAATAAATAAAGAAATAAAAGCAAGATTTTGACAACTAGACAAACCACTCACCATTGATCTTGGTTTGAGCATAACAATCAACTAAAAGCCCTAAAAGACATCTACCTCTCAGTTTTTCCTTCTCTTGCACCAAAGCCCCTTAAGTCTCCCTTTGCTTTTTTTTTTTGCCTTGTCCATGTTGAGCGAGTCACTCTGCCGTACATCAGCGACAAAAGAACCCCTGCCGGCGACCCCGACGCTTCCTCTCTCCCTATTACACCCCAAACCCAAAAGGGTCTAAAGCATTAGAAATACATCCCAAAGGTACTTGTAAATTTTTCCTTTTTGACAATTCAATTCAAACAATTCATACTAAGTACCAACATCAATAATTTTCATAATAATTTTATTAAAGATACTCCAAAAGTAAGTCAGAGCTCTATATGCAATAATTACAGAAACCATTGATCACAAAAGAATGAAGGTTTGAGTAAAATATAATTACACATCATCAGCTTGTCCCATCAATGAGAATAAAGTCATCATCACTACTATTAGATACAAAAGAATGAGTCAAACTTCCATCATCTAAAGATCACCATCACAAAAGTTCAACCTCCATCACTAGTTAGTCTAACTATTGCTAGCCACAAAAACCTGTCTCAAAATGATCATTGCCTACTCTAAAAATTTTTGTAAAAGAATGGGATGAGACAGGGCCTAGAAAGTAGCATAATTAATAGGGGTAGGGGAAATGCAAGTTTCATGATGATGAATAGTTTACAAAGCATGTTATAATTTGGGAATTTCCAAATAAATTCTACAAAACCATTTCCAAAAAGAACAAGACAAGAATGATTAAAATGATACGGCACAAAACTTCTCAAAATGCTTGCATGAAACTACATACTATATTTTGTGAGCAATAACAATACAATTCCAAACCCAAGGCCACATGACAATGCCGTCACAAAGACGGAACTAATCTGCTGTCACAAAGATGGAACTCATTGCCATCACAAAGATGAAACTCAATAACCATCACAAAGATGGGTGCTAAGATACCAATCTCACACAGACTATAGTATCTAGCTAGGTAATCACCAGGTAATCACATGTCACGACATATGGGTAGAACATAAAGAGCTCACAAATTACATTTAATTCAAAATAAGTAATTCACTTCCAAGTAGTTTCATAAAATATATGAATACCCAAGGTATTCACAAGGTTCTCAAAACCTTCAACTCATTTCTTATCAAAAATATTTTGTATTAACTTCCCAAATAACATAGGTCAAGATAAAGAATGTTTATATTTTGCAAATAATGCAATAAATCCATAAAATTCATTCTCGAGAATTTAATCAAAGATGCTAGTCTTTTCCATGCTAACAAATCATGCATTTCCCCATTTCCAATAAGAAATATGATGCACTTTCATATATAATCATATATAGTAGGGTCACAAAACAACACATTTTAGAAAAACATAGTTCTACAATAATTTTCCAAAATGTGTTTGACACAAATAAAATGTTTATGCAACATGGTTATTTTCCAAAAATCCCATTAAAAAGTTACTTATCTCACAACCCACAAAACCTTAATTTTCCAAGCTCCTTATGAGATTAGCTAGAACTAAACAATACCAAGCAAACCTATCACAATAAGCATAAAGCTTGACTTTGCATCTAGCTATGAATTAGAGATTGCTAACTAAGCAATTAATTAGGCAAGCCTAGTATATAATCTCACAAATAATGTATTTCACTTTCAAAGTTTCTTAATAAATTAATTTACAAGGCATAGACTCTCATTATACTTATAAATCATTCAAGGTATTGTCTCTAACATTAAAACCTCAACACTTTATTAGTGGTTCCCACAAGATTTATATAATATCATCAAGAGACCCATGACACCAAAATCATAATATTCTCCAAGACAAAAATTAGAATCATTAATGTAAAGTTGTGATTTCCAACTAGCCCTTGTTGGCTTTAATTCCGTGCCAAATTTGGTTGTAATTCAGTCAATCATTTCCCTATATTTATGTGGGTATAATTGTAAAGGATGAGTGTGAGAGATTGGTGAAGAATCAAGCATGCAATGAAGAGTAGTGCAGTTTTGCAACTAGCTCGCGAGAAGCTCACAAGTAAAGGAACTCGCAAAAAGGCCACTTGTGAAGCACATGACTAGAAGCTGAAGAGTCATGCCAGCCTATCATTTCATGAGTACTTCACGATAAATACCATCTCACGAGGTACCTTTGAAACTCTCTGTTTGGCAAAAATGAAAAGTGCTTTCCTAAATTCTTCACACACACACTATATATATATATATATATACCCTCCTTTCCCACAAAATTATAAGGAGTCCTTTTCAATTTTCAAAGAGAAAACCCTAGCAAAACACTTGAGAGTTAGAGATTGTTATATTCACAATCATCTGCACAAATTCTCTTGGTTTTCCTCTACTCATACCTCTCCATCTATATATCCTTGAGAGGTTCTTAACCCAAACACTTACCTCACCCATTCTGAGTATTGAGAGAAATTTTGGTGCCTTTGGGAAGCATTGGAAAAAGTCATTGAGTGGTGGATGCAATCAGGCGAAATTGCAGGAATTAGGAAGCTAGTGAAGATAAGAGTCCGAGAAGTCTGTTGGTAGCAAGAGATTGGAGGGCTCAAGTACATTGGGTAGATTAGGCTTGAAGGGTCTTTTTGATATTCGTGTACTCTAACTTATTCACTAGTAGATCGATTTCAACTTGAAGGGTCGCAGAGAGGTTTTTTGCTGAACACTTCGGTTTCCTCTTCAATAACATGTCTTGGTTAAAAGCTCAAAAAAGTGTTGAAAACACAAGAGCTGTTTAGACTCCCAAATTAAAGTTATGGCTCGATAGATTTTACACTAACTTAATACTAAGTGCGGAATAGTGTAAATGCGAGCGGATAAATAAATAAGCTACTCTAATCCATAATCATGACAACATAACAGTAAAACAGAATGTAAAAGAGTAGGGAAGAGAGATGCAAACACAAGATAACATGTCGATGTGTTATCGAAGAGGAAATCGAAGAACTCGGCGAAAATCCTCTCTGCCGCCCTCCAAGCAGTAATCGATCTACTAGACAATTAGTTGGGATACATGGGTTAGTAAGAGACCCTCAAAGCCTAATCTACCCATTGTACTTAAGCCCTCCAAGTTCCTACTCCAACAAGGCTTCTCGGAACCGTGTCTTGTCTAACTCTCTAGATCCTGTAACAAGTTCCATGTTGCATCTGTCATCCTTGGCTTCTTCTAATACTACCTAGCAATACCAAAACCTCACTTGATACTTTGAAAGGTTGTGGTAAGTGTTTGGGCTATCAACCTCTCAATGGTATGAAAATTAAGAGGTAGGAGTTAAGGAAAATCCACAAGTAATTGTGTAGAGAAATGTGGGTATAACAATCTCTAACTTTGAAGGTTTGTGGTTAAGGTTTTCTCTCAGAAACACTCTTCAACATTTGTGGGTAATGTGAGTATATATAATGTGGGTACAAAAAGTGTGTATCAGATATGACAATCTGTCAAAACAGAATGTTTCACAAGTATCTTGTGGGAAGGCCTTACCCGCGAGCTACTCGCGAAACGCAGTTGTTTCCATCCTATTCTGACTCTTCGCATTCCAGCATGTGCAGGTCACATGGATCACTTCGCGAGATGCTAAGTCACAAGCTACCCGCGAAAACCTCTTCAGTCTTCAATTGCTTGAATCTTCACACACTCTCTCTCTATCACACAACTCTTACAATAAAATCCCATAATAAATACAGGGTACAAAAGATTGAATAAAATTATAATCAAATTTAGCACGGAATAAAAGCCAATAAAACACATAGTTGTAAATTACAACTTTATATTTGTATTATCTTGTGTTTACATCTTTCTTCTCTACTCTTTAAGCTTTACATTTATTGCTCGTTGTACTTGCTTATGGCTTAGAATAGTGTTACTGGTTTATTGCATGTGCTTTACTCTTGTTCTGCCATTAGATAAGTTAAAGTAAAAGCAATTAAGTCGTAATTTAAAATTGCGAGTCTAAAAATCTATTAGTGTTTTCACACTAATTGAACTTTCATTTAACTAGCTCCAAATAATCAATAAAAATTATATTCATCATCTATTTCACATTAAAAAGCCAAAATCGTCAAATCTTCATCACTTAGATAACCACCATTGTAAAACCTATAAACCCACTCATCAAATAATTTCACCAACACAAAACTCATACATATAAACATATGAATATCAGTTCCAAAACTCATAAATTACATGGGTATTATTATTAAATCTTAGATAAAGAAGGCCTCTAGCAAAAGCATATAAACCCACCCAAAAAATTCAAAAATTCTACCTCAAATAAAAGATGTGAAGATGCAAGGAATCCTAAGAAGTTTTTCCGATGATCTTGTCGAAAAAATGATGGTTGAGATGATGATGTGGGGAGTGGGGTACCGATTGTAGAGTAAGAGGGAGAAAGATGGAAAAATGTGAAATGAAATTAAAAGAGACCAAATGAGATAGAGGGATGGACCAGCCAATAGAGAGGGAGATATCCTGAGATCGTGGGGCTGAGGAATAGTTGGGGTAGGTGGGGGTCACGTGGGCCTAAAAAATCTGACCACCTTTTTTTTTTTTTTTTTTTTAAAGGGTTGTGGCGTTACACTCCCCCTCCGTCATAGAAAGAAGTTTCTCTCTCCTTCAAGTTTCAACTTCTCTCTCTCTTTTGGTCTTTCTTTCTCAGTTCTTTTCTCTCTCTCTCTCTCTTTTTTTTGGTTGGATTTTATCATTCCTGCAATTTAGCCTTACACGTTTTCTTTTATTGGTTTTACTGTTTTAGCCTTCTATGTTTTCTTTTATAGGTTTAGTAATTTAACTATTTGTTTTGTTGACATTGTTGTTTAGTAATTGACTATTTCTAATGGGCTTAGTAAATGACTAATTGTTTTGTTGTTTACTATTTGCTGTGTTATCAGTGATATTATACTTCTTTGCTTTTCTTAGTTAATTTAAATTCTAAAATAAATATAAATTCCGTTTAAAAAAATTTTAAAATATACCTAAATATAAATATTAATTAAGTAATTAATCAATGTACGCTAAACGTGTCGTATCCTTATTTTTCAAAAATTGATGTACTCTCATACCCGTATCATATCCATACTCGTGTCAATGTCCGCGCAACCTTGGATGTATGTAAGTCAAGCATTAGTGCTTGTAAGAGCACTAGTATTAGTAGTGCTAAAAATAGCAAAAATTTATATTGCTATTTTTAGCACTACCAAATGAAAAAATGTGGCTACATTAGTAGAGCTAAAGTCATATTTTTTAGCTTCATAACTACTTTTGGCTGTGCACCGTAGCTCATATGTAAAAAATATATATATATATATATAATATTAAATGTTGTGTTCATATTACTTTTTAATAATAATAATAAAAAAAATCTCTTTTTCTCTTTACTTTCCCTTTCTCTGTTTTGCCTCTCTACTTCGTTTGTCCTAGGCATTTCCCCTCTCTCTGTGAGCTTTAATAATATAAAATCTCTTTTATATTATTTTAATCAAATAAATAAAAATATAAAACCATTATGGGTGTATTGTAAAGTGTAAAGATAAAATAGATAAACTAACTTTTTATAAAAATATATTACTAAATTATAGCTCCTCCAACGTGGGAGCTCTAAAATATTGTAATTTAAAGAGTTTAGTTTTCAATAAATGTGCTTTGTTCACGTGTTTGTAATCTGGTATCAGAGCTTCAGTTACTTCAACACACCCCTGCATTGGACAAACTCACACCACTCGTTGTACTCCCATTCCACCGTAAATGGTCCATTGATGGGTCTATTAATTGAATCAGACAGTAAAGTAAGGGCTCCAAATTGCAGTGTTCTTGAACTAGCCCCCTGCTCAGTTGGGATCTTAGTTGATCGTGGCAGTTTAAGCCACTCAACGGTTTCATCAGAGGCATCCTACTCTATTGCTGTGATCTTCATAGAAGGTAATGATGATAGAGAGGCATTGATGTTTGCCAAACGCATGGCGATTGACCCAAACATCAGCCTGACTGTAATTCGCTTTGTTGACTCTGGCGGCAATGAAGTTGTTAGCAGCTGGGACAAAATGATCGACTCTGAGATATTGAAGGATGTGAAGCTTAACAATGTGGGTGATGCATATGTGATATATATTGAGCAGTTGGTGAAAGATGGGCCTCAGACGGAATTGATTGTTCGGTCTATGATGGACGAGTATGATCTTATTGTAGTAGGTAGAAGGCATAACATAGTGTCACCTCAGAAATTAGGGCTTGCAGAATGGAATGAATTCCCAGAGTTGGGGATAATTGGAGACTTGCTCGCCTCATCAGATATCAGTAGCAGAACAACTGTTTTTGTGGTGCAACAACAAAAACAAAGGATTGCTATTGGACGAAGAAATTAACTAGTGGCTCTTAATTCTCATCCTTTCTTTTTCCTTCATAAATATAACATATAAATCCATTCATCTTCTCATGGTGCAAGTGTACAATTATAGGCGAGGGTGATACGTAGTTTGTTGTTAGGATTTTATGGTAGTTGTTTGTGGGATCTGATATAAATTAATGGGGTTAAAAGGACTTGTAATGGTATTGGGCCTCTTGTGAAGCCTATTATTATTGTTTAAATAACAAATTTTGAAGCATAGTGCTTTGTTAGAATTTTCATAATCCTTTTTAAGAAATAATAAAGACGGTTTTAATAATGGGTTTTCTTAGAGAAATTATTAATAAAATATGTTAGAAAAATTTTGACACTACTTTTTTAAAAAATATAAAAAATTGTGAAAAAAATTAAATATTTTTTTGCCATAAAAAATTTTAAAAATATATCCTAAATCAATGCCCTATTTCATTTAACTATTACCATATATAATATATATATATATATATATGTGCACAAAAATATCATACTTGCAAATTGCAAATACCTACTACTTGAAACAGCAAATGAATGATTGATTGGTAGCCGTAATTTGTAAAATACAAGGTGGAACAATGGGAGTTAAATTAGGTGTTTGACCATCCCACACCATTCACGTGCATGTCTATTAATTCTATTTTCCAATTCTTCACTTTCATCTCAACCCTGCATGATATATTGACTTGATACATACTCTCTCTCTCTCTCTCTCTCTCTCTCTCTCTCTCAATTTTGTTCTTCCAGTGAGGCCTTGAAGCATAACTTCTGTGAGTTTGGAACATGATGCAGGATATTTCGCCGAATGCCACCTGGGTCTGCCATCCATACAAAGATGTGACAAGTAGAGGGGTCTTTTTTGGAGATAATCCGTTTGATTTCACAGTTCCAGTCCTTTACACACAGCTATCCACGGCCGCCTTGGTCGCTGCCTCCTTACAATTTATTCTTACCCCACTAGGTGAAAGTGCTTTTATTTCACAAATGTTGGTAAGCTTTTCATTCCTGCTAATGTAATTCAACACAGTACCTGATTTCAATTCTCCCTCAATTAAAAAAGAAGGAAATATAAACATATAAATAATGATACTTAACAGTGAATCCCAATGCAATGTTCATATTATCCTTTCCATGTTATTCAATCATAACGAGATATATGGCCTTTTGAGAAAAATGAAATTATAAACAGGAAAAATAAACTAATTAATTTCTGCATTTATTTTATCTCATTCTTTTTTGGTTTTGAATGTGATCAGACAGGTATTGTACTGGGACCTTCGATTCTGAGAAAAGACGAAGTCTTAGCTAATACGATCTACCCCGGAAGAAGTATGTATATAATTAAAACAATCGGGGCCTTCGCATCCATGCTCTTCATGTTCATCGTTGGAGTTAAAATGGATTTGAGTATGGTAACAAAATCAGGAAAAAGGGCACTGGTTATTGGCTTCTGTGCTTTCTTTTTTCCACTAATGCTAAGCACAACCTTGGCTTACACTTTAAAGTGTAAGGTTACCCTGGAGCCGAATTTATATGCGAGCCTAACTGAAATTGCTTTATTTCAATCCTCAAGTTCCTTCCATGTCATTGCATGCCTTTTAACCGATTTAAATCTTCTCAATTCAGAGCTTGGCCGATTGGCTATTTCTTCTTCCATGGTTAGTGGGTTATGCTCTTGGATTTGGTTATTGGTGACATTCATGGTGAGGCAAAACATAGTAATAACCAAGAAAAATACTTTCCCACTTGCAGCATTAAGTGTAGCCGGCATGCTGCTGATCATAATATGCATCATGAGGCCCATCTTATTATGGATGATTAGACAAACAACTAAAAGAGAACAACTCAAAGAGAGTTACATGATTTCCATCTTTCTCATGATATTGACGTGTTCCCTCCTTGGTGATATCGCTGGGCTACATTTCGTGTTGGGGCCTATTATTTTAGGCTTGACAGTACCAGATGGTTGGCCATTAGGATCAGCAATAGTCGATAAGCTTGAATCCTACGTTTCGTTAATTCTCTTGCCAGCCTATTTTGTGCTCAGCTGCGGGAGCTTAGATATTTTTTCGTTAAATTTGAAGACTACTGGAATTGTAGAGTTGTTGGCTTTATCTAGCTTTCTGGGGAAGGTCATCGGAACCATGTTGCCTTCGCTCTATTGCAAAATGCCCATCATGGACTCGCTCTGTTTAGGCCTCATCATGAGCACCCAAGGCATTACTGATATTATAAGTTTACAAATCGGGATTCTCC